>JAYRBT010000001.1:34692882-34730226 GCA_036023395.1 Myiotriccus ornatus | reverse complement strand
TTAACTCCTGGAGCTTTCTGTCTGATGGAAATTGTGCAGCTGCTGGTTTGTGCTTACTGGTGCTTTGGTGAGCAAGAGGATCTGGGGTCCTATGTGGATCTGGGGTCCAGAGCTAGGGCCTGTATTCAAGAAAGATGGGGGAAGTGTAAGGTAATGAAACCTGAAAACTGTAGGCACTTTACAGATTTGCACTTCTTCCCATTGTCTGAAGTGTCTCCAAGGACAATATTGTATCACTGGCATTGTTAGCGTTAAGACTTTGTTCACCTTATCTAAAATATTATTAACTAGCAAGTGATCCTGTGAATGTTTGAGGCTGAAGTGTTGAGACAGTGAAGCTTCAACAGCTAATAACAATACACAGAGAAGTCTCCTGTCTCCACACAGGTTCTTCTAACAGAAGGAAAGAAATCCTCTCTTCTTACACAAGCAATTATGGCTTTGTATTTTCTGACACATAAACCCAATGGGAATTTGGTGCTATAAAAAAAAATATTATTTTCATGCCCCATACTTGGAAAATGGCATACTCTTTCCCATCCTTTACATTTTGTCAAACAACAACATTTTTCAGTTTCCTCTATCTAATTTATAAAAATAGTTCTTTAAAATAAAATTGCTTGCATTGATCTGCTTGCGACCCACTGTTAACAAGATTTGCTTCATTAGAAATGATTAGCAAAAGCCCAATTGTTGCTCAGTAAGCACTAAAATCTAATTTATTACTTCAATAATACTACTTTGCGGGATGCCAAACAGTGGGAAATTTTTAAACCGGGAGAAAAAGAATGCATTTTCCTCATACAGATAATGACTGAAACTTTTGATGTGTTTTCTGTAAAAAAGAAAAATATAAAATTCCACTTTAACTGGATTGCTGTTGTAAAAAGCAACTACCCTTGATGTCTTTTGTCTTTGATGACTACTGGTCTTTTAAGACTGCAGATATTAAATAAAAGTGTTTGTCGTCTATTTATGGACCAAACTACAAGGAGATGTTTCATTCTGTGAAAGCAGATCATCCAAATAATCTGAATGTCAAAAGAAATATTTGCATCTAGAATTCATCTCCTGTGGACTCACATCTTGTCTAGGAAAATCTCTTTTCTCATTTTTTTTCTGATATGAGTTTCTTGGGGATGCTTAAGGTTTATGATTTTTCAGCAGTGTAATTTAAAAATAGGAAAAAAATGAAATCAAGCAGTTTTTCTGATCAGGTACTGAAAACTATTGCCAGCTTCTTGCTTGCTACTGAAAGAGAAACACGACCCCTACTTGAAATGGGAGAGGTCATTGTAAACAAGGCGTTACTACATGAGCTGTACTAATCAGAATATTATTTTAATTTCATGAAAAGCTTTCAGAAACACCATGTTATCATTCATGTAGGATTTATTTGAAGTGGAGAGTTTAATTGCTATGAGTGTGTTAGTTTATTGAAGTGGTACCAATCTCCCAGCATGGAATAAAGTACTTATCCTAGTGTATCTTGTTCCAATTTATTGATATTTTTATGCAGTCAAACACTGGAAGAAGCTAAGTTTAACAGTTGCCAATACATTACATTTCTATCTCCTCAACCACATACCACCACTACCAAATCACATAAGTCACTCTAATTACCATCTAGTTAAGATGATAGTTTTTATATAAAAGACTAATATTCCTTTGATTTTTTTTTTTTGCTTTCCTTCTGTCCCTAATTTTCAAAGATGTATTGAGCTGCAGCTCATGTTCAGGGTAAGGAGCAAAGTAACATGAGCACTTTTAAATCTTCCTTCCCTAATGTGTCAGGATCTGTAATAAAGCAAAGAGCAAGCTCTGCCATTACGGAGAAACGAAGGGTGCAGAGGTTAGCTCTGACACGGTACACAGAGACAGCGGAATGAGGGATGTGTGAATAAAAAGAGGGAAGAAAGAAAAGAAGGGGAAGGAAAGAGGCCCAGCTTTTCTAATCTTTCCTCTCTATTTCTTTCCATATCCTCTGCTCTGCTCAGAACATGTCTTTCTAAACCTGGATATTATTTAAAAAATTAAAAAAAAACCAAACAAACAATAAAAGGGAACAGGTCAAGCAGCTCCAACTTCACTCTTTGGGAAACTAGGCTTTAGGACAAACTGCTGGAAAGGCTTCTGAGACCCAGGATGGGGAAGAGGAGCAGGAAGAAATAACTGGGTCAAAGGGAACCTCTTTGATTTAAAAACTTCTGCCTAAATTAGAAAATCAAAAGCCTGAATAAAATACCAAAAACATTCACTTCCATCCTCTGCCCTTTGACTGGTCACCACAGTGCACTGCTGCTTGGGGTACGGAAAAATTTAATTGTTTATCTTGAAAACCTTTGTCCTGAGAGCAAGATTTTCAAATAAGAATAACTCTGCCCAAGAAATCCAGCCTTCTGCATAGCTCAGGGAACGGATAGTGATTGTTCTTTGATGTTCAGTCTCTTGGAAAGAAACTTAGATCACATTTGTTCTTCCTCTTGCCCGTGGCATTGGCTTCTTAGAGAGCTGGCCTGCTTAAATTTTAGCTTTGAATTGAGAAGTTCAGTAAAGGAGCATTAAAATTGGTTCCCAATCTGACTTTGAAAGTTAGTGTTCAGCTTCAAAAGGAAATCTAGCTGCCCATGAATACTGCCAAGCAAAACAGCTAGGCAGATGCTGAAAGAAGAAAAAAGGTACTTTAGCTTTTTGTTGTGGATATTGAGAGAGGAAATGAGGAATCAAATAAGAAAGTGAATAAGAGAAGGAAAATTTGTGAGGGAATATGAAAAAAAAGAGAGAGAGGAAAGAGAACTGCTGTGATAAACACAAAATGAGCTGCAAAGTAACCATAACAAAAAAAAAAGATGTTAAAAAGGTGCCCTCATGTATCACCTTAGTGGCATAATGGATCAAACTGCCCATCATGCTAGTTTATCGATTCCTCTTTGTGGAAGGCTACCAGAAAGTGACAGTCAAATGAAGACTTTATTACCATTTATTCCAGTTTCTCAGACAGCTCTTGCCCTGCTCTCCTCTTCTTACTGAAACATTACACAATCCTTTGGTAGAAGACTGGTTATTTATTGGCTCCCAAGTGGTTTGTTAACATTACTTTTAAATGAAACGCTTTGAATCACCTACTCCTCACCAAGAAAACTACCTCCTCTCTTTGCATCTCAACTGTTCTCCAAATGCACCATAAACTGGACATGTACTTCCAAACCACTAAACAGATGCTTCACATTTTATAACAGCTTTCCTTTTGGGACGTCAACTTTCTGCTGACAGCAGGAAGCACCGAAGACAATTTGCTAAAGCTGAGAGACTCAGGTGGGAACACTTTAGTCTGTTCTGTGCTTCTGGGTTATTCCTGATGGATGTGACTAAATAGATGGATGATTGGAAGAGCGTGAAGACAATTCATAGTTGTATATTTAATGTGTGTCTTTGCAGTCTGAAAAAAATCAATACAGTAAGCATTTCATCTCAAAATACTCAAATCAGTAAACATTTCTCAAATACAATGCACCTGCTAAAGATTATTCCAGTGGGGCGGGGACACACACATACACACATACACACACACACACACTCACACACATACACACACACAACTTCTTGAATACGTAAACACAACTATCTCAGGATGCTTTAGAGAAATACGGAACTATCAAGTAGTGCAGACTCGGGATTTCTTTTGCAAATAGTCTCATCCCTTCACACCAACATACAAAAAGACCTAAACTTAAAATGGTGAATGTCTGGTGGGTACCATGGGCACCCAGCATGGCACTGCATGAGCCATTTCAAGCATTAAATAAGCACATGAGTTGGAGATAGCAGCCAGTGAACATAGTAATGTCACTTCTTGACCCAAATAGACACAAATGCAGCATCCACTTTTTCAGTAATCTCTAGGGGTTGGTGTTAACCTTGTGTTCCTGCTATCCTTCCTGTACAGTGCAGGCACATCCTGAGCTGTGTGGCGTAGTTTCAAATGCATCCTGTCTTGGGGTCTATTTAGGAATAGTCAAAAAACCACTACAGAGACATTTCAGACACGTATTGCCCCTGTTTTGGCTCTATTGCAATTATTCAAGCCTGACTTTGCAGAAGTTTCCCCAACGGCCAAGGTGTAGCTAAATGAGCAGAATACAAAGAAAATGAAAAATGGTGCCTCTCCTGGCTGTGAAAATGAAAGAGAGAATAATTGTTCTCAGGGGAACACTGAGGAACTGAGGAAGCTTTAGGAGCAAGGAGAATTAGTGACAAATAATGTTCCCATACTTTTCCACTGTAGACAGCTTAAAGCAGTAGCATGGTATCCATTACCTGGGCCCTTACCCTTCCCATCCTTGCTCTCCTGAACAGAGGATGTGATATCTCTGAAATTGTAGCCTCAGTCCTCTTTCAGTCATTACTCAGATTTGAAAACCTGTTTCCTCATGTGCTCCCAGGTGCTAGAGGTGTGCAGATTGTGAGAAAGGCTTTTTCTCAGTTTCAGACCTTTGGTACATTCTCCCTTTCACTTACACTTCTCTGATAAATGTAACCCTTCTTCTGGCTTCCCGGTCTCCAGAATATACCACCCAATATACCAAGCACTCATCTACTTGCTTTGCTCTGTAGGAAACACATTTGCATCCATGTCGAGCGGGATAAAGGTAAGGTTTAACTCAACTGCAGCAATACAGTTTAATACATGTCTTGCAAGAAGGCTTAACTCTGCAGCATTCCATCCAACAGCCCTTGCACTCAGGACTTTAGTTCCTCAACTAATTTTGGTACATACTTATTTTACATGAAATGGTTTGGAAAAAAATTCCCTCTATTTTGTTTCTGCTGGAAAATGACAATAGAAAATCACCTACCCATGCACCCAATATATCATCTTTATTTTTACTGTTAAATTTTCTTATGAACAAATAATCTTTTTTATTTAAATTATTTTTCTTGTCTCAATTTTTTTTCATTTAAAGCTAAATAAAAGGTGGATTTCACCCATTTAATGGTATTTCTTGACATTACTTAGGTGTAAAATTTGTAAGTAATATAGGAAATTCTACATTAAAAAAATGAGACAAAAGGAGATATGGAAAAATGACGGTCAGAGGTTTTTTTCCTTAATAAAATAGAGTATTAAAACATGATTATGTTTTGCAATACAAAATTACTGAAATGTAATTAGCTTTTTTGAACCTTTCAAATCTCTCTTTTCATAGTTCATCCCAGTACTTTTCCATTTGTTATTTTTACAGAACTATATTAATGGAGTTCCAATTATTTTTTATCATCATCATTTGAATAATTTACCTACAATCTTTTAGTCTGATTTTCCTTTTCAGACTATTTATAAAGGATATGCAAATGCTCTGGGAATTGAAGAAAGACACCACTTGCTAAGAGCTAAACACAAATGTCTTCTAACTGTATGTAGACACAAAACTTATAGACATTTGAGGAAATCCGTCCTTCAAGGAATTCATTCACAGGGACAGTCTAACTTCCACATTATAGAACAAATGAAAATAAAGAGGGATTTATGCCTTTTTGCTCATTTTCACTCTTGCACACATTATTCCAAGGACTGAATACCTAGTTTCTCTTTCCTGCTGCATAAAGGCAGGGAATTGACTCGGCTCAAGGACTCGCAAGATACGGAGGTAACACATCATCCACATCTCCTTCTCACCAGCTGACACGGAAATTCCTCATCACAGCAAGCCTCCTCTGATACTTCCCATGGCAAGATATTGATAGAGGCAGAAACAGAGCTGCAAAATCTTCATGTTTCCAGGAGATGTGCTTTGAACTGTGGCTCCATATTTTCTTGGTCCTTTGCCTTCAAGCACGATTATCATCAAGAAATGAATGTTGGCTTTTAAGTGCAAAATAAAACACGTTGACCGCCAGCTTGGAAGTCTGGGATAGAGAAGTGAAAGGAGTTTGTGGGCTTCACCTTGCCTAGAAAGAGGAGACAGATCTCAGGTAAGGTATTATCTGAATCATAACCTTGACAAGTACTCGCGGGGAAATCAAATTTTAGCTGGCCTGTGTGATTCTGCAGGCACACCTGATCAGAAAACAAAGGCATAAAAACTTCCCAGGACTGCAGAGAGTTGTGAAATCTCTATAGAAAAGGGTGAACTTACTCACACTACCAAATGCTGGAGATGAAATATGCTTGGCCATGACCCACGGAGTCTAATACATTACCTTCTAACTGGGTGCAAACATTTCCTTCATAAGAGAAATGTGCAAAGTTTGAGACTTGCTATAGATTCAGGGAAGTAAACATCCAAACTCATGGGAAATGACAAATAGTGGCCACAGTGGACCACAAGGGCATCATTTTACATACCAAGTCAGGAAGCCTCTGTTAAAGCTGACACAAAAAGCAAAGGGTTGAGCAAGGAAGGGAACAGCATGACAGCATCAAACACACTTTTAGCCTCTAGTAGAGCATATTTCTTTGAATAAGATTACCAGTACAGATCATTCAAGACCTTTATTTTGAAATCCTGGAAACTTCTTGAATCAAGGGAGCACATGGCAAGGAAACAGAAAAAATGCAGAAGTAAAAATACCTGATAACTATCCCCCTTGTGAGTTAAAAAAACCACAATAAATAAAATAAAAATAAATAAATAATAATTAAAAAAAATATAACAGAACCTGTCAAGGTGCCCTGATCAAGAAACAGTGAAACACAAAGCCTCTTTATTATAAACAAGCCCCAGGCCTAGTCAAACTACTGCATTTGGAAACTTCAACCTGTCTTGTCTTTTCCATCAATTTATAAGGAGTTATTTTTGACAACACAGGTGAAGAATACTCTTCCCTTTTTTTCCTACCATAGTTTCTCCCATTGCCTTGATTACAACTTTGAGACAAGTATCAGCAGAGACAGGAAACTGTAATGATAAATAATCACAGATTTTCAAATTTCCCCAGCAATTCAGTCTCAGAAAAGCTATTAAATGAGAATAAAAGCATAATTCTCCGAGACAGATATTCTGAAATTTGTCTGTCCACAGACATGATGAATGCAGTGAGAACAGGCTTAGAAAATTTAATTTGAAGTCCACTGTTTTCAGAGCCTTTGAGGACTGGGAAAAACTTACACTAGAGATAGCTTCATTATAACTATGCTGTTGTGACATGAAAATAACTGAATATTTTTCATCACACTGGATTTGCATGTTGGAACAACCTGCCAGGATTAATACTGACTCAGGGGTAAATGCATCATGCATGATGTTTGGGAAAAAAAAAAAAAAAAAGACTACATCTCTTCAGCAGAGATGGTCATCAGCTTTCAGTGCTCACCCTTCATTACAAGACTGTTGTTCTAAGATACATTTTATTTATAAATAACACCCTGGAGTTTCACATGTGCAACCACATTACATCTCATTAAAGTCAAACTGATAACAATACTGCATGGCAATCCCTGGAAGGGAAACAGGCAGAAAATGGGAAATGACAGAACAGACATTTCTGTACATCCCTCTTTTTGCCCCCTTTCTCTGGAGAGATCAAGGCATTGTGCTCATTAAACATCTGCCTTACAGTACGCAATATATATTATTAATGTTACAAATACTTCACATTATTAATAAATACAGGATAGATAAATATTTTATGAATTCCCCATGATGAGGAATTTTTTTGTGTTGTTCAGGCTCCTGCTCAGGCTTCAGCATATGTTTTCTCTCCTTTGACAAGATCTGTTTGACAATGGTGGAAAGTTGTCCTTCAAGCCAATAAATCACACAACCATAAGCACAGAGAAGGAGCATGTGTTCTCCGTTAGATACTCCTAATCAGAATGACACTTCAAATAAGTTACTTTATGCAACACAAAAATTACCTCGGATTATTACTTTGACTCATATTTTATGTTGTCAGCCTGCAGAATTTCAATTAGAATGCAGAGTTCAGGAAATTACTATATTTGATCCATCAGCTTCTTAGAGCCCTGAAAATTATTGTAATTTAAGCAGTATCAGAACAGGAAGAGGGGTTTTGAGGTATCGTTTTAGGAAACTAGGTCCAGGTTATTTATAATGGGCAGGAGTATGCTTTTCCTCTCAAAGTATTCACTTCTTGCAGAAATCTTCATGAATCTGAAAAGCTTTATACAGCTGTCACAGCAAAAACTGGCTACAGAATTAATAGGGCAAATGTTCTGTCCTTTTTCTGTCCACAGGGCTGAATGTGTTACTCCCAATCCCTTATATTTTGCGAGCCAAATCTGCACTTTGTAGAGGTTGGAGGGCAATGGCTGAAGCTTTTTTCCTTTGATATGATTGTTTTAAGGTTTACAATAAACAATTCCAGTAAACTCCTATTCCCTCAGACAGAAGTTGGTGTGAGTTTTACACGAGTTTTGCTATGTCTTCCAGTACATTCCACAGGAATGCAAGAATTATCATCAGAGCATTTACTCGACTAATACAAAATTCTCTGCTTGACAGAGGCTATTGCCAACTGTGGTAAGAAACCCTGCAGGCAGCCAGCAGTGGAGAGCATGCACCAGGGACCCTGACCTCTGAAAAGTTAAAAATTGAGCCATGCCTCAGCAGTATCCTATGCTCATTCCAACTTTGCCACTTCCCTGCATAAACCCCACAGTGAGTAAGCCTGCCCATCTCATAGCTTCCTTTAAAAATCCCCTGCATGATCTTGTTAATGTCCATTATCGTACTTCTGAATAACCTTGTAATCCTGAAAAAGGATGAGATTTTACTTTTTTTTTTTAAAACAACCTTGCTCTCCTCTGGCTTTTAGCTTCAGTAATATTATATAATAATGAGTTTTACAGATGAATTGCAAGTCATGTGAGAAAGTAAAACTGGTTTTCAGTTTTTCATCATATTTTTTAATAACATCATTCCAGGACTGGCTTCATCCATCTATACTAAAGGCGTATTTCTGTGTTCACAAAACATGAGATTTGGTTTCCTCTCCTTGTATTGTTAGACACATAATCTTTTTTTGTTTGTTTGTTTTCCCCTTCAGAAGGAATAAACCAAAAACTTCCTGTAAACAGGAAATGAAGTTTAAAAAAATCTCTTCTGCAGCTTCTCAGAATTTCTAGTTCCAGTCCAAAGGTGCTACTTTTCTGGGAATATGAAGCAATTATCAAAATAATAAAAGAGGAACAACAAAAGATGACCGTGTGTGGCTTCTGACAGCAAGTAATTTCATTCCCTATTCTATGTTCAGTTCTAGTCAGACTCGTCTCTTTGTTTTATTAGCAAAGATGGGCAAATGAAGAGGAAAATGTTTCTTCTTTGTTAGATGCACAGACTACCACTACAAACCATGTTAGTATTTCTATCTGTTTTCAAAATAGTGTCTAAAAATATAATTTTATATCTTTCTTTTGTGTGTATATACACTATTGTGTGCTGGTATAACTCAGACAAAGGGTTTTGTCAAAGAAAAACTTCACTAGTCTTGAAGTTTCAGTCTATTTTTTTATTTCCCGAGAAAAAGAAACTTAGCTTTTATCTTATAACAGCTTTCTTGCAACCATTACAAAAATATTGGAAATTATTTGCTTTTCCGTTGTCTCAGGAACTAGATAAGTATCTTTAAAGTTTCAGTTCTGCCTACACTCAGAAAGTGTGTAAGGCTGGGAAGATATGGGCAGGCAAGATATTACAGTCCACTGACCATTATCGTGAAAGACTTTAAGAAATGGTGGGAAAATAGAAAGCAGTCATTTTGACATTAATTGACATCAATTGGAGAACACTTAGATCAAAAGCAAATACTTGAAAAGCAATCCTAAGAACAGCCAGAGTGATTTCTTCCTCTGCAAAACAAAGCCAATCTAATTTGTTCCAATTATTCAAAGCTATACTAGAGGTGGGCAAATCTTCTGGATTTGTGAACTTCTGAGACTACTTTCTAGGTTCATAAAAACCAATTAAGCCCCATGAATGGATTTGTTAAAATGTAAATAAACTGAAGTAATTCTTCTTGTAGACTAAGGCCAAATGGCAATGGGACTTTAGAGGTTGCAATCTTTAGCCACTGAATACTTGCATATTTTGGTTTTGTTTCATACACAAGGTATGTGCTTAAGGCACCACAATCCATTAAGCCATCCTTAAACTCTTTCTGTAATGGCAAGTGAAGAGCTTTTGGGTTTCCACCCAATCCAAACTACTCTGCCTCCTTACACAAATTTTGTACAGTTACTACATTTTTCAGAAATTAAATTCTGCATGTCACTATGTATTAATGATGTTGCCAGTTATTGAGCTAATACAACAATTCTTGGAGGACAAATCTTATAAGTTGCAATTGAGGGAGCTGGGGGTGTTTAGCCCAGAGAAAAAGAGTCTCAGAGGGAACTTTCTCGCTTTCTACAACTACCTGGAAGGAGGTTGTAGCCAGGTGGGAATCAGTCTCTTCTCCCAGGTAATAAATGACAAGATGAGAGGTAATGGCCTCAGGTTGTACCGGGGGAGATTTAGATTGGATATTAGGAAAAGTTTCTTCACTGAAAGGGTTGTCAAGAATTGTGATGGGCTGCCCAAGGAAGCTGTGCAATTACCATCCCTGGAAGTATTCAAAAAACTAGTAGATGTGACCTTCAGGAACATGGTTTAGTGGTGAACTTGACAGTGGTGAGTTAATGGCTGGACTCGATGATCTTAAAGGTCTTTTCCAACCTTTGTGATTCTGATTCAATACCAAAGCCCTTACATCAAGGCCCATAAATAGTAAGTTGGGATCTCCAATGGTGACAAAGCTTGACACAGGTTTCTCTTTTGTGTCTTACTCAAGGTTTCATGATGTCAGTCACTTCCCAACAGATTTCCTTTACATCAGTGAACTTATTAAAGCTATGGTGGGTATGAATGTCTCTGTCAGGCCCCCTCTCAGAAATTGTGTATTCCTGAGCCATTCCCCCACTTCTGCAACTGAATTGAGCTATATTCATCATGCTTCCTATTCTTTTTTTTTCTATGCTCTTTGGCAGCATAGCTTTTCTTCCCTGACAGCCAAGAACACCATTTGTAGGCAGATATTATTTGTGGTAGGAAGGACCAAGATGGGGAATGCCCTTCCCTACCTTTATTGACAAGGAGCTTGGGGCAGAGAGTACGAGCTGAATTTCTCTCTTCTCTTTCTTCAGTTGGGAAAAGACTGCCCCCATCCCTCACCACTGACAGCTTCACCAATACTAATCAAGGAAAGGGGTAGTCTGACCAAGTATTACACATGTGCCAAATCCCAGTGAAGTTAACTCAGTGCGTTGACAAACTCTCATGCAATTACAGCTCTGAAAAATATTTCAGGATATGCTTTTCATAGAATCATAGACTCATAGAGTAATTTAGGTTGGAAAAGGCCTTTAATGTCATCGAGTTCAACCATAAATCTAACATTGCCAAGTCCACCACTAAACCATTTCCCTAAGCAGCACATCTACATGTCTTTTAAATACCTCCAGTGGTGGTGACTCCATCACTTCTCTGGACGACTGTTCCAATGCTTGACAACCCTAATTGCACTCTAAACCTCCCCAGGTGCAATTTCAATTACTTGACAGGAAGACATAAAAAAATGGGAAAAAAAACCCATTCATAGAGATGCACCAGGAAGGTTTGCAAGTCAACAGACACAAGTGGTATTATGGCAAATGGCAGGGTGGAGGGGTGAGTGTGTGTTTGTTTGGATTTTTGTTTGGTTTACCATCCAGGTAGTCAAAGATTTGAACAACTTGCCCAGAGGGGTTGTTGAATTTTCATTCTTGGATACATTTCAATCTTGACCAGGCAAGACCCTGCTCAATTTGATATAGCTGGCCTGCTTTGAGCAGGGATTGAGCCACAGGGCCCTTACATATTTCTGAACTAGACTGCTGAATGAGTCAGTGATTTTATGTGTCTTGCTGAACTGGGAACTGAGACTAGTTGGATAAATAGATCTGGTAAATTTCTCAACCCACAGGTCACACTAAATAGTATGCATAAATCTCATAGAAGTTTGAGGTGATATTTAGTCTGTTAACTTTCTTTTCACTTTCATTTTTTTCCTGAAGACCAAAAGGACTATTAATGATAAGCATTTTATAGCCTTAACATCTTCCAAACCACAACTCCTTTCAAAATGTATTTTCCTTCTTATATTTCATTTCTAAATTCACTTACTTTCCCTTTTTCTCATGTTCTGAAAATAATTCAGAATTGGAAATACCTCGCCATGCTATAATTGTCATCTCTTGCAATCATCTTCCTTTCCCCCCCACCACTCAAATTATATACAAGGAAAAATGAGAGCAGTTTGGTATATTTCAGGCATTATTATTATGGAAAATTCACCTAGAGCTAAGTCTATTAAGGAGTTGAATGTCTGTGTCCCAACTAAGAGTCATTGCCCATTCCTAACTAAGAGTCTTAGTGTGTAACAAAGTCTAAAACTGATTTTCTCAGACTGCAGTCACTCATTTACTAGGTCATGTTGCAACACCAAAGGACCAGGAATAAAGTTTCCTGCAGATCTGCTCCATCCCAGGATTTCCAAGGTCAGAGGGTGCCAGAGAGTCAACCATGTAGAGAGCCACAAACAAGGCAGTAACCATATCACCCACCTCCCCACCACAATGGATACTACAGACTGCCTCAGAGGCTAGCAACCAACCAAACCCACAGCAGACAAGCTGTTTGCCTTTTCCAAAATAGCCCATGAAGACAGTCACCTCAGAAACTAGAGGTCTATCCTGAGTCAATTAGTCTGATCACCCAGTTCAGTGTAAATTAGGAAAAATCTCTTTAGTTATCATGTCAAAGCTGTTCTGCTTTACATAATGTAATTAAATATTACTGAGACACAAGGCAAGTAAGAGAGCACACTTCTTTAGTAAAGTGTTTAGAGTGCTTCTTGGACCAGGGCAATACTTATACTCTCCCTCCAACTAGAACATAAATCCTACTACTCCCTCATTGTTGCTTCAGGCTTGAGAGTATATTTGGGCTGGATGTCATCTAAGTTCCTGTCTCATAATGATTTCAGTCCCAATATTGATTCATCCCAGTTGTGGAAGGACTAATGCATTTTTTGGTTGTACCTGGAGATGCAAAATGCTCATCACCAGACAAATGGACTGCCATAATTTCCACCAGTTGCTTCTATTGCCTTATCTGCAGGTTGACTTTGGCCAGGTGCCCTGGTTGCATGCACCCACCCAGGACACATTCATGATGTGAAATGAACTTTCACGGCCTAGCACTTTATTGATAAAAACAAACATGCTAGGCGTTTTAAATAAGCAGTGTTTGTCAACTCCTTTGCTATTTTGTTATGAACACTAGGTGCAATTCTGGCTAAATCTAATTCAGATTTGCAAGGACCGAAATGAAATATATGTGATTTAGCTAAAACAGTGAAATCCTACTTGAGCGATAGCCTTGGAACTAAGAAGCAATCTATTACAGACAGACTGTTTTTATTATAAATTTGCATAAGTGTCTAATTGGTGTATTTTCCAAGTACATTTCCTCATTTTCTCTAAATAAGTCATAATAGTTGGTTTGTACTACCTAATTTAGGTGATTAAATTAACAGCAATCTTTCTTGTTTGAGTTCAGGGGGATTATTTGTGACTCAGAACTAATTTCCAGACTGACTGACCCTCAATCCTATGACAGAGGGAATGGATGGATATAATTACAATATGGGTATTAGGCAGACTGCCCATTTAAAGTCCCTAACTCATCTGTCAAAACTGCTGCTCCCAGGGTGAGAAGACTTAGTAGAATCAACTTTTTGCTACCTTTTTTTTGCTAGAACTTTATTAATTGAACTCTTCCTTTTCATCTAACTTTGTCAAGCATACCTCATCACATGAGTCTTACAGGCTACTTTGAAAATTAAAGCTACGGTTTATGTCTTCATCCTGAGAAGTCTAGTTGTGCGGACTGGTTTTGGCTGAGATAGGGTTAATTTTTTTTGTAGCTTGTATAGTGGCATGTTTTGGATTTGTGATTAAAACAACATTTATAGCACAGGGATATTTTAGTTATTACCAAACACTTCCGGCTCCCACCCCACCAGTGAGGGAACTGGGGGTACACAAAGAATTGGGAGGGGACACAGCCAGGACAGCTGACTGCAACTGACCCAAGGGGTGTTCCATACCATATAACACAGATTTGCATGCAAGATTGCTCTAGACTGCTCTATCTCAACCCATAAGTCTTTATGTTAACCCACACGTTTTCATACTTTCACACTTCCAGTTTGCTCCCCCATCCCACTGGCGGATGGAGTGAGCAAAAAGCTGTGTGGTGTTTCATGAACTACTGATCTTAACCACAGCAATATGGTATTCATGGAAGTTACACAAGGGTCATGTTTTATATATATGTTTCTTCACATGCTTTTTGTGTGAAATGGTACTATCCTGTTTTAATATAAGCTGCAGCTTTTGCTGATTGTGTTGAAAATTATACAATAGCCACTGGCCACAAAAGTCAATACACTGAATGTTTTCTGAAGCTTTGGATTTCTTATGGATCAGGATTTTTTATTTCCTTTGAATTAGTTCTCCCCTGTTCTGTGCCCTAGTCAAGCTCAAGTGTTTCTCTATGAGAGCTTCCAAATGATCTTATGGAGCAGCTTGGGCAGTCATCTTAAGAGCACAGCTTCTCTCCCTCACCAACCATGAAAACGAAGGACAATTACACTTCTAATTCAGGAGACACTACTTGTTGGGAGAAGCTGAGGAAGTAATTTTAATGTAAGTTTCTTCCTCTTCTGTCTGTACTGTACCTCATACTTTTGGACATCCAAGTATAAATGGTTGTAACAACTGTTTTCATAGGGCTGAAAATTAAAGTAGTTCCCACACTAAGAACTATGTGTTGGTAGGAGTAAAACAGAATGAGGATAAAGTTTACAGAGCTATATTGCCTTTTCTAATGGAATTAAATTATCCTGGAAACTCAGTAGAGCTGTACCAAGTCATTTCGTTACCTGCTGAGTGTAAAATTCTATATGATATAAGGCCCTAAACTCTCAATGTGTCATTCCTCATATTTCAGAGGTAAAGTCATCGTGTCAGGCTGCCCTAGGTGCTATACAAGAAAGTCACTCCATGCACTTTAAATGAGGGAAAAATTTCATCCACTTTTTTCAGTCTCGAGATAAAAGTACAGTAAAGCCACCTTGAACTCCTTTGTATCACATAACATTTCCTTTCAGCTTGTTTCCCTTGTATGTAATCTATTTGGCTAAGGTGTGTTTTCCAAACAGTATACATCTCAACCTGAAGATGTCACATGTTAAAGAGTACAAGGCTCCCTGGACAGTTTGTTTTGGTGCTTAATTGCTGTCACTGTTAAAAATGTGAGCCTTAATTTGACCATAAATATATCTGCCTTCATCTGGCAGAGGAACTGGCTCTCATTTAACATTAATCTCCTAGACAGAAACATCCTTTTTTACAAGGCATTTCCCCCATTCATGTACTTATACAGTGAAGTCACTCTTCCATCTTTTTTTTTGATGCATGGAACGGGCTGAACTCTTTCACTGTCTCACCACAAGACATCTTCTATGCTTTTGCACAATTTTAAAGACTGCAAATATCCCTTCCTGTGACCAACAGGAGGAGTCATGAATCCTTTGGCTGGATGGCATGGGCAAACAGTGGCTTTGCAATTACTGAAAAACCCGAGCCTACAATATGCATTTCTCTTATTTCCCCTTTTTTTTAGTTCAAGCCAGGCTTTAGACTTGAACTCCAAAGGATGCTATTTTTCTTAACACAGAGGCAAAGACAGTAGTTGCCAAGCAACGAGAGCCATAGGAATTTTATTTTTCTGAAATTTTCTTCCTCCCACTCAGACTTTTTCCAGTTTGGAAGCTTATAAGTACAGTGGATTTGCATGGAAAAGCAGCACCTAACGTCCTTTGAATCAAAGCAGCGATCAAAGGCTTAAAGGCTATATCACTAGAGAGTTCAGAAGCATCTGAAATTTAATGCAGTCAGATTTGGCTCGGTGGCAGTCAGAATATTCTAAATTTTTAATGCTGTTTTACCCATCTCAACATTAGCCAGAAAATAAGACTGAATTCTTGGGACTTTTTTATTCCTACAAAAAACCACACTGCTAAAGTAGTTGTACCACTACAGCATTTGTATGTATACCTAAAAATGGAAAAGTACAGTTAATGCCATTTCACAGATGAAAAACTAAAAAACAATTACATGCTAGAACTCTGTGATTTTCAGGGTTCCTAATTTTTTCCAGATCACTGGATCAAGCTTTGCATCACACTTTATACATAAACTGTGCAAATGGAAACATTTCTGCACTTGTGGACTTATGCTCATGACCACCTACATCCTGCTTCAGGTCAGACAGAGACCCAGGCATCTGCTGTCACCTCCACACCCTGACTTCTGGAGAAAAGAGAGGAACTATTCCCAGTAATCAGTTTGGATGCCTAGTTTGGAGAGCATGATATCTTAACAAGATGAATACAGACCATTTCAACTGAATTGCCAGTTGGCCTCAGATCCAGGAAATACTCCCAATAAAACTTAACTTACTAGTATACTGAAATCTATGTTTTAGCCGTATCACTGTGCACAGCTCATACAAATGAAACCTCCTTTAATATATGTCTGTGGTGTTTAGATACTGTCGTGGTTTAGGAATGATATTCTCCAATTTAGTGCTTTCACTGAAACCATGTGCTGCTCACTTACTTCCCCACTCCTATCCCTATTCCTCTCCTGTAGCGTGCTGAGAGGAGAATTAGAGGCACAAAATGCAAGGATCACAGGTTGAGATATGAACAACTTACTGAAAACAGCAATGAGATAAGAAAATTAACAGTAACAGCAACAATACTAATGACAGAGGATACAAGAATGAGACAAACGATTCACATGGAATCAACAATATCTGACTGCTCCTGTGCAGCACCTATGGGATGGGACACCTTCTCCCTGGAAGAAACTCCCTTGCCCCTTCCCCTGGAAATGACACAAGGTGGTACAGAACAACCTCATGGTCCTAGTCATGCCCCCTCCTGGCTACTGCAGAAATTAATTCTGTCCATTAACCGTGTCCTGCCCGGAACCAGGCAAAATGGATAAGATCACACCAGATTTGACTGCTACATTCCCATGCAGTTCTCAGTCCTAAGGGTGCCAGCAAGTTTTGCTCCCTCCAACATGTTATGATCCGGTTTTTAAAACTATTAGAAATTCCTCTGGCCAAGTAAAGGTGCAAATGAGACCAGATGCCAAAGTCAATAGTATGGGTTTTATTTAATGGTAGATGTGAGACACAGAGAGAGAGATAGAAAGAAATAGAAAAAAGGAGGAGGGAGGGAAGAAGGAAAGTGACAGAGAGAGATTAAAATAGAAAATATATTTCCTCTCCATGGAACCTGGTGGCATCCCATCAGTATGGTTCTTCTGGTCTTCTTGGTGGTGAGGGTCCCACAAAATATAGCCTCCAGTGGATTAGTATACATTCAGGAGATGCCAGGCGGGTAGCTGTGCAGTTTCTTTGGATAGACTCTGGATTTGTTGCCTTGCTGGGATCACATGCAGTCCCCTGGTAGTAGAAGGCCTCAGGAATGAGTCTGGGGGGGCATTTTGGGGGTCTCTGGTGGCTTATGAGCCCTTCTCAGCTGCCTCTTACATGAATATCCCATGTGTACATGGTCTTCCCAGAGCCAGGGGTCAGCGGCAGGGAGAGGGGATGGAGGGGGGGCGATTTACTCCTTCATTTGGTGTGGAGAGATTTCACCATCACATACCCAAAACCCTTCTCCTTCACCACTCCCTGAGCCCAGCTAGGGCTGATTCTTAACATAGATACAGTCTTTCTTTCCCGAGCCTTGTTTACTTCTCCTCAGACTTGAGATGATTAGACAATAGTCTTCTCAAGTCCCCCTTCACAGTCCAGTGGTGGTGGTCAAAGACAGGCAGTTGCTTCCTTGCAGTTTGACAAAAAGTCTTTCTATGATTTTGACAATGTTAAAGACATTATTGACATTTCAGTCCATCTCACAACATCTCTACATTCCCTGACAGTATGTGACCTCAGCCCAGTTTTGCCTGGGGTTATGAAAATAGTGCAGCAAATTAACTACTTTCAAAACAAACAGGCAAACAAACAAACAAACAAGCAAATAGAAGATTTTTAAGACTTTACGTCTCTAAAGAGATCCCAGAGAGTCCCTGCATAGTGCAGTCTTGGCCAATCTGCTTTACAGAGACAAATCTTGAAAAAGATAGACGTAAAGCACTCAGTACCATCACACTGCAGCCAGGGATCGCTTGTTTTTGACAGACTGCTTCATTAGATAAGCGAAATGTCAGTGGAAGTTGGAAGATTGGTTTTTTTCTTGAGATCCACAGCACTAAATGATTTTGTTCAATACTACCCTAAACATCTCACAGAGGCATGGCAGAATAGAGGCTTGAGCTCAGGTGCTTTGAGCCCCAGGGTAATGGAATAGCAAATTCTTGACATCCCTTGCTAGCCTCAGCTACCCATGCAGGCCTGGACGTTCAGGGGATTTTGTATGCACTGCTACTTGCTAATCTCATTAAAACTCTGGCTGTGGCCCTAGCACTCCTCTGTACAGTTCAGCTGAGGAGACCTCCAGATATCACCTTCAGAATAACCCAAACAGTTGCACCTCACTCTATAGTCTGTTCTCTCTCCAGGGACAATCAGCTTTTGAAGGACACGATTTCCATTCTGCAGCTACAGATAAATTTCATTAATTCCCAGGAAACAGGCTCTCTCCTGAAGGCCATATTCCCTTTATAAACACAGCTGGGGGTATGGTGAGATTTTTGCCCTCAGTGCTGACTATTCTGAATACTGGTCCAAGAGAAAGTAACTCTCATTTAAACAAGAAGAGTACATTGTCACAAGGTGAATAATATTTTGCAGAAACAAGGTTTTTAGGAGAAGATTCATCTTTTTTGAACCCCAGGTGAGTTAGCTGGGAAAGTGGATGGCCTTCATCCAGTATGATAAGAAGGAATAAAATCCAAGGCAGACAGCGGGTAAGTTCTGTTGGTCCAGCCTCATTATGTTAATCAGTTTACACAAAGGAGGATGGTTAGTAGCTCTGGGGCATTGGCAGAGGAAGAGAGAACAGGAACAGTGAGAAAAAAACATAATTAGTGATTGTAAAATAGAAAGGGGGCAGGAAAAAAAGACTGTAATGAACTCCATAACTGGTGTTTCTGCTGAGACCATAATTCTTATAATCCAGTGGTTATGAATTCCTTTTCTAGGCTTTCTTTAGAAGGTTTTTTTTTAGGTTTTTGTTGCATTAGGAAGTGATTTTTTTCTGGGAAATGCTTTTCCATTGATAACTGCAGGTTTCTGTCCTTTACCAGTTCCCTGCATGAATTCTTTCTGATGTATAGTGGTTGTTAAGTGTCACCCACACAATTTCCAGGAGGACATTTTGTGCACTGCGTGACGTATATCAAATTCTGGGGTAAAAGTGTATGAACCATGTGTTTTTCTGGTTCTGTTGCAAGAGTACTAATTGTGACGGCTGTAAAGATGCCTTGGCAAGTACATTTGTTTTGGTATGTGCTAGATTACAGTAGGATTGCTGCCACTGGTGAGGCTGACAGATTGGAATATTACAGAAAAGTTGGTGCTAGGGAAAAAATGTTTCAATCTTCTTTCAAAATAGACTGCAGGTTTTTTGCTTGCATTTGTTTGATTGATTGATTGGGGGGGTTCTTTGTTTTTGCTGTTGTTTGTTTGGGTTTTTTGTGTAGATTCTAGTAGGAACAAACAAAGAAGAATATTTAGAGACGACAGCACAATTTTTACCCCCTCTGTCACAAATCGAGGGTCATTTACATTTTCACTGAACAGATGCAGTTCTTTTTCATTCATCCATAAAAGCAAGAAGTAGTCTTGGATCCACAGAGTTATGGATCATGTAAAAATGTGTGTGGGCAAGTGTCTCTGCTTATACCTTCTAGTGGGCACATCTGAACCATAAGTCTGGAATTCCTAAATGCTTAGTCCGGTCCTGTGAGAAAAAGACTAAGATAATAATGTCTTTCATTTCTATTTTTCCTTTAAGAGTAAAAAGTGCCATATTGTCATGGAAGTTCTTCCAATCTTCCACAGACAGATGGAAAAAAGGGGTAAGAAACACCAAGGATAATCCACTAGAATAGTACGAGTGAAAAATAATGGTTGGCTTTCTTTGTCAGTGATTGAAAGCACATTAAAATAATACAAGTCTGATAACAATGAGTGAAGCCATATAGTTCCGAAAGTGTCCTCACACTTTAAAAGCTTGCCTTGCAGAGAATAGAAGTGCATTTTCAGGAGAAAGCTTTATGGTTTGTTGTATTTTACATTGTTAATCTGGGTAGTTTGCTGTTTTCATGTAAATATTTCTGAAAACATCTCAGTTTATTCAATTACAGTTGAAAAGATAGTATAAGGTATTTATTATTGTTACCCTATGTAAAGCATCTAGTTAAACTGCAGTTATTCTGGGGAACAAAATCAAATCAGTGTAATAATTATCTAGTTGTATGGATCAGGAATCTGCTTACTCTTCTTATCTATTGATGATGGAAAACTTCTAGAAGGGAATACAATGAAAGGACAGAACACCAATAGCTAAAGAAAATATACATCCATGGTACTTTGTATCTTAGTGTGACACTGCCTATCATAAAACTGTTTCAGTTGCCTTTAAATTCCATCTCAAACCTGATTTACTCTATCTACAGGGAACATAGTCACAAACCATTGCTCTCTGGGACTAGTAAGAACAACTTCTGTATTGCACAGATAAAATAAATATAATCTTTTAGAAAGAGATACAAGGAAATAAAATCCAAGTTACAGCTGCATCTTATTTATATCAGCACATATACTTAGACATATGTGCTTCCCACTTTCAGTTTGTTCTTAACAAAATTGCAGGCTGGAGATCTGATAACTGGGTATGGCTGTTGTCCTTGTCTCCATTTTCTTAGATAATGATGTGATTTGACAACTCATACAACTTTATGTACTCCAGCAGGTCTCACAGTTCCATTCAGATTTATATCCTTCAGGTCCTCCTGCTCAGAAAAGATGTTTTCATGTTTTAATCCTTCTGCCACCAAGTTAATTGGTGCTAATATTTTGAAAAAATATTATTACCCTTTCAATAGATATTTTGTTATCATCTGTGCTGGTATCCCGATCTAATGTGGCAACTTACAAATGGAGATGTCCTTGTTTGTGTTGTCAAACTAGATTCTCTTTATAGACAATAGGGAGAAATTGGTATTTCAGTCATTTCACAAAAACTTACATAGAAAAAATGACTAGACAAGCAATACCCAAAAATACCTTTATTTTTCTTTGGCTATGTATTAACCTATGTTTGCAAGGCCAAGTGTAGACATCTAGCTCAGATGTAGAAATTTAGGAGCTGAATTAAGACCCTAGGCTAGGATTCTGTTGAAAATATACATTTAGATGCATATATGTAGGAGTCCACGTTCTGAGATAGGTGTCTAGACTCCCCCTAGAGGAACTGAATACATAGAGCACACAAACATTGTTGGTCAAGATACTGAAATCCATCTAGCATCTCCTGTTCCAGGAGGGCACAGGTGTTCAGCAAGTCCTATGTCTCCTAATGTGTGCAGTTATCTCACATACTTCAAAGTATCTCAGATAATACTATTTGCTAATATTTAGGCAACTGAATTTACCTCTGAATTAGTTTTCTTCTTTGACTCTAACAGAATCCTAGAGCACAAAGCATGCATACAGACACCTCCATTTAGGTTCCCTAATGTGGAATCCAATCCCAGTACTACTGACAGACATTAGGAAAGGCTAAACCCTCCCTCGCTCAGGTCCTGATGATGAATAGATTCTGTGAAGAATTGTGCCAGTTCTTAACTATATTGTAATCAGGTCATTAAGTGCTTTTTCATTTGGCACACCAAGAGTCAGATCTCAACATGAAGCCTTTTGTCACATTCAGAAATATATATATATCATAAAAACGCATCATTAACATGAAGAAATTTATATAATCGTGTACAACACAGGGGAATAATGCACAACACTTAGTACTAGTTCTTGATTGCAATTTAACACAATGACAATCAACTTCCCTGGGATGATAATGACTTTGGGGTTATGGAGCACATTCTCAACTCCAAGTAACCCTGAGCCTGCAAGTCATCTACCATGTTTGAGGACAACCCTTAATTCCTCTGTCCTTAGTTTAGATTCACAACTGAGAAATATAAGTAATTTGCTCAGCGAGCCTAAGCTCCTTCAGACCATAGTTACACCCAGGAACTGTGTATTGCTGTCTCTTGACTATAGGACCTTTTTGTACCATAGTTGAGTTACTCTGTGTTTAGTCGCTCAGCATAGATGAGCTAAGTCTTACTTTAAAATTAGGGATTCTCTGCAGTTGATATTTATCTTTATTTTTGGACTGCCTAGCAACACCGGGTTGAGGGGACAGAGCTGGGGCTGTTCAGTATCACTGAGGTAAAATAATTAAGAATAATAAAGTAGCAATTCTAACACAGGCAAAACTCCCATTAAAATGAACTAGGAGCTTGGCTTTGGGGGCCAAGGGAGCAGATTAATTCTAATTGCCTTGACCCAGAATTAAAAATATCTAGAGCACTGGAAATATGTGTTCTGAAGTTCAGAACATGGAAAAATAAAAACGCTGTAATGCCAAGAAGTGGATGATCCTGCCATCTAATATAATACTAAGGTATTGAAGCATGAATGTTTCCTAGGAGATAAAGTATAGACTACTTACATCTGAGATGTACCCTCATTTAATTCCCTGGACTTTTTCAAGATCTCTTAGTTCCCTAGGGTAGGACAAGACAGCTGCCCTTGTCTTCCTGATTTTCTGCTCTCTGACATTTGGTACTCCATAAACCAGCTAACTGACTTAAATCACAGATTGTTTTGTGAAATAAGGATAGCCTGCAGATAGTCTTATACTATGTGTAATCTGATAGTTGTACGGATTACAATTTTTGTAATCAGTGCTCATTTCTGATTGCTGACTAAAAAAAAGAAACTTTTATGTTTAAAATCAAACAGGCAGTCACAAAACCTCAGAAGTATTCTTAGCTCTGATACTGACTTACTTGGTGACTTAATTAAGTCCATTTACACTCGATTTTCAGCAGTGCTGAGAGCAGTTTATTTCTATTGACTTCATCTTTAAAAAGTAACTGCTTATTACTGTGGAAACTCAAGCTACTAATCTCTCCTCATCTCTGTTTCCCTTTTTGAAACTGGGGATATTTAGTATTTGCCTAACCTTCAAGGGTATTTGGAAGCTAAATCTATTTGTGATTGAAAGGCAATCAGAAAATTTGATTTATTCAATGGATCAGTCTGTAAATAAAATGTTCTGACTCACAGAAATTCCTTCCAATATCAGATTTTTGAAAAACTACCTCACTCCTACTATTTCAAGAAGAACTGGTGAGCACATAAACCAGTGAAGCTCTGGGCAATCATAAAAAATAACAAATCCTTGATCTGTAAGTGTCGGGTGTCTAAGAAATGGAATTAGAGCAGCCAATGTCGAGAAGAAAAATGCTGATATTTTTTCTGATAGTATCGGGGTTCTTGGAAAAAATTGATTCAGTTTTCATTTATTAATACATGTTTACTAAGCATTAGCAAATATGTTTTCCCCATTTTAAAAGACTAGAATACATCTTCATTTACCTTCAAAATTTAAACTCAAGTTATCTTTTCCCCCACTTATTTCTTTATTTCATGTGAAAATATATAGTTCTACAAACGTTCTCCATTTTTACAAATGCCTTTAGACTTCTCACTACAATGAACAATATCTTTGATATTTTCTATTGCACAGAGTATCAGGATGAAGCAAACAGACACAATGGAGGCTCAGGGAATGTGATGGCTGTTATTTAATGTGATGGTCTGGTTTGGTTGACTTCTAGGAATTTTTGTTAAGAACTCATGGGAATCCCTACCAGAGAGATAGTGCAGAAAAAGAGTAAAGTGAACCTGTGGGACAACACAACATTTATTCCCCAAATTCCTTGAGCTCAAAGGCATACCTAATGTGTTTTGAGTGGTGTGAATGAATAGGTCCAGCTGACTGAGAACAGATAGTCTTCTTTATTTGAAAATCACTTTATCCGACTGCAAATCTGGGACTGCTAAAGCAGCAGGAAACTTGAGAATCACAGCTTTAAGCCTCTTTCTTTTATCTTCTCTGCACTGGTTGATGACTCTAACGTCATCACAATAATAAGCAAGAGAAAAATGTTTTCTAACCTGTTACATAACTTCTGAACGGGATGTTGGTGTAGTAGACACCAGGAAGAGAGAGGAAGTGGTCTGAAAGATATCTAATTTTGGTAGAAAATAAAAAAATACAAGTAAACCTTTTCCTTTTCATTAACTTTATTGTTACAGTGTTTCTCTAAGCGTATAGGCAGGAGGGATACAGTCAAGTTTTGCTACATTAAAATTTTTTATCCTGAGATGTACAATGCAAATATGCCAAGAAATTTTTATGGATACGTCAAAGCAAGGGAGAATGTGATTGTACCTGTATCACATCCATGCCAGCTCCTTGAGACAAAACCATTACATAGTCTGTCCTAGATTCTCAGCAGAGGAAATGACATGCATTAGTAAGCTGGAGCAATACAGATTTGTGTTAAGAATTCTAGAAGTTAAAAGTAGGACAAACCAGTAGCACTGAGATCCCAAGCTTCTACGTAACAAAACTGCCATTACAACAAAATTTGGGTGATTCAGGGTATAGTCACAAAGCAGTCAAAGAGCCAGTGGGTGGATTTTTGCAAGGTACTGACTGTCTTCTGGGACAAGAGATGAAAGAGATGTTGAAAGAGATGAAAAGATGTAAGTGCTGAGCACCTTTCCAGATCAGGCCTTTTTTTGATGACACGAGTAACTAGACTACTTGAAAAAAAAATCTCTGTGTGTTGTTGCTCATATACATTGTGAGAGTCCGAAGTTCAAAAGCAGTGACCTGCCTTGCCTGGTTATTGGGAGCATTGCAAAGTGTAAAGAAAGTGATATTCAGCTCCCTTCAGCAAGTGAACATCAGATATCCACCCATCCATCTGCCATATGCAGCTAATCTCACAAATAACTATGCTGAACTCTGAACAGCCTACCAGCCTGTGCAGCTTCATCCACTTGCTCACAAAACAGTAGCTTGAACAAAATGCTTTCTTTCTAGTAAAATTAGCCCAGCCCTTACTCATCCCATGTGGTTACCTCAGGTCAGGCAATTAGCTACCCTTTAAAATTGGCTAATATTTTTAAAGAAAAATATTTTATAGAATATATTCCTCATTTTTCTGAAGGTCAGCTGATAGTTAGTTACAACAGATATAAGCCACTGAAAAAAAGTACAAACTGTGGTATTTTAGACTTCATGTACTTATTATTACTATTAATTATTTGACAGAAAAAGCATCTATTAATTAACAAATGTAGTATTTTACACCCTGCCTGCCACTGCGACAATGGGATATGTTATTAAGAAAAACTATATCTGGAAATAGAAGGAGCTTGGAAAGGGAAAAAAAATCCTATTCTCAAAATAAAATGAGTACAATGAAATAGTATAAAGGAAGTTAAAAATCACAAAATAAATGCCACTTTGTAAGTCCGGTTATGCACATTTAATGGAATATGCATAAAGATAATCTAGGTTTAAATAACTGCTATGCCTGTCACTTGCCTCCAAATCACCTAGTGCATCACAAGTAATAAAGTGATCCACTCGAATGAGTCCACAGATCAAAAACTTGAAAGTTGAATAGACTAGGGCTGAAACAAAAGAAAAAGAAAAAAAAAAAGAAAAAAAAAAGAAAGAAAGAAAGAAGTTTCAGTTATTCTTTATTTGATGAAAACCTGTCTTCAAAGAACACTGTTCCTGGTAAAACCAAGTATAGGGCAAGACCAATGTTGTTCCCCATCAGCTAGAAGCTGAGGGAGACTAGAAGTCTGTATATCAGATACAGCAGAGTAAAATTAGCAGAACTGTCATATCCCTCAAGAACCACAGGAATGGTGTGGTCTGCATACCTCAGACAGGAGATGTATGGCAGAATACCATACATCTGTATGGTAGTTACCATACCTCTACCACAAAGTTACATCTGAGTGCTTCCATCACAAAAATTATCCTTGTGACTCAATAGGGTTAAAAATCCCGCCTGCATCTCAGCAGTGTGAGGAACCGTATGACTAAGTTAGTCCATTTCATAGCTGACCAGTTCTCCGATACAAATATCTGCCTCCTTCTTTTTTAAGAACAGACACTTTTTTGTGATTAATCACGACCAAGAAATCATTCTTGCAAAAACTCAGCAATAAAGGCTTTGGAGAGCTTTTCATCTTTACAGTAAAGCAGTAGTGCACAATCTGAAGCAATCTGTTGCATGAAGAGGCTTGTATCATAAAACATATTCCTGTTACAAGATTGTTTTGCATTTTCTCCTGTTCTGTGCAGGCGAGGTATCCATCTATCAGTAGACTTGAATTTTGTCCAAAGAAAATTGAAATTATGTTTTTTCTTGAAAATTCAGTCACCTAGTTATATTTTCATATAACATCCACTTGGAATATCATGTGAGATATCTATATATATAATATAGATATAATGTATAGCCCTGTATTATTGTATTGCTAAAGCAAATAAAAGCCCAGATTCCCTGTACTGAGTCTGCAGGGCATCAGGACTGAGGCTTCTCAGGCTTGCTCTGACAGCACCTTTCTTGGCCTGCCTAAAGTTTGTATGATAAGATTTAGTTGTAACAGCAATTTCTCTAATTAGATAGGTTTCTGTGGCTAATTTGTTTTACTTTTGTCATCTTTGTGAAGTACAACTTCATTTTTATATGGATAAAAATTTAAAGCAGTTCTGTGTGGAATGAGATATTTGTGACTAATACAATATGTAGTGTACTGAAATACAGACCTGGTACAAAAACAGAGGCCTTGAGACAGGATGGAGCATAGAGGAGCGCAGGCATGGGATGGTAAGAGATGGAGCTGAGCCTGGCTTTGTAGACCTCACACTAGAAACAACTCAGGAATGGGCAGTTAGAAAAACTGTCCTGGACCTGGACTAACAGGCTTTACTGGTAATAAAGGCAATAAAGAAATAGCATCTAACATAGATAAAAACCACGTATTTTAGATCATCATCATGGCTGGGCTTCGTGAACGAGATTTTGGAAGGGCTCTACCCACGCTTGCTACCAGCGTGCTGATCAGCGCGTATTTTAGATTAGTTGCAGTGTGCATTTTGTCTTATGTATAGAAAGCAAATTGAACAGGATCCTGTAGAAGTGGTAGTCTTAAAACTATTAGCATAGCTCATATTTGCAATTATTCAGCCAATGCTAACAATTCTTAAGAATTCAAATACTCCTGAGGACAGAAAAGATCTGCAAGCTGCGAAGACTGGGAGGCACTGGCTACTCAGTATCGGCGGGGCTTCACTTGCTCAATACCAATGTGTCAACATTATGGACTTTTCTGTAAAGCTTCTTAAAGCTATTTCCTGGGATTTTTTTTTTCCTGGTCACTTTACATCATTGTGTAGTATCCTTGTATCCTTTACAAAACATCTACCTTTTTATTCTCATTTGTACCCATTTCTTACTTTCACTGTCCATTTGACCCAAGTTTCAAGCCCTTGCCTTTCTCCAGCTCCAGTTATTTATTGTTCCTTTGACTCTTCACCCCTATTTCTAGCCAGAAGAGCTACTTTAGTTACAGAACATCCCAGCATTATATATCTATATGATAAAATGACCAACAGTAGCCCATATCAGCTGTGGTTGAAGAGAATACTTTTACCAGGTTTTACCAGAGAATACACCTTTACCTGGTCCCTTACTCACAGATGTGCAATCCCACACAGAAGGTAGATAAGGGGTGACACCATGACTCCATCACAATCTTTCCGTACCCCTTTTCCAGAGACACTGGCATCTGAGAGTTTTCTAGTTAGGAGATGAATGGGAAATTTTGAGGAAACTTGAACTATGAAAGTATTTTTTCCAGTATTGAAAGTGCAGGTTTAATTTTCCAAGGTCTCTATTAGGTTTTAAAACAAACCTGGGACTGAGAAAATTCAAACAAGAAACTTCTGTAATGAAGCTATCTGGAAAATTTTTTTAAAGACACACTTGACTGGACTTAAACATCTAGGACTCTTTCTTTAAGTATCCCTGTCAACTATTATTGGAAATGTTATTGGCATTTCAAACTGCAAGTAAACATTTACCAAAAAAATATATCAACTGCAAAAATCCCTCAATATATAAGAAGTTGTCGTCTGTACATAATTTTACAAAACTTTTGCTCAGCTTAAAGAATCAGAGGGAAAAAAATGGTAATACCAGTGGCATCTACAATGCTTGCAAAGCTTGGGATCACTAGAGGAAAATAGCACAGATTATTTTTGCTAGGGAGTGTAACAACAATGACATAATCTAGCCAGCTAACTCTATTCTTCCTTTGCACCCACTCAGCACCAGAGCACTCTTCAGAAAAAGACAGATGTAGGGATATGAAATATAATTTGGCAGCAATGATCAGCAGCATCTGACAGACACTCAGAATCAGGGCACAGGGCTGCAGGGACTCTCTGCAAAGTGACAGCAAGGCAGACACAGGAAGTGGCAGCTCAATAAAGGACACAAGAGAAGACCACTGTGTCGCTGGTGAAAAACAATAGCAATCTCTCCTTTTAAAGAATAGCAACATCTGCTTTAATTTACCTAAAACTGCAGAATCCATTGCTTTCTCCCTGCCTGCTTCTTCCATTTTCTACGGTACATTTGTATCTTGAACTATTAGATTGTCATAGGTGTGATTAGGTTTTGAAATTTGGAATTTAGCTCAGTTATGTTGCCATCTGTCAGGATCTGGCGCCATCTGTCAAAATAATTCACTTGGATTCAAATTACTTCAAAATTTGTGGCAAGTTGATGGTCCTGCAGAAGTTATGACATTCAATTATGTTTCATATGTATAAATTCAGATATGTCATAGTTATTTACCTCTTTGTGTAATTGTATTGTTTGTATGTTTCATAATCTACCACATTATGCTATGAAACTACCACAAGCTATCACAGACTTCACAGTCTAAATTAAAAAATTTAATTGATAGATTTGTAAAGTTTTATCTCAGGAGCTCTTTTAAATCCTTAATTAGTAGAAATCTGTGCATTATTTATTTCCATTATGTCTTTGAACAAGTGAGCTCCTACCTCCTGCAAAGTCAGAGTTCATCATGCCTTGTATCCACTATTTCAAGATTTGATCATCCCCTCCAATTCAGTGCTTTAATTCCCTTCCAAAGTCAATCAATTCCACAGGCTTCAATCTTAAATTGTTAGGATAAATTGTCATGTGGAGGTGTCTGTCTCTCTCCACTAACTGCTAAACTATTCTCCTTCTCCTAGCACATGATATAAAATGGTTTAAGAGTATTTTTTCATACCATTTTGATGACTACCTAAATTAACCTACTCAGAGAAATATTATGCAATATCATAATAATATAGCAGAGCACAAAAAGGTCCAATAGAATATCAGCAAAATTCATCTGCTGTATTACTGTTTGGTAGCCTGTGACCTAATCTTGGATTTTGCCTTTACATGTGTTAATGCATATTTTTGTCTTCATTTCTTCTTGAAGGGTTCTTTCCTGTAATAACTATTTTCTTGCATAAATGATCTTGACAACCTTTACTCCTGTTTCATTGCAAACATTTAAAGTCCTTATTTTTCTAACCTAATTTTCAAAGCCGATTATCTGTCTTACTATGTTACATATCCACATCATATCTATCACGTAAGATTATCATGTAATGAATCACCTCCCATTTAGTATTTAATTGAAATTTAAGTCATAAATAATACACCCAGAAGTCCTTCATTATAAAATCAGTGCAACTATGACAAGTGAGTTGAAATTATGTATATTTATTTGGGAAATGGAAACATGCAGAAGATGGGGATGATTGCCTTCTACTAGGCAGCAAAGATACGAAAAGAAAATATAGAGCTGTTGAAATGGAAATACTTGCATGAAGAAATAAGCAGATTTTACATTTCTAGTGTGAATGAACGGAGAGAGGACAGGATTATTAAAGGCAATCTTAAAGAAAAGCAGGACATTTAAGAGCTAGAAATGCTTCAGTTATGTTTTTAAAGGATGAAGGAGGAGGAACACAAAGAAACAAATGTACCATAAAGCTAAACCGTGAGTACAGGAAGTTAAGGGGTCAGCCTGAGGAATTAAACCACCTGCAGCCACAGGAGAGCATCAGACTTCCACAACAGTGACAGTCTTGTCAAGTCAGATGACCAGTCTGATGATGGGGGGTCTGGGCACACACTGGAGCATGTCCTACAACGCATCGGCTCTTCACTTTACAGAAAGTCCCACAGTCTGGAAAAAAGGCACACAATTTACCTGTCCAGGACAGGGGCAAGCATCTTGTTCTCCTTTAGCTCTCTGGGTCATTCTTCTTGGTCTGCCTGGAGTGCTGACATCCTGCTTTTCTCTGAATCATCCCTCTTGACAGGACACCAACTATTAAAGAGGTGCATACACCCCCTTAAGGTTGGCCTGTGTAGGGGGCAGCCTATATATGGCCCTCTCTGGTCAACTTCATCCTGTGCTTGACCAGCTTGCTGCGTTGTAGTCCTGCAAGAACAGACTTACTGAGGTACTCCACAGAAATTCAGCTCCTGCCGAGCTGAAGAAGAAAAAAAAGCAAGGAATTCAAAATCCTGCAGAACTTTCTACAAAACTTCATTGGAGCAAAGCTTCATGTCTCCGTCTTTTGTCATGACCCTGGGATAAAAACAAGTGTTCCTTTTATCTTGTTAAGTAGCCAAAATAAATTAGTGAGCCAAGTTCTGCTAATTTAGCTTTTTTCGTGGTTATTGCTGTAGCACAAACCGTTGAGCAAAACCGAGCCTCATGTTAAAAAGATGTGTTATCAGTATCCTGAAGTCTAACAAATAGCAGCCCTTTTGTACCATATTTAGAGGTTTGGTTCCTACACAACTAACTGCTAAACTGTTCAGCTGAATTGTTGCAGGTCTCTGAACCAGTGTGGTTAATGGTTCCTCAAAGACTTTAACGAAGTCCCTCTGGACACCAATGCCTGGGAAAGTGTTGATACTCTAGTGGTAGAAGCATTTAAAGTCATGGCTGTTCATAGGGGTAGAGATAGGATCATAAGAATTTCACCAAAAATTATTCACTTATTTTCATTTGCTGCAAAGAAAATTTGCTCATATGCACCTGACTAAAGTTTGGTGACATGGATATTACTGTAGGTTTGTGAAGTAAACCAATTCTAAACTGTCAACAAATTAGAAGCAAAACTGAAGCACTGTGGGAAGGGGAAGTTATCTACTAAAGACACGTTTGGCTTTTGTTTGGTTACACATGCTGAGTAGTGAGAGGACTCATCTATTGCTAAGGGAAATAACTTTTTTTTTTAAAAAGTTGTCGTACTTCATTTTCTCAAGTCAAAGATGTGTCATCCTTAAGAATGAGGGAATGCGCTTAGTCAAGAACAGCTAGGAAAGGTGTTTTGTTTTAAGGGAAAATTTGAACCCATGTGCTGTTAGTAACAGTAATTAATATAATAACTAGTTAACATGATTATTCAAAACTATCATGCGATTAATAACAACTACAAATTACTTACTGTTAGTGGGATAGGAGATTATTATTATTTTGGTCCATGTGATTTTATGCCTTTTGCTTTATGAGTGCTTCAAAGCGTGAAAGAAAGGCTGTGGGAAATTATGAGCTGTTTTTGCAAACAGGGCAATTTTTCAGGCAAAGGAAGGGAATCTTTAATTACCTCGTGTAAAAATAGACAATTTATATTTCTGGATGACCACATAACCATACTCAGCTTAACGCTGGTCATCACTAGTGTGGAAGATGATTAGGCTGGATGGCAGTGCAGCCTGAAGAGCTGACCTGTGTGTTAAAATAACCTAATTCTTTTCCTTCCTCTGCTGTTAATTTGTTGTGTGATCTCTAGGTCATTCATCTCTTTCTTAGCCGTCTAGACTTTCTTAACACATGTGCTTACGGTGTCAGCACAGCAGGAGGCTGATTTTTGGGTCACAAACAGTAGCAACAGTCCCTGTGCTTCCTGTGGCATACAAAGCCCACGGTCTATACATCATTTCTGAATGTGGGCTGTGATGTTGATGGAAGCATTCAGACTACTGAGGCTTGAGCACTGTGAGCATTCAAAGGTTTATCTTTGACCAGAGAAACTGTTGTGGATGACACTTTTCTGTTTATAGTCATCAAAACACATACTTAAAGGCTGTCTTCTTTAATTATACTGCAATAATTGTCATGCTGATTACAAGCACTTTACAGTCACTCACTCTTTTTGCAGTCACTGATATAATTTTTTAAATCCATTGGTATTTTCTTGTGAACAGCTGTCTGAAGTGCTGATTACAACATCCCCACTCAATTCTGTAGGGGGGAGCAGCAGGGTTGCAACCTAATGTACTGCAGTACTGGAAAGGGGAAAGGGGGAAGGAAAGGGGAAAGGAAAGCAAAGGGGAAAGCAAAAGGGAAAGCAAAGGGGAAAGGGAAGGCCAGGCAAGGCAAAGCAAGGGAAATGGCACAAAGAGACAGAGGAAATCAAAAAGATGGAAATTTACATCCATAATGTAATTGGAATGATTTCATGAACCTTTGTCACACCCTGGCAGCTGTCCACACTGCCTTCCCCTCATGTAACCTATTCTGTACAACTGATGCTTTATTTCTCATTTAATTGTTTTCAGTAATGAAGGTTCCCATGATTATCTGGGTGCAAGACCTACTCGGAGTTCAAATTGTTTTGTGCCATGGACTGACTTCTCATGGAGTATTCACACTTTCACTGTGCAATTAGGTGCTTTGAGAATGGAACACTTATGGGAATCCTCTTGGATGTGCACTTAGTGAGAGGAACACTTTAATCGGGTGCCTCATACCATCTAAAGAAGATACCTCAGCCACAGATTAACTGGAAGGATTAGGATGAAACACTCTGGGCCCCTTAGCACTTCATGTAGAAGGGACACAAACAGGTACTATGTCCTGACCTTGTGCTAAGGCTACCTGTGACAGAAACACAGCAGTGACATACCTTTGTCTGGATATTATTGAGAACACATTTGTTTAAGGAAAGTTGTAGGAATTTTATCCTGGTCTAGTTTAGTTTGCATTATAATGAGTTTCAGTATTTGAACTTGAATGTTTAATTTCAAATCAAACCCTTCCAAATCCTCATGCAGTGCTGCCACGGTAAGCAACAGCATCAGGAGCACCAGGACAGAGACAACACAGTAATTACAATGTGCTGATTAATATGAACAGAAAACACTGGATGGGATTAATGTTAAGTAGACCAACACATGAACTAAATCTTCTTTCCTCTTTGGCTTTCTAATTGGGCAGTTCCTAATTCCTACTGTACTATCTGGTTCTAAAAGCCAAATTAAGAACTACATTTAAATTTTTCCTTAAGTACTCTTCTTTATCTACTTCTTTTTTACTACTCTTTTACTGGCATATAGAAAAATGCTGCATGAACCAGGGAAAATCAGTGTGCAAGTGAACTAATGAAATTTTGCTGCTGCAAGTGCTATTTTTGGCTGATTTATTAAATAAAGTTCTCTGCAAGAACAGGACCCATTCAAATGGTTTTTTTCTGATCCTCAGTAACACACAGAGAAAGACCTAAACAGTACAGATCTAAACCAAAATGGACACTAGGTTCATACCAGCTGTGTGAACCTCCCAGCAATTTGTCCAGCTACTGAAATTTCAGGTCTGAATTAATTTCTGTGCTGGAGCCTTGTTCACCTGAGTTCAGTAGAATAACCCCAACTCCTGCAGCACTTGAAGCCTTGAAAATGGCATTTTTATGCTGTTAAATTATAATGAATTTCCTTTTCTAGTTCCCTTAATTAAAGGGAAGACGCAGAGCCAGCAGCTGGAAATGAGGGGCCTATGGCTGTGATAGGGATTGCAGCGAGTTGCCCAGGCATGAGGAACATTTGCACAGCATGGGGAGGTGGGGGACTGCTGTGTCCAAAATAGAATTCTTGTTCCACGGTTACAGTCTGGAACAGAGTTATTTCTATATGTAAATTTTACTGCCGCTGTCATGCTTTTCCCCAGATTGCTAGCCGTGCCTCTGGTTTCCCACTGTCATGCTCTTAATATCACAGGCTGAGGATGGCTGTGAGAGAACCCATCTGAGGAAATATGTGGGCAACTGCAACATGCGGTGGGCCCAGAGCAGGTTCAGGAATGCATGAATGCATGGATCCATGGGAAAGAGGTTAAAAATGGGCCAGAACTATGAGGGGTGTTGGAGAGAAATGTAGGAGAGGGAAGGAGTTGGTGTCTGAGCTCCAGAGGAAATGATTGAACTTGGGTTACTCACTCACCCATCACATTTTGGAAACCAGAATATGTATCTTTACAGTGTGCTGTACTGTGCCAGAGAGACATACCCTCAAATAACCCCTTTCACTGCTATAGATACTTGACAGCTACTGATGCAGCAAAACCAGAGGGAGGAGGTTATTATTAGCCCTGTTGTGGAGAGAGGAGGAGATTAAATGCAAAAATCAAATTACTTTTCTCAAGTTGCAGAGAGCAGATGTGTCTGTGTTACTGCTGCACCCATGAGCTCTAGCTGTGAATTAGGAGGGATTTGGGCTTGAAGACACAGGTGAAAGCCCTTCTGCATCTCTGTCGTGTACTGAAGGCCGTCACAAGTTTGTACCAGAGGGTTAGGAAGAAAGAACAGCCTTTGGGCTTCCAGTTGCCTCTAGCTCCTTCTTTGAAAACAACAGGGTGGTGGAGACTCTTTTCAGTGCTGTACCCTGGTCCGTCTCCACCCATGGAATTGCCATGACCTTTCCAGAATTCCTCTAAATAGAAATGATCAGGCAATGAGCTGTTTTACAAGAGAATTATTTTGAAAAATAGACTAAAAAGACAGAGGAAGAACTGATAAACTTTCAGCAGATTAATTTTCTTACTGTTCTGGCAGCAGGCTTTTGGCTAAATGTCAGCTTGGTGATAAGTGGACCTTATCACTTGATAGAATGGGAAGGTGAAAAACGGGAATTTCTGCACTTCACACATTTCTAAATAACCTCTGAAATCCTAGTGATGGCCTAGTGCTTACCTCCAAAAGAACAAAATTAATGAAGAGGATTCTTCAGCCATTGAGTAACCTCTGAAGCACTAATGGGCTGAACCATGAACTTTACCTCTACCTTTTCTTGGAGTAGATCAGCAATTGTAGCTCAGGTTATGGACAGTGCCTGTGATGGACACCTGTGCCTGCCATTGCCCTATGGGTTAAGGAAAGGATAAGGAAAAGGAGGTGGTAGGCACAGGTATTTCTGTGCTCTGCAGTGGAGTTGAAGCACCATTGTACTTGAAGGGTGATCCTTCCTCAGCAGGACTGGTAAAATCTTAGTGTAATGCTTCCCCTCACACTGCTAACATTAAAAGGAAAAAGCAATATTTATGTTATAATGTGTAAAGTGCTGAAAGAAGTAGTCAGTCTTGTCTGTGTAAGGCTAAGAGTTTCTGCTCAAAGCAAAGTTACGGAATTTATATCCATCTTAATGCAGTTACTGGGAAGTTGAATCACCCTTTTTGGAGAGAACAGAATTGAACTGCAGGCTAGTTCTTATCCCCATACAGAAGGCAGTGCCTCCAGCATCTACACTAATATCAGAAGGAAAATTGATTTTCGTTGGAGTGCAAAGGAAGAAATTGTTTTCTCTAGTACAGTGAGAAGGCAAAAAGAGAAGTGAGACAGAATAAAAATACTTAGTAAATTAAATACAAAAAGAAATTTTGTGCTTTAATATCAGCTATTTACTGCTTTGGCTTGGTGATAATTTTATGCAAAAGGTAGTAATTTAATGTACTAATGCACCACAATGTCACAATGGGGTTCCTATTTCTAGCATCTATTGTTGTGATGAATGACATCAATTTTAGCAAAGAAATGGTATCCTTGAATGAAGCTTGTTGCAGGTATTTTTAACTTCACTTTACTGACAGATTGAGACATAATGATATTTAAAAAGAAATCTATATACAATTCTTAGAGCCTACTCCCCCCAAAAAAATTAAAATGCTGCCTCTGAAGATGATTGGATGTGGTGTCTGAGGGAAGCTGATATAGATGCTTCAGCAGCTGCACACTGTAAGGGCCAGTATCTGCATACAACTGTAAATATAAATAAGGAGTTTATTTTAATCAACTAGTTTTTTTACCTTCAGAAGAAGGAAGTGTCTAAGCCTGCTGGAGGGTTGCAAGTTCTTTCTTCTGTAGTCTGGTCTGTATTTGAATGTTTGCAGTTTTGTAGGAACTTAGAGCTGCCCCGGCCCAGGAAGCCCATGAATGTCTTGTAGTGCCTTCTTGCAGAGGGAGCGGGAGTTTGTGAGTAGGGGGAAAGGGCAGTCAAGATGAAAGCTTCAAGGGTTATCTTTCCTACAAAAATCTTCTTCTACTGCCAAGAGAAGAAGGAAACTGCCGAAGTTTGAATTCACCTTCTTTCATCTTGATGTAAGAGCTGTTGAAGAAAGCAGCCAAAGGCACAGGTTAACTGAAAAAGCAGCCCTTCAGGGTATCAGAGATGTAACACTGACAAACAGTAGAATGCCAGAGAAAGGGCTAACTAAAAACAGTACTGATTGGTGGGAAGCAGGGGATCTTTATCACCCATGTTGGAAGGCAGAATCACCCCCACATTGGTCAGGGTCAGATCTGGGTAATGTCTTTTGTAGGTAGGGGGGAAACAAGAACTTCTGCACCTATATGTACTCTCTGACTAAAATGTGAGAGGTGAAAATATTCACCAAGGCAAATCTAATGAATTAAAAAGCAAAGCTTACCACATAGAGGAAAGAAAAAGAGGACAGAAAGGGGAACAGGATGGCAATCATAACACCTAGCTGCAGCCAGTGCCTTCTGCAATAACACCAAAGACAGAGTCTGTGATACTCAGGGTGAATCTTCACCCCTTCCTGATGGACAGCAAGTGTCCACTTAAAGCTGCCTCAGGTCTACCCTGTGTCCAAGCCAGCTGCAGTCCAGTGCTCACTGTTCTCATCAAACCTATCACAGCAGGTTCTGTGCCATGCCTTTGTGGTCTCTGACTTTATTTGCTACCTTATGATGATTAATAAGATT
>JAYRBT010000001.1:34668985-34679061 GCA_036023395.1 Myiotriccus ornatus | reverse complement strand
AGCATGTCAATGATGTCCATTTTAGTTTTTTACAGTCTATCAAAAATGAACTGCACAAAATCATTCAGGGAAAACATACTAAGTGTATCCTTCAGTTGAGGATAGTCCTTCCCACCAGGTTTCACCAAAGTTTCAGAGCCCTGTTTCTTCCATTTCTGAAAGATGTCTGGAAGGTAACAGATACCTTTAAACTAAGTCCATCCACCTATGGCAAAGGCAAATCAAAGCTGCAGCTTCAAAACCACCTGACTGCAACATCAACTCTCTGTTTTCACCCCAAATCAATGCCTGAAAATGGTCAAGGATGGTCAAATGGCCTGGTGCAAGCATGTACAGGGCATTGAGCTGGTCTTGTAAGCACAGATGAGTCCATTGTTCACATGTAAGCACAGCTTAAGTACCATGTAAAAACATCTAAAACATAATGTTTACTTTGGACATAGATACAGCAACCATCCTCTGATGTTCCCATCTCTCCCTCTTAAAAGAGGTTTTGTGGTTAATCACTGCCTGTAGATTATCCTGTTCACAGAAACTGAGATTGATTTTGAATGACACCAAAACTAAGGAGCTGAAAACAGTATCCCAGTAACACTCCACCTCCATCTATTTATGCCTCTGCACGCAAATATTTTGCTCTCCCTGACTTTGCAGTCTACCAGTTGGTAGAAATGCTTTTAGCTTTTTTACAGTAGAAAACCACTGTGGGGTTTCCAGGCTGAGGGGCTGCTACAAGTTATTGGAGTTGCTCTAGAGTGCTATGGACACTGCTCTCAAGCAGCTTAGGGCCTCCTGTCATGTGTGGGGACAAACAGAGCTGAGGGCACTGCTTTTACCAGTGGCCCTAAGCATTGTGGTCACTACAACACAATATCAGGGTGCTTAAATGCATGTTACTGTAATTGGAAAAAAGTGTCTTTCATTTGGGTATGGGACTTTTTCTCAAATACTAAGCCACTTCTATTGGTAAATGACCCCATTTGCTCTTCTAATAGTAGAAAGATATATTGAAGCAGGACGTCTAGAATAAAACTCATAAGGCAGTAACTACACCTCTGAGAAATAGTGTTTCTCTGTTATGTAGCAGTACACAAGGCAAAGGGAACTCAGTGCTAACCAGCCTGATCCAGCAACACAATTCAGGATGCAACAAGCAGATTCTGCCCATGTAATGGCTATGTAATGCTGCATCCTACAGCCAAGAGATGCCCTCAGTGTCCATTCGCAAGGGTTCCCTGCACTAAAGGCCACTGAGAAGCTGCCTGCTACTAGCAGAGTAACCCAGCATGTGACCATCTTGGACTTGTTGCTATTTCAAGAGCTAAAGGCCTATGACAGGAATGCCATGAAGACTGTGAATGCTACATTCCCAAGTAAGTAGCATAGAAACATAGGAATAGGAAGAAATTTCCAAAAAGTGCTTTGACCTTCTATCATCCCCTGCCCTCACCAGTAAAAAATACCAAACAACTGAAATCCCTTTTTTATGTTACCTTCAACTGACTCAGTTTGTGAAGAAAAATTGTGACCCTTGAGGACCAAATTCCAGAGTATTCAATCATGATTTGTGTTGTTTTCAACGCAAAGAGGAGCAATACCTGGAGTCCAGCCTAAACCACACATCAAGATATATTAGACAAGGACATCCCCTCCTCCTGCTTTATCAACTGTTTTAAATGTTTCTGAATAATACACATGGGTTGCTCTGACTCTGAAGTAGACAGAGCACAATCTGGCATGTGGCAGATTGGCTTGCTGACATTGCAATGAGTTTGCCTGACTCTTGGGCCTTAGTTGCAAATAGCGAAAAGCAGCAGTTTAATTTAGTGGCACACATATTTGCAGTTTCTACTTTTTATCATCAAAGAATAACTATTAAATTAAAGGAAAGGTTTTTGCCCTTTAAGGCTCTGGAAATTACATTTGGTCCATTATTTAAGTGCTCAGGTGCACCTACAAATTTCACACTAGTTAAGCTACAGTATGGAGCGCTGCATTTGGATGTTTCCACTCTTCACACTGCACCCATTTCTGCACATGCCTAACAGGACCAGAGTGAAGTGAGAAAAGCTGAATTAAGCATCAGGTAAATACAAGCCAGACTGTGTTAGACTTAGTAGAGAAGGGTTGTTTTTACAAGAATGTCAAAATGTACCAACCTAATTTAAATTGATAATGTCCCTTTCTACGCTTCTTCTCCTCACTGCAAAGTGTGATCCAGCTCTCACTCACCTTCTCAGATAAAATATTTGAAGTTTTTTTTGCCCAGGATCCCTTCTGTTGTTGAAGAAAATACTTTTAATTAATGTAAAAGGGGTTTATAAATAAGGCCAGAAGACAAAAATTTCTTTTCCTAAATATCAGTCATAGAGATCCAGATTACATCCAGATCCACACACAAAGATTTGCTTGCTGCCGTGAGAAATACTGTCTGAACAAGCCCAATGTGAACAGAGGGAGATGTACTGACTGGTAAGAGAGAGTTAAGAGCAAAGAATGGAGAAAAAACTAAGATTGCAACTTGTGGGGACGGAAAATGGGATATATATACTCTGTAAGGCAAACTGTCTCAATATTGGTCTGTAAAAGATCCTCAAGTCAGTTTGAGAGTCATGTCTCTTTTATCCTTAACTAAGTAATAACTCCTCTAAATGTCTCTTCTATTTTCAACATGTTCAAGAGTCCTTTTGAAATCTACCTTGGAAGGCAGCCAACAAGTCTCTGCCACTGTGCAGAGAATCTGCAGCTGAATACCAATTGATTCCACTGTGTAACACTGAGGTTTGATCTATCCACCCAGTGCAGAAGAGAGACTGAATTCTGAGTAACTTGCTTTGATAAAGTAAACATCATGAAACGGAAGACTGGGACTAGTGGATTATCTTTGTCATCCAAATGGCACAATGCAGAGCTCTGGCTCCAATGGATGCCAGAGCTCTGGGAGACTGGGTATCTTCTGTTCCCCTGACAGTTATAGTATAGCTCAAACCAGCAAAAGATTTTGTCTTCCACAACCAGAGGTCTGCAATCTATAGCAGGTTGCAGAAAAGATCCTGTAAAACATGTGAAACAATGAACTGTAGATAAGAGACCAAGTAAAAATTCTTTCAGCTACCTTTGTTGCTTCAGTTTATCATGGAAACTTTCTTGCATGAGCAGCCAGCTCAGTATCATGACCTTCTAATGACATTAATAGTCATCTAAGATAAAAATGTGCCATGCTGAGAGCTGTGGAAAGCTTCTCCTTTTGTAAGATCAAGACTTTCTGAAAGACTTCTGACAGTTCAGGCAGAGCCAAATATCACCCAGCTATTGCCAGTTACAGAGCAAGAGGAAACACAACTGAGAATTCTTTGTTCACTGTACGTTCAATCTGCATAGGAGCTACATAATGTCTTGCAGCCAGAGTTTGGCTGCAAATAAAAATCCAAATTAGAAAGAAAACATAGGGAAGAAGGTGGTCACTCTTGGGTCAACAGGCCCAGTCTAAGCTCATAGACTTTTTGCACGTCGGTTCGGTTATTTAAGCATAATATTTCTTCATCTCAGAAGGGTGATGGAGAGAGGTGCATGAAGAACAGTACAGCTGGAGCAAGGTGCACAGAGACAAGCTCTGTTATCTTGAGGAAGCCCTAAACAGGAGTTAGACAACTCATTAATCATCATTAGTCTTTGCCGAGGATGTTACGGTCTCTCAGATTAGGTTTGTTGGATGTTCTGCTAGTACTTGCTCCAAAATCACTTACATACAATTTTCAGTTATAGTATTGATTGAGCCACACTCTCTTGCTCGCAATTATTGATGAGTCAACAATAGCTGTTTGTCCTGGAATGTGCTCAGATATTGATTCTCTTTCATGATTCATTAAAAAAACTGATAGTTAATTGTCTACATGAAAACCACCATCATCTATTTTGACCACAATAAATGTAAGATGCAATAATTTTTCAAGACAAGAAAAAGAAAAAGGTAGATGACTTCCCCCACTCTACCAGACACAGACCAAGCAATGGGGAGCTGAGTCTCAATATCTGAGTCTGTTTGGACAGACACTCAGTGAAGAAAGCCAGGGTGAAATAAGCAGGAGAAACAAATTTTAAAGAGTTAAAAATGGAAGTAGGTAGAGGCTCCCCAAACAGGCTGAGTCTCAGAATTTTATATACACAGATCTGCCAGTTATGTTTATTTACTCTGAAAATTCATATACATATCTAACCTTTTAAAGGCATAACAGAGGCAATTTTTGAGGACTGATCAAAAAAGAAAGAAGACCTGTTTAGTAAAGATGCAAAGGCTGAAAGGGAAAGGAAGGTCAGCTTCACTGACAGAAGCAAACATGTTGGGACTAGGAAAAGAGAGATGTGAACAGGTGATGATGGCAGGGTAAGGGGAAATCAAAAATGAAAGACCCAGGGGAGACAGTGAAATATTGATTTGGACACACAAATGCATATTCCTCTGTGTTAAGTAGTGCTCAATCTGTGGTTGTCCCTTGCTGATATCAGACCATAACTTACAAGAAATGGCATCTGAGAGAAAAAGAAGTTTGCAGAAACGCACACAGAAAAATCAGAACTTCAACCCAAAGTATTTTGCACTATGGGAGGAAGGAAAAAGAAAATACAGAGCATTCTATCTTATTCCAGACCACTTAGAAAAATTCATAAAGTGCGACTCATATTGATGTAACTTCAACAGTTTCCCCCCTGTTCATCATTCCAGGTATGTCAGAGGATTGGGGCATTTTATGAAAATGAAGGTTATGCATTTTGTGAAAATGACTGCCTGACCATTTGTAAAAATGATTGGCTAATCCATTGTTTGGGATTATCAGGAACACAGGGATTCTTCTCTCTTGAGTTGCCTGAAGTACTTTGTAAGTCACAAGTCTTACCCTGTGGCTAGTCTCAATTTGCACACTACACATCTGCTCGGAAGGTTCCCATGGCATACACTCCTGGAGGAAAAAGGGGTGAAGAGCTGGTTGATATTGAAGCCTCCTCCAAGCTCAAGAATGGTCCAACATAACATGCAAAACCCAAACCAACATGCAAAAACCACCTCCATGGATGAACAACGAGCTCCTGACTAAACTTACACACAAAAAGTATAAAAAGCAGGGGCAGATCAAACAGGAGGAGTATATAGATACTGCCCAAGCCCACAGGTAAGGATTGAGAAATGCCAAAGCCTATACCTGGAGTTGAATCTGGCAAAGGGCAAGAAGAACAATAAGAAATGTTTCTACAGCTCTCTCAATAGCAGAAGAGAGAGTAGGGAAAATGTGTGCCCATGAGCTAGGGAACTTGGTGACAAAGGGCAAAGTATCTCTGAATGCTTTCTTTGGTTCAGTATTTACTGGTAGAAGTGGCCTTTGGGAATTTCAGCCCCTGAGACCAGACAGAAATTCCAGATCAAACAAGATTTACCCTCAATGGAGGGGAAACAGGTAAGGTAACACTTAAACATACCTACGTCCATGGACACTAATAACAACTGAGAAGCTGATGACATTGTGAAGCTGCTCAAGGCAATTGGAGGAAGTTTCTAAGGACTAACAGAAAGCAAATATCACTCCTATCTTCAAGAATAGTTAGAAGGAGGATGCAAAGAAGTACAGGTGATCAGCCTCACCTTGATCCCTGGGCAAGGTGATTGCGCAGCTAATCCTGGAAACCACTTCCAAGTTGTTAAGCACAGAAAGGTGAGTTATCAGCACAGGTTCATGAAGGGAAAATCATGCCTGACCAAAGAGAGCCTTCCACAAGATCATGAGAAGCTTAGTGGATAAGGGAAAAGCAGTATATGTTCTTCCTTTTGATTTTAGCAAGGCTAAGTCTCCCATAACTTAGTCACAAACAGATGAGACATAGACTATATAGAATGGACAGAGAGATGGACAGAAAACTGTTGTCAAGTGCAGGGCTGAAAGGGTTATGCCCAGCAGGACAAAGTCCAGCTGAAGGCCACATCTTAATGGTGTGCCCCAGAGGCCAGTACTGGATCCAAAACTGCTCACTGTCTTCATGAATGACCCAGAAAACAGGACAGACTGCACCTTCAGAAGGTCCACAGGGATTTAAAAATGTTTGAGGCACTGCAGGTTTCTGCTGTCATTAGGAGGGACCTTAACAGGCTGGAGAAACGAGCCAACAGGTAACAGGCTGAAATACAGCTTTGGAGAGACAAGACATTGAATATGAGCCAGTAATGGGTAGTTGTGGCAGAGGACAGTAGCATAATGTGATGTTTTAGGTAAAGCATTGCCAGAAGGTCAAGGGAGGTGATCCTTTACTGCTACTGAGCACCAGTGAGACATCTGGAGTGATGGGTCTAATGCTGGGGTTCTCAACACAACAAATTGTTACTGGAGTGAGTCTAGCAAAAGTCTGTGAAAATTGTTCAGGAATTGAAGCACCTGCCATACAAAGAGAGGTCATGACAGCTGAGACTGTTCAGTCTGTAAAACAGAACATTCTTGGGCATCTTATCTATGTCTATAAATACCTGATGGGGTGGAATAATGAAGATGCAGTCAAACTCTTCTTGGTGATGACCAGTGACAGGACAAGAGGCAATGGGTACAAATCAAAATAAAGAAAATTGAATCTAAGCATAAGAAAAACCTTTTTTCTTTTTTTTTTTTTCTCACTGTGTGGGTAGTCAAACACTAGAACATGACCCTGGCCAAGCTGCTCTGGTTGACCTGACTTTGAGCAGGGGATCAGATTAGACTATCTGCAGAAGTCCCTTCCAACACTAGCTATTCCATGACTCTGTAGTTCTGTATAAAGTTATATTCACATCACTAGTTTCTCCAGGAATTACAGCAGGACTGTGGCTATCTCTAACAAACTCAGGGCCAAGCAGTTTTCACAAATGTGTATCTGCACAATACGAAACCTGCTGTGCCCTGAGAAAGAAATGCAGATTCACATTTTCCCAGGTAGAGGAGGGAACTGAACCCAACTTCTCCACATCCTATGTGGTTTCTTAACAGATGGGCCAGAAGTTTACTGCCAGTGTAGGAAATGGAACATGACAGAGTTTATTCCCAAGCCTATTTTTGGGTGTTACATCAAGAGCTTGTGCCCTTCTCAGTGGAGAGAGCTGGACTCTGGAGGGTGATGGGGAACAATGGAAAACAAGCTGCTTCTCTGCATTGCCCTCTGAGCAAGACCATACTGTTAAGAATAGTTTTGCTCTGGCCCCAGCAGGATATGAGGTACTCTAATGAGGTTTTCCAAGAGCTATTGTTTCTACCAAGCTTCACGTCCTACATTTGCATATCCTGGCATTTAGGATGTCTTGAAAATTAGGAAATAAAAAGTACTGCCATTTTCAAGCCTTAAATATGACTATAAGCAAACAGTTTTCAGCTTGCAGACTGAGAGCACCTTTACAGACAGAAACAGACAAAGACAAGTAGCACCCTGACCATTTAGAGCAGAGACAAATCCAATGGGCTACAAGAGACAATCAGCTTGGTGTGCCTGTACATGACAAACTGACTCTACAGCAGAGACACCAAGGGAGCTGGAGTAAGGAAAAGAGGGAGGAAAGTCTGCGGCACAGGACTGTAACAATGTTGGTGACTCTGTAAAAAAAAAAAAAATTAGTGGAGATTTCTATAATCAGTAGAGATTTCAGGCCTTTTTCTCTTCTCCAGCCATAGAAGGTAGAGGAAGGGCAAAAAGAGATGAATTCTTCAGCTATTAATAAAAATAGAAGGGTAGCATGAAGATTACATTTTTCCAATGTAAAATTAAATTATCTACCCTGCTCTTACTGAATAGGTTGTTCTAATATAGAGACCTGACTCAGATTTTAAGAGCAGCATGTACCAAAAAAAAAAAAAAAAGAAATTAGCAGTCAATGATTTTACAATGTCATTATAAAAAGACCTGGAAATACAATTAAGCTCCAAATGAAAACAAAGGAGTAATTTAGAAGATTGCTTTTGTTTCTTGATATTCTTTTAAATGTGTGTCATTGAGAAACCTCATCATGCACTGGCAATGTTATGAAGGTGATAAACAGGCCATATGGATTCAGATTACCCTGAGGCTTCTGCTGAACTTCACAGGTGCCTATGACTTAAGTAATTCCTTCACTTTTCACAGAGCTAGTAACACTTTACCTAAGCTTGATATGCACCTTTGAGAACTGCTTTTCCAAAAGAATTTGGATGAGCTGAAAAGATTTTAGAGGAGCTCAATGAGAATGATCACTTGGATGGGTCAGTTGTCCTCAAACATATGCAAACAACCTACGAATCAGATGAATTGTTGAATTATAGAATGAATCATAGAATGATTTGGGTTGGAAGGGACCTCGAACAACATCTAGTTCTAACTCTCCATGGTATGGGCACGGACACCAACCACTGAGGCAAGTTGCTCAACACCCACATCCAGCCTGACCTTAACCACTTCCAGGGATGGGGCAGCCTCATTTTCTCTAGGCAATCTGTTCCATGACCCTCACAGTAAAGAATTTCTTTCTGATATGTAGTCTAAATCTATACTCTTTCAGTTTAAGCCTTTATTAGATGATTTGTCTTCTTCATGTCCCCTATTGATATAAAAAAATAATCATTTTTCCCCTTCCCCTGCATGCATTTTCACCTGCTATAAAAATTAAAAGCAGCATTTAGTTCACAGCCTGAAGAGAAAGCTTCAGAATTCTCTTCTGTAAACCAGACCTTAATTTCCTTGTAAGATCTTATTCTACGTGTTATCTGTACATGAACCCTGGAAGCCAGTCTTATGTTCACCACTACTAAACCAAGCAGCTGATGCCAATAGAATCAGCTTGATGCCACCAAATCCACAAAAGTCATCTAATATACATAGAAAATACTTTTAGATTTTAAATTATGATATAAAATATTCTGATTGTTTTATCCAGTTCTCTGGCAGCATATTTTGATCTTTTCCACCTCATCTAGATGCATCAAGATTTATATGACTACAAGGAGATGTCAGCTGTTACCAGACCCACAAGACAAACTGCTCGTTAAGCTGGGCAAGCTGTAAGGCATGGCTATCTTCCATGGACAAAAATGTAGCAGGATGATGAATTATACTGCTCAGCGTTTTGTGTCTGTTTTGTGGAGAAAAGCACTTTAAATTTCTGGGTAGGAGAAGGCTTTGCTGAAACATATGGGTGACATTAGCACAACAGAGTACAACTGTCACTGGTGGCAATTTTTGTTTGTAACTCTCTCCTGTGGATATGTATAGATTTTTAAACAGTCTGGTATTGGGGGGGGGGAGTCTCTTTAAGCAGTTGGCTGTTTTAATTGAAAAAAATATTGTATTAAATAAATATTTTCAAAAGTTGACAAGAAATTACTTGTAAGAAATTGTTACAGTAGCTTTGGTTTTGCTTTCACTACATTAAAAATTTACTGTGGTTTCATTTTCCCCACATAAGATTTAAATTAACTTTACACCATGAAGTGGAAAGGCTCTGCATTTTCAGCAATAAAACAGTTCTTTTGTTCACTTTTTCAAACTAGATGTTATGTTTTTTTTTGTTTGGTTGGTTTTTTTAATTAATTCCCTTTCACCTTCTTACAATCTCTTAGTTGCCTATGCCGGACAGAATTCATTCTCATTTCTCAGCCAAACCCTGCTCTGGTGGCTCAGATGCACCCCCCCCGCCAGTTCACTGGCTTCTCCAGATGGCATACTCAAAGTGCTTCATAGCATTCCACCCATATTCAGACTGAGACAACGTGAAGCAACTTATGTCTCAGTTACAAAGGGTGTTGTAAATAATAATGATGCAATTATTATAACACAAAATCATGTAAATTTGCATGGTGTGGTGGTTGAAGAATATCTGAAACCTTAAAAAATTTTATTCTCACCAGAAATACGCTTTACATACCTGCCTGCCACTAGTTGAGTGCCTTTGCAGACTGTTTTTAACTCCCTCTACACCTCCCTACTGTGCCTTTGACCAGTGTGCAGTGAAACAGCAACCTCTACGTGCCACAAGGTTGAACTCTGTATTCACCTTCTCCTTGTCAAGGTACAACCTACCCATTGAACTGCTACAGGACTGA
>JAYRBT010000001.1:34646818-34666458 GCA_036023395.1 Myiotriccus ornatus | reverse complement strand
GAAATACGCTTTACATACCTGCCTGCCACTAGTTGAGTGCCTTTGCAGACTGTTTTTAACTCCCTCTACACCTCCCTTTCTTGCCCAGGTTATTTGGACCATACTCTCCTGATAGGAAAAGTTGACTCCTACTGTGCCTTTGTCCAGTGTGCAGTGAAACAGCAACCTCTATGTGCCACAAGGTTGAACTCTGTATTCACCTTCTCCTTGTCAAGGTACAACCTACCCATTGAACTGCTACAGGACTGAAGCATGCTCTTTGGTCACTGCACCACAGGCACTCATAAAAACAAACAGAGACTGAACCGGCCCTCACAGGGTTTGTGTTTTATGGCTCTGTGCATCATTCTGGCTAAACTGTTGACTGGAAAATATGTCTGAGCTGTTAAGATTCACTTGACAAGCTTTTTAAAAAATAAACTAACTAGAACTCATGATCTTTTCTCTCAGTGCAGAGCTCTTCACTTTAAAATACAGCCTACAAAACAACATTAGAGGCTAGCTTTTTTCAGGTGAGATGTAATTAATTGGTAGATGTCTATTTATTTGATCATAACAGTTTGCGCTCACCACGTACTACACTCAGGTGCAAGCCTGAGAGTATAGGTTATCTTTAGGATCATCTTCAAAAAAGGTTTGAATTTGACACTGAATTTTGGACAACTGTAGCTTTGAAAGAATCCTCACCCAAGAAAACATTCTGTAGTTTACCTATGAAGAGCTAGAGTCCATGCCATGGCTTGTGCCTGTATGAAGCCGTATTCCTCATCCCGCCTCAGTACCTTTTTATCTCTGCAGATTACATTACCTGGGCAAAATGCATGAAAGAATGGATAGCGCGCTTTCTGTCCAGCATGGTTAGCTATGCCTGGGGAGGACACGTGATGCCATCTCCAGTCCTAATGCAACTTTCCATGGTGCGTCGCACCAGTATCACTGGCTGAGTCATAATTTGACACTGGCTGCTGAAGCAGTCACAGCTCTGCCAGTCCATCCAGCTGTTCCTTCTGCTACTTGCTGACATCCTTGCCTCTTTCAGGAATGGAGCACTAAGACAACTATTTTTCTCTCAAGTTAAAACTCATTCTTTGATGTAGAAAATAAAAAGATGCTTTCTTAAACTGAGGCTTTGGAAACCTGTGGAATTTCAGTTTATCACTAAGTAGATTTCTAGAAACTTTGAAAATTAGTTGTCATTAGTCACTTCTTAGAATCATAGAATCAAAGAATGGTTTGGGTTGGAAGGGACCTTAAAAATCAACTAGTTCCAAGATCCCTACCATGGGCAGGGATGCCACTCACTAGATGAGGTTGGTCAGGGCCCCATCCAACTTGGTCTTGAACACTTCCAGGGATGAGGCATCAAAAACCTCTCTTTTAGACATAAACACAAATCTTTTTTTCTCTGAATTCCCACCACAATCAGATGAAGAGCATTCAAGTTTTTTCATGTATCCTCAAAGGAAACATTAACATGCAGTAACACAGGGCTTCCTGCAGCAAGACAGTGACATCCATGGGATCAATTTTCCACGGCTCCAATGATGTGCTGAGAAAACTCATTTGCTTTACTGTAAAACCACTCTGTGAAACCAGTATTAAAAGCTCATGTCAAGACTTCCTACACATTCACAGGCACCTGGGAAATCATAGGTGCTAACTAACTCTGGATCATAAGAGTAATTGTGTTCTTAACACACCATTTGATAGCAGTACATACCAGGGAAACAGGCTGCATTTACTGAGCTACATGGCAATTTCCAACATAATTACATCAGCAAGGCTTCCACTGAGCCTCTCCTCAGCTGTTAGCCTTGATTTGGTGCAGTTTTGGCCCAAGCTCATAGTTTGGGGAATAGCACAGGAATGGGACAGTACCTAGTGGGGAGCAGAGAGGTGTTTATCTTGCTCTGAGGTGCAGAAAGAGGAGTTAGACATGAAGATCCAAGGTATGCTGAGTCACTTTTCTTCAGGACCTGAGACAGGATTCTAGTCCACTTTATTTTAAAAGTGACACTATGTGTACATGTACCAAGCACAAAACAGTTGCGTCATGTTTGCACAGTAAGAAAACAAGTACGCAGTCAAACCTCAGTGCTTTTCCTACAGCCTCAGCAAAAGAAGGTCATGTCAAAAAGGAGCTTATTTTTTTTTAAGAGCAGAATAGCAGGAAAAACACACTTGACAACCATTTGGCCGAGTCACACATCTCTGTTCTTAACAGCTGAGGCTCTGCCCTATTTTACAAATTACATTTAAAAAATGAGAACTTCAAGTTTTTTGTCAGTTTTGAATGGCTGTGCTTTATTGTCATGTCACCTTCTTTCTTCCAGAGGAGCTGTCTACAGTGTTTGATGTGTTCCACTTTCTCCCTCTCAGTACGCAAAAGCTATCCAAGACTGGACCTACTCTGGTTATCGACATATCTCCATTTGACAAAGAGGCCTTTTCTCCCAGGCACTCTCTTCAGGAGCCAAAACCTAAATTTTATCAGTCACAGTCCAGTCCCTTCAATTCCAAAATTCCTTTAACAAAAGTTTCCTTAAAAGTGTTCTTTCATGTCCCTACACAGAATATTAGAACAGACCGCAGTGGAAGGGACCTTGAAAGATAATGTAATACAGCCTTCTGTGGGAAAGGGAGCCTAACTGAGATTATCTAGTACCTTGTCCAATCATGTCTTGAAAACCTCCATTTAGATATTTAAGATCAGCAGACCATGTTAAATGATCAAAATCTTTCCCCCATCCTTAAAAATAGTCTAAATACAATAAGGCAGCGTAGGGGAGGTTTCTCCACAGAAAAGCACTAGAAATCTGTTGTGATACACTGCAGAATCTCCTAAAGAGCTGCACTGCAATTCAAGGTTGTAGCAAGCCAGGCTCCCATAGCCTAGCTCTGGAACTGTTTTTTCCACCGCAGCAGCCCAGAACTGTGGAAACACCAAATTACCGCCTTCCCTTTGCTATCTTTCAGCAACATCATAGATTCTGCCTAAATGTATGCTTACACAGAAATCTCCAGAAAAAGAATAGCATCAAAATATTTATGACTCTGTGGTATAAAATCAGTTATCCATTTGTCTGCCAATCCATAGTTCCCTGTTTTAAAAGTTAACACAATTCATTTAGTGGATGACTGGGGGCAATATTAGCTGGAGAGCCTGCAAGCCTTTTGTGAATTACCTGTGCTGCAAGCATTTAGTTAATATGCTTTACCTCTAACTCACTTATGTCTCCATAGTAATTGCTATTTACACAGTATGTTTGCTGACCCAGGATAATATTCTTTTCATATGATTCTTCAAAATTAAGTTAATATGACACCAGGATTATTAATTTTCATTGAAACACTACAAAAATGCTATTAAAGTGCTGGTCATCAGTCTAATAGGAATAATATATATTCCTTTACTCTCTTAGGATCTGAAGTGGAAAAAATGGCCGTGGATGTTCTATTCAGATGAGTATCTGAATGAATTGAGCAGACTTGTAAATACAACAGAAATCTGAAGTGATACAAGTGTTTTATTCATGACCATAAGGACTGGATTTCTATCCAAGCAACTCTACTGAAAGGAAGACAGAAATCATGCGAGGCTGACTTCAGCAATATGATATCCATCTGGATCTGACCTCAGTGGACAAGGAGCTGCATCATGTGACTGCAGCTGAAGCTAGAGGTTTTGAACATTCGTCTGAAATAAAATACTATCTACAACACAGAGGTCCAGCTGTGGCCTGACCCTGCTGCTCAAGGCCCTCTACCAGCACAGAACTGAAATAGCTGTTGTCCAGAGGCACACATTCCCTTCAAAGGTATAAATAATTTGACCCTTCATGTGTCATTAACTGGTTCAAGTTCAGTGAAGTTAAGGGTAAATGGATTTGTATGAGATAAATCATATCTCACATGATCTCATATGATGACCTGGCCCTGAGCCTCCTGGAAAGTCACTCACATTCTATCAAAACACAGTGAATTATCTGTTTTTCTCAGATGTTTTGTTTGATATGGATTGCTGCTGTTGTGTTCACCCTGCCTTTAGATTAAAAGTTGTCAGAGCAAGGACACAAGGACTCTACCATCAGTCCAGGCCCATTGAGAAGAAATAAAACAGCTTGTATAGCTTAAAGAACTAAATAAAATTGCAAGTGACAAGGCCCAAGTGATTGTATTGTGAGTCTGGACAGTGCTCTATGGGGCAGTTCCAGATGTGAGACAAGGGAAGTCAAGGGGAGGGGAGTGGTATCACTCCCCTTATTGACTGGTGCCTCAGTCACTCTTGAAACAGGAATGGGAGAATGCTCCAGATGTCCAGCACCGGGGCAAGCCCCTGCATCTGGGTATGGATAACCCTCTACTTCTCCCTGACCGTTTTTTCTTTTAAGGTTGTTAGAATAATGCAAGGCCTTCCACAACTTCTATAAAGTTGCATACCTAGGTGGGTGTCACAAAAATCACAGGATACGCTGGGTTGGAAGGGACCAACAAGGACCATCAAGTCCAGCTCCTAGCCCTGCACAGGACCATCCCCAAGAGTCACACCATGTGCCTGAGAGCATTGTCCAAACACTTCTTGAACTCTGCCAGGCTTGGTGCTGTGACCACTTCCTCGGGAGCCTGTTCCAGTGCCCAACCACCCTCTGGGTGAAGAACCTCTTTCCAATATCCAACCTAAACCTCCCCTGACACAACTTCAGGTCATTCCCATGGGTCCTGTCACTGGTCACCACAGAGAAGAGATCAGTGCCTGGCCCTCCTCTTCCCGCTATGAGGAAGTTGTAGATTGCAGTGAGGTCGTCCCTCAGTCTCCTATTCTCCAGGCTGAACAGACCAAGTGACCTCAGCTGCTCCTCATACGGCTTCCCCTCAAGGCCCTTCACCATATTAATTTCCCTCCTTTGGACGCTCTCTAACAGCTTAATATCTTTCCTACATTGTGGTGCCCAAAACTGCACACAATATTCAAGGTGAGGCCACACCAGTGCAGAGCAGAGTGGGACAATCCCCTCCCTCGTCCATCTGGCGATGCTTTGCCTGATGCCCCCCAGGACACAGTTGGCCCTCCTGGCTGCCAGGGCACTGCTGACTCGTATTGACCAGGACCCCCAGGTCCCTTTCTGTGGCACTGCTCTCCAGCATCTCATTCCCCAGTCTGTACGTACACCCAGGGCTGCCCCATCCCAGGTGCAGAATCTGGCACTTTCCCTTGTTGAACTTAATATGGTTGGTGATTGCCCAGTGTTGTAATTTGCTGAGGTCTCTCTGCAGGGCCCCTCTGCCTTCGAGGGAGTTAGCAGACCCTCCCAGTTTTGTGTCATCTGCAAACTTGCTTAGTATCCCTTCCAGTCCTGCGTCCAAGTCATTTGTGAAGATGTTGAAGAGCACTAAGATGGAGCCCTGCAGAACCCCATTAGTGACAGGTCACAAGTCTGATGTTAATATTTTCTGAATATATGTTCCTCTTAAGCTGGTGTTTGTATATAGACTTTGTGTTGAGTAACTTTACAGGTGGGATATGACAAAAACCAAAGAAAAATACCCAAACCACCACAACCCCTCTTTTGGTTCCTCCCCATCTGCACTAAAGCTGACAACACAAGGAGACAAATCTTTGAAAGACCCAAGGTTTTTGATGCTGCTTTGCAGGGACAATGTGCCTGTCCCTCTCTGTTCTATCATAACAAAGCCTGTGGGAGCTTTTAATTTCTTCTGGAGTCAAAGTTCTTGCTTTCAACAAGCCATATATTTGAATGAAACTAATTTTATAGTTCAAAGATTAAATTGCTTATTTTGATCTTCAAAATGAGGTTAGTCAATAGGATTTACTGTTGGTCAAGCTAACTTCATCAGACATTGCTGCCTTTAGCTCCAGTCTTCACAAACAAGGAAAAAAAGTTTTAGTTTATGCACATTAATATATACATTTTATCCTTTAAATCTTGCCCTAAATTTTCTGAAAGGGTTGTCTACAGTCATTAAAAGCTTGAAGAACATCCCTTTTTTCAGAGGTAGGAAGTATAAGAATAAACCTAAGTTCCTCAGTAAAAAACATGAATCATTTATAAAGATTAGTAAAATAGAAGTAAGAACCTCAAAAGCTATCTGCACAGAGGTTGTTATGTGTAAACACATGCAATAAATTCTTTTGATAGGTTATTACTTATTTATTATTACTATTTATTATTACATACTTATTACTTATATTACTAGCAAATATTTTTACTAGTCGTACACTTTCTTTAATGTGCTTTTTCAAACAGCTCTGCATATACCTGGCCAACTATTCTTTTTTTTTAATCATTTATTTTTAAATGTGTTTATTTATTTGTAAATAAAGGATTACAGTTTATAGTAGACTCTGAAAGATGTGGTTTCTCTAGGGCTGTGGGACAACTAAAGCAATAGATTCAACAAGGGTAGAGTGATGAGATACCTACAAGAGTTCCATCAGGGATCTCTAGGTACAGACCTGGTGCATGTTGATGAAAAAGATCAGTTCGTTTCATTTTATGATCTCTTTCCAACTTCACTCTGTTTCCATAAGTATGTAGTTAAGTAGAAATGGGAATGCTACCTGACTTAAATTAAGGAAGTTATCATGTATTTGTATCTAATAACAGCAGGAATGGAATAAGTATACAGCTCACGGTTAGCGCCTTTCCTGCAAACCCCCAAATTTCTCTACAGATTTTCTTTCTCAAGGTCTTTTCACATAAGTAGATTTTCAGATTGTTTCTTTCCTCTTGTGACTTGCCTTAGGCAGAGAGCATTTTTAGGTACTCGGAGACTTCAACAGCAGCACAAAGATTTGCTATTTATTTATTACCATTATAAGCACAGATACATAACCTCAATTCCCCTATCTTACCATCTTCCTTAACCTCTTATTCTTATTTTAGGAGCTCTAATCCACAATCTGAGAAATAATTAGTCTGTCTGGGACTCACTTTCTAAGAAGCTGTACTGTGGAGTTGTATCTCCTGTTGCAGTCTCATTCAAGATGTACCATGCAGAGGCCTAATACCAGCTCTGTGTACCTTGAACAAACAGATATTATTACACTATTGGGTTTTCTTTCACAAGAGAGTCACAACTAGAGAAAGCCTGGTTTCAGACATGGTTTTCTCAGAATGTGATGAGAACTATAAAAACTGACTTCTCAATCTTAATTTCTAGGAATCCAAATCAGAGATTAGAATAAAGCCTATTTTTTGCAATTTACCTTTCAAAAAGGAGCAAAAAGCTCACAATAAATAATTCCCTTGTCAAATTAGATGCTAGTTAAAATGCAGAATGTGCTTTTTCAAAAGTGTTAGCATTATTTGCATTTTTTTTCCTGTCTAAATTCCTCTTAGGCAATTCTAGTATTTGCTTTTTAAAAATGCTGTGTAACTTTATTCTGTTGTTATACTACATGCTTCTATGCAGCTTAAAAAGCAAAACTTAAAAGCATAAGAAGATCTGTCCTACCAAAAATGCAAGCTACCAGAAAATGCTACATCATCTCCCTAAATATCAATTATGCACTAGGCTGCCCTTATAGACTGCAGCTGAGGTGGGCTATATGATCTCCAAGCCTTTCACCTCATAGGTTATTCCAGCTAACAGGCCATTTGTAAAAGGTTTGGAGAGAAGAGTCTGTCCTTTCCTCTTGTGGCAGCTATAGGTTTTTAAACTGATTTCAGTTCTGGAGGCTCTTGTGCTTGCTGACAGGTGCTTGGCACTTTCTGAGGAAGCTGACTGGATCCAGCTGTAAGGGAGTGACGTGCCTCTCCATTTCCCAAAGTCCTTAGGTAAGTGTCTAACCGCTCTGGAGCCAGAAACTCTGCTTGAGCTTAGGAGAGGACACAAGCACACAGAAACTTTCATATGACTGGGAATGTGCAGTGATTTTTGAGTGCTCAAAAAGTTATGCAAGAGCTGAGATGTTTTTCTGTTTCTTTATCATCAATATGGGCAAAGACATCTATCTTGGGTACAGACACCTATCTTGTGTTCAGAAACCAGTCCAGCCCACTGCAGTGCAGTCTCAAAGAATCCCTTTGCTTTGAAGTCAGACCCTGGGGGGAAAAAACAAAACAACCTTTCAAAAGAGGAGGTCGTCTTTCCCATTCTTTAGTAGCTCAGCAGTAAGGGAACTTGCCTAGATAAGGAAGGATTATGGTTATTAACCCAGTCTGTTGTCAGGGTTTTGAAATTTTCACCTTCTAGGCAACTCTTCTTATCACAGGGATAAACCTTACCCGAAGAATTTGCCAAAACAGTCTAGCAGACTGTTTCACTTTGAAGATACCATAAATACACATTAAAGAGAGAAACTATCTGTGATATAAATTCCATATTTGTCGCATCAGTAAATAAAACCTCTCTTTTTTCTTTCCCCAGGTGACACCTCTCCACAAGGCTACAGCCTTGTTCATGCTTCTCTACCTCATAAAATAACAAACTACTTGAAAAAAGTGAAACAGGTTTTATAGACAGGACAGAAAAAATTCCTCTTTTGTGCAAAAGGCTGTAGTCCAGGTTGCCGGCGATACTGGTTCCTATCCACCAAGGCAGGAAAAGTCAAAACCACATAGTCTCATTACTAAGCACTGTGAGGAAATACCACAACCTCCTGACCTTGCAGCTGCAAGCAGGAACATTGCCTGACCTAGTCTCCACAGTAAGCATCCAAATCCTTATGAGAGAAATTACATACATACATTCCTCCAGCATTTTGTAGGCTGAGACATCTTCCTCTGTACTGGGCTGACTCTAGTTGATCTCCTCTCATGCAGCTTCCACTAGATTAAAAGGCTGATGAAAACAGCACTGTAGTGCTTGGCATGTTGCAGTATAATTCCCCTTGCAGATCTAACTGTAAATTCTGTGCAAATCCCTTCTGCGTATTGGTCTTACCAATGAAACCTGGGATCTGTTCTAAAAACACTAGGTTTTACTAGACTGTTTCTGATATCTAGTGCACCTGGCCCATTCCCTTTTCTCTTATCAGGATTCTGCTCTGAATGCTTTCAGGTCCATAAATATCTTGGAGGATACAGATGAATTCCTAAAACTACTTGGACTTGCCAGGTGGTATAATATATATTGATAAGCTATAGAGAATAGTTCCTTTACAAGCATTACCACTTATCAGCAAACTTTGGATTCATCTTATTTTATAAACTAAAAATTCTGTAATTCTAGTCATTCATCCTAATGCATAATCTGGAAGATCTATATCCGTATTCTCAAAACCAACATGAAACACCACATTGCCTGTGAAATTGTAATTCATCTCCTTCGTGCATACAATTTATTCAGTCTCTGATGCAAAATTTACACAATTTTTTTTCAACCTGCATCTTATTTGCTGTCCACTACATGCAGCATTCCTTGAACAGATATTTAACAGTTTACTTTTTCCTCCCTCTGGAAGGTAAATACTCCCATAAATGCTTTGCTTTCATATCACAGATCACTTCAAACTAAAAAAAAATGGGCTTCTGAGCTGAGTCTGAGCAGTTTGCAGACAGAAGAGATGGAGGCAGTGCCATCTTTCCTTGGGGGCAGTGTCAAAGAAAACAGAAAGCAACCAGAGCAGGATACTGGATCCCAATATGCATGCCCGCATGACAAGAAAGAAAGATGAGGTTCCCTCTTTAGCCTCTCTCATACCTGCTTCTGCTTCAGCCACTGCTTTGACCAGGAAAAATCAAGAGTATGGTCACTCCTGGTAGATAAATCTGCTGGGAATGATGCAAATCCAGAACATGACTTCATTACAGAAACCATGGAGCTACAGAGTTACTTGTATACAGGAGTGCTGCTACAACTTAGGCAGAAAAGGTAGAATCTCTTGATTAGACAGATCTCTTGATTGCTGTTCTTGATTAGATACTCAGAGTAGGAAGCAGCAAACTTTGTTGCTAAACTGAGGACTGTCTGAGCTCTCCTTATGCAGGTGTTTATGAAGAGAGTCTTTTAGTTATACCCCAGACATCCACAATACCCTATCTAATGCAAGGCAGTAATCCCTTACTATGGTCTGCAGGAAAATATCCCCCATATCTCTTCCATTTATCTGGAAGAGGAAAATCTCAGAAGTGACAAGGCAAGATGACACCTTCTTAGCTCCCAGTACAATTTGATCAAGGATTGCACATGACCAGCTTCTGTCTGGTTTGTTGCTGTCAGTATTCTGGGGTACATATACCAAAACCAGACACACGAGCCTGCAGAAAAATATATGTATGCCAGGACAACATGGCTAGAAGCATGTAAGCTGATGTTCCTTGGTGACCAATATCACATAAGCTTTAGTTACTACTGATGATTTGCACAATCCATTTGCTCTGGCAGGGATCTACTTATAAATTAATGGTGTTCAGGTTGCATTAGGAGGCAACCTAGTGTGAGGATGTGGCACAGTGAGTACCCAGGCCCCAATTTCCACTCTGCAAGATCATTCTTGAAGGTATGTGCTAACATTCATAACTCCTTTAGAAACTTCCCTGTGAATGTGTTTTTTCTCCCAGGAAAGAATATGGAAGAATTATTCCTTTGAATAATTGGTTCCATCTGAAGCTCTGGTAATTTGATCTCTATGCAACAGACTGGAAATATGAGAAATGGAAACTTAAGATGACTTTGGCTTAAGATGACTTGCCAAACTCATTGCCTTCAGAGGAAACATGCTACTGAGAATAAAATTTCTGCTTTGGGTACCCTGTGTACCTATTCTCTTGTGTGTATGATGGGTTTATTTTATGCTTTGATAGCCTTAAAGAAGATTGACCTCTTTTCATGTATTTTCAAATCTACCTGAAACACCATCAGTCCAGAGACACAATGAGAACTGGAACGTTTCTGAACTTGTCTCCTTCTGAGAACAGCAAAGGCTCTATGAAGGCCCTCACAGATTTCAAAAGGCAAAACAAGCTGGTTGAAATGTAACATTTGCTTGAGATATTGGTTTTGTTTTGAGTTTGTTGTTTCGTTGGTTTGTGGGTTTTTTTGCTGCAACACACTGGAAATAAACAAACTTTTCCAAAAGGGGAGGTTTCATCAAAAGAAATAATACCTTTTAGTAAATCAAATGCTACAGCTGGAAAAAAAAAAAAAACCCTAGCACATTTCAGGAGTACAAAGAACTCCAGAAAGTTTCATGTACCTTAAAGCTTGCCGTCTGCTCTAATACAAGGTATATCTTTTCCCTTGATTTACAGAACTAGCTTGGGCTCAGGTCCCACACATTCTAACTCTTTCCCTGTCTGGTTGATACTCTGCAGTGGAGTGCTTGCTCTTTCTATGACCTGAAACTCAAAGCTACCCAATGTTGGAATGATCTCTCACTAAAAGCTTTCCCACAAAAGCTGCTTTCTCACAAACACATTTTATGAAATCAGCATTTTTCTGACCAAACAGATTTTCTAAAAAAAATTTTCATCCAGCTCTTTGTCTGTGAAGACAGAAGGGAGGGGAGGGGAGAGGAGGGAAGCAAAGGAAGGGGAGGGCGAGGTTCACACTGCTAAAGTTCTTTTATTTAGCTATATTGAAAACCTGCTTTTATCCCAGTATATACTCTGAGTAGCAGGCATCAGTCCCAGGTCACTTACCCTTGACTTCAGGACCAACTTCAGGAAAATGAAGCTTCAGCTTGCTGCTTCCCCATGATCCATGCTCCTGCTGTGTGGGGTGCAACATGGCAGCTATAGAGAATTTTGTGGGGCAGGTAATGTCACTTCTTGTCTTCCATCTCCATTTGGCCCCTTTTTCCCTTACAATGACAGTTTCCAGTCCCTGTCACACACCATCTCTTATACCCCAGAATCCTGTTCTCCTTCTCATGTTCAGCCATGGCTGCTGAGATGGAGAAGGAAGAGAAGACCCCATCACATCCCATCTCCTCCCATCCTCTTTCCTATCCCAACCAGGCTGTAAAGTAATCCCAGGTTTACCACCAGCTTCCAGATAAAGTGATGCAGTTTATTGACTGGCACAATCAACACAATGCAGAGAAAAGCACCAAAACCGTAGGTGGAAAAGGCATCTCAGTGCCAGACCCATACACTGTCCACCAGGTCCAAGGATGACTGTCTGAAGCGCTCAGCTTTCACACACACCTGCAGAACCGAGTATTCACTCAGTGGTTAAAACTTAAAGAAACAGAAATCTAAGATTCTTCCTTCCTCCACTGCTGAAGCAAGAGGTTTTGTTAACAAACTCAAACTAATCAAGATCACAAATCTAATTAAAAAGGCTATAAATTGGTCTCAGTCCTGCAGAAAGTGTTGTGAACTTAATACTGACTGATTCTGCCAAGAAGAGCCCTGCTTACAGCAACTGTTTGACTCAGCTACACCAGCAGTGCTGTCATTTCTCAGTGAGAGCAGATCAGTAGTAGGCAATTTGGAATGTCAGGAGGAGCTGTGTTTAATACTGCACATGTTTTGATAGGTCTATGCAGTGCACAGAGCCTCTTCCCACTGAGGTCAGGCTATTTCCCTGAAACATTTCACAACAAACTCTCCTAATTTGTGAAATTATTTTGGTTTTGTTTTTTTTTTCAAGTCAGACATCTGTATTTTGAGTATTAATTGGAAAAGGTCCCAGGATTCTTTTCAGTGGGCATATATTTGGCCCCCCCAACTCCAACCTCTCTTTTTTTATTGCTGCCTGAAGTGTGAATGGGAAAAAATCTCAGCCTGTCATGTGGTGCTCTCTGAGGAACAAGACATCCCAGCTTAGCTCTGTTCTCGACTCCTTATCTCCTGGCATGCCACAGACTAGAAGTCTCTTCTGTTACTCCAATCTATTGTAGAGCATGCATCTTATTATTTTGTTGACTATTTATCTGTATTAACCCCCTATAAGCTCAAACTGCCAAGTTCTTTCTGAATATAAAAATATGCATATGCTTATTTCAATATTTAGATATCTTAAATATTATTTTCTTCTTTTTTTCCTTTTTTTTTTTTTTTTTAAGATTCATCCTATCTAACATTAGCTGGCAAAATACTTCTACAAATTTTCTTTTTAGGTGAGGGAGGGAAATGACAATTTTTTGCATCCAAGCACAGACACTTGTTCAGCCCTTGCTCTTTCTCCATTGATTATAGGGAATGCTGAAACAGCCAGCTGAGTGTACATGCTATGAATCTTCTTCAGCTACTAATGTTAAGTGCACTGCACTCTTTCCTCCTGGAAAAATTGATCTCAAAAACTGAAAAATCAACGATTTTTTTAAGCTAAATTATCTCTCTACTGGGATTTTTTATTTTCTTTAGTGCAAGACCAGGGATGCATATGGATAAGGCTTCACTTTGGATGAGCTCTTCCTGCTTAGGTACTATTTCAACAGAGTCACGAGTACTCGAATAGCTGCAATAGGATGAATATTGTCTCTTTAACTGCTGCTGATGTAGATCAAGAATACAACTGGCCTGTTGGTTTTAAACACAGGTTGCAACAAAAAAAGTAAAGCAGAATGTTTTTTCTTCACTGTGCCTATTAAGATCACCTAATTCTAACCACCTTCAAGCTAATCATCAAGGTTGAAATAGCAATTTAAGTTTCTTCTACACTTAACAGAGAGATACAGGTATCTCCAGAGGAAGTTTTTCTGGCACTAATTTTAGGAAGAGATGAAATGGCCCTTGATTGCATTTGCTTTTCTCCCTCAGCTGCAGAGGGAGGCACAACAGCTTCTTCAGACTAACTATTCAATTCTTAAGTAGTTAAAGTTAGATAAGATAAATTTCAGCTTATTTAACTAGTAGGCACATTTCATCAGTTATACTTCCAGTACAAAAGTATTTACTTAATTCCCTTAGTGCAGCATCTCATTAACTGGAATTCATTTAACCATTTTGAACAGACATCAGAGCAACAACAAAAAGAGAGCTCAGACACCAAACATGTGGCTGAATGAAGGGACAGTGGCCTTATAACTCAGAAAATGCCTCAGTACAGTAACCAGCTTGAGACAATGCCACACAGTCCTTGAGTATTCAGCATCATAGCAACATCTTCCCCTTATTTCAGCAAGTAAAATGGGGATATTTTCATATCAATGTATTCTACTTAAGAGTGCATAAAAGATCTGATGGCTGGAGCATGTTGCCCAGCAATAACTTACACATCACTGAATGACTGCTGTGTGAAATACTGCAGACAAATACCTAAGAAGTTACTGCCGTTTCAAAAGACTGGAGAAACCACTCTTTTTGGAGAAACTGCGACATCTGGTGGGTTCTAACGAAAAACCTAGAAATGCTTCATCACTAGGCATATTCTCTGAGGTCACAAATGTGACTTTGGAGAGCCAAATCGTGATGACAATGTTGCTGTGCATCGAGACAGCAGTTAAGCTTTTGCAAACCCAGTGAAGTCATCAAGGGGCAAAAAGAATTTGAAGGTCAGCTTCACAGAAAGGCTTCACAAAACATCACAGATCACTGTCTGACAGTCTGACAGAATTGCTCTCAAGATGTAGGAATTCAATATTCAGAAAGAAAATTTAAGTTCAGTTTTCTGTGTTTACTATTTCTCTCCTATTAGTAACATGCATATAGATAATTTAACGTTGCATTCAAAACACAAACTCTTCAGTTCTGCAAATGAGAAACAAAAATATTTCAGGGAGAAGCAATAGAAATCAGCCAGTTGCTAGCAATTTTTACTATTAGATATTTACTAATCGTATTACTGAATAGATAAACCAACATCACAATGCACTAGGAATCCTGTCCTGTTCTCAGGTCCCTGTTTTTAAATAAATGGCAAAACCAGAAACAGCATACATATGATCTTAAAGACATGTTACTTTTCACGAGCAAGGGCGTATCAGTTCAACATGCCCTGAATTGCTCTGCAGAATGCTATTTATGGCTAAACACTTGCACATCTCCCAGCAACTGCTGCTTTATTTCAACCATGTGTGAAGCTATCCATTCATAACTGTGTTGACAATCACATTCATACACCACTTTTGAATGTTTATGATGAAAAATGGCACATAAATGGAGCAAGTTGTATTTTAAAAAATCCAAAACAAATATTAACACCGAAAACAGAAGTTTTCCCTTGCACTTGAGGGCCAAAAGCTTGGATCCATTCTTCTTAGCTTAGAATAACACTGAAATAACCTTCAGTGCTTTTATCATCTCCAGATTGGTTTATTATTGGAATATAATATATCAGTCATGACCAAAAGGAGTCAGGTACAGTCAAGAATGCAGGAAAATAGGTTATTTTCTCGTCCATTCAAGGTATAGTGAATAAAAAAGTATGTTTGTCCCTGACAGAAATGTGCTTACATCTGGAGTCCTTGAGGAACAGAGGGCTTTGTTGCAAAATCTGCTACTGTTTAACAGACCTCAGCAGCACTGCTTTCTAAACCAGGAGATTAACAGAAGGCTGCAAAGAATTAAATGTCTCCAAGTGCATCTTTCAAGCACTCCAATAAATTCATCAGCATATTCTTGCGCTACACCAAATAAAACATAAAGTTGACAGTGACGGAATGCCACTGAAGACACCAAAACAGGTTTTTTTCCTCATTCTTGTCAGTGGCTTGCTTTAAAAAGGAGAAGAAAATAAGGAAGACTAAAGAAAAACAATTTCTGAAAATGTCAGTGCCCAGAACTACACCCAGATGTTCAATAGGAAATCAGTCACTGGAAACCTGGAATTGTATTTTGATGCACAGCACAAAGAACACTTCCAGGGCAGAACTGGCAAAGGACCAGCATCTGCTACCTGCTAATTAACACTTTAAACATAGCATTTCAGGTGGGTGAAGCAGAATAATGAAAAGCTGGAGCGTACTGGCACACCAAAGCTCGCTTCCTTGGGAGGGATCTCAGTCCCTCCCTCCTCGCTGCAGAATCCATTCCAGAACCGCCTGCAGTCTTCTGCATTTGTCTGCTTCTTCACTGCCTTGACAGCCAGTATTATAGTTATTTAGATGTTGTGTAACTGTATTAGTTAATGTTTGCACAGTGCTTTGAATATGTGAATTGCTATCCAGCTATTCAGTATTATTATTTCCATTAGGATGAACCATAAAAACATATTGAAAAAGACGGTGCTTAAGTTGAATAACCTCCCTTAAAAAGGAGTAGCAAATCCATCAGGTCTTGTCAAGATGGTGCACTACCTGAAATATTTGAAATTACGTCTGCATTTGCAATACACACACATGTTCATGCAAATGCACGCTATTTTATTTCAAAGATCAGTATACTGATTTAATTAGTCTTTGGTCTTATTACTATCAAATAGAAAAAAATCTACACCACGAATATAATACAGATTGGGTTAAATTAAAATCTAATAGCAAGTCTTAATGATAATATCAAGAAAAGTAGCCTTGGAAATCAAAATTCATTTTTATTATAACACTATTCAAAATTAATTTTGCAGTTATACCACTAACAGTTTAAGGACATGAATTGTAATGTGTATACTGAGAGCAAAGTAAAATGACTTTTCTAATTCTGGGATAACTGTTAAAAAGTGTCAGGCATCTCAGTATAAAACTAGATATATGACGAATTGTGTGAGTGTGACTATGATAGAATAGACTAATACCTTATGGTGGATTAGCTTTCTATATCAAGAAGAATTCCATGGATTTGAAAAGCTGCATAATCAATCAATTGAAAAAAAACTCAAACAGTTTTCTGGCTGTATGGGCATAGATAATTCAAATCCTCCTGGAGATTTTATCTCAGGGAGAAAGACTAGATTACATTGGAAAGACACCTACAAAGCAAGAGTGGTAATAGCAATGGTAGATATAGAAGCGTCTATGCTTGCAGACACAGGGGGTTTTTTATAATGCATGGGAAAAAAAAGAACAAACCTGCTTATTAAAGCCAGTCATTTCTTGCAGCCATAGCTTTTTATCTAATAAGAGTTATCACCTCTCTTTACAAGGCATCCTCCATTTAAAAAGATTGATAGATTCATATTAAGAAGCAATAGCTTCAAAGAACATGTCACATCTTATGACAAGGTGTGTTTTCTTTAAAGCTAAAATGAAACAAAACATTTACTTTTTAAGACACAGTTAAGGGTCTCAGTTCACATTTGCTGGTTCAGAGGAAGTCTGGAAGTACTGGAATTTGTTCAATACCCATGGGGTGAGCAGGCTAACAAATTGCCTGGCAAGTTGGAGGTTGTGGAAAAAAGTTGGGTTTCATTAGCATTTAGTCAAATATTTTTTGGACTATAGGCTTAGAGAATTAATCAGTGTTTGAGCAGAAGGATTAATCTGAGACTTGTAGATGTCTCCATCCTTCTGAAGCAGTCACTAGAGTCTCTTTTACAGCTGATAAAGAAAAATAGGTACTTTTAGAGGTAATTTATTCCAATGTAGATTTTAAAATGAAACAGACAACCCTCCATATGGGGACATTGGAATGAATAGTAAAAATATAAGACAAATAGATCCCACATTGGCTCTGATACTGTAATCAGTAATTAATTGTCATAATTGTGTGTATAGAAGACAAAACAAAATGTCTTGAATATTCTTGAGCTGTCTTTCTCTCACCACCTCAGTTAACATAAAAAGTAGTTTTAGAAGAGGAAAGCCAGAGACCTTAAATCCCTACATGAGGTTGTCCTGTTTGTTGAAGGTTTACTCAGAAAATAGAAGCTGCAGCTTTAACATCCCATCTCTGCTCTTGCCCAGCTGTCCTGTTTTAGCTACTTGGCATTTCCCTAGGCCAAGAAGCCCTTGGGAAACTGCCCTGGCTAAGGGCAGCCATCCAGGAGAATAGAACAGCTTCTCCTCTTTCTGCATTTTGGAAGAAAATAGGGAAAAAAAAAGCCACTAAAGGCCAAAGCCAAAAAAAAGGGAGAAAAAATGGAGAAAAAAAGGGGAAAACTCTGTAACATATAGAATCCTCACCTTTACTCCTCCATCTTTGTCTTTGAAGTTTCCCTTCATCAGACCCATGAGATGGTTGACACAAGCACACACCACTGCTGCCTCTGTCCCAGCATCTTTCACCTTCCATTTGAACCCTCTCCAGATTCCATTTCTATTATCTCTCTCTGTTTGCTAAAGTTGTTCATTAAACACATCCAGAACAAGAGTGTGAATCAAGCCCATGCCACTCCAAGGCTGTTTCCAGTCACCCTTTTTGCTCAGTTTGTCCTCTTTGCTCCCTGGACCCCACCATGTGTTTGTCTTACCAGTGAAGTCTGTTGGGCCTTGGGCATTGACTGGCTCTCACAAGTGATGACCATATTGCTAAACAAATGAGTATAGTGGAAAAAACTCAGACCCTGAACCTGTAAACATCCATGTCGCTTACTACTTACTCCTGATTCTTATCCTTCTTTAGGTAGAAGTATAGATGTCAGCACAGTGTCCACAAAATCCTTAGTATGATAGTATAGATTGCTTTGTAAGCTCTGCCTGAACAAATATTTGATGATGCTTCTCTTTGCAGAGGGCTCTGAAGAGCTCCTTCTTCCCTACAGAGCCTTATGTTTATGCTTGTCCCCATGTGTTTGCATTAGATATGATCTCTCTATTGCTCTGAAGAACCACAGTGAATCATGGCATAATCCTCACACTCTTACCGGGTTCAAAACCGTGGATTCAGACCACAAAGTAACCAAATCTGTGAGATTAAAAGCAGTGAAATTCCCTGTAGTCAAATACACAGGTTTTCCTATCTTGAAATAATTTCTTGGGAGAAAATCCTATGAACTGTACAGGAGCTTTCCTAATGCTGGACACGGGGCATTTTCCCAGCTTGACTATGAAAGCATGTTTTTGGCACACTAGAGAGCAGGTGCCCATGGGGCTTCTAAATGAAACACTTGGCAGCTGTGTACATCAGCTAGCAGAGCTCTGTAAAACACAGAGTACATGTGGTTTCTCCCATGGATGAAGGTCACATCTCAACCAGTTAAGAAAGAACCTGTGTGTTCTTCCAGATGCTTTTCATGTGCGATTTCAAAATGGGCTGTCCTTTTCTTATACAAAATACTCTGAAACAGCAATAAGCTGTTGAAATTCAAGTCGTATCTTCCATCGAATCTTTGCTGTGCTCAGAAACACTGTCTGGGAATGAACAGGGGAAGCAGTTTGTTGATTTCTGGCACCTTCAGGAAGACTAATGAACCCATCGTGGGAAGGTCAGACAAGGCAGCACAACATCACTCCCAAGTCACTGCCATAGGAACACAGGAATTATTTTAATCCCAAAACTTTTCCTCCAGCTTTTCAATTTAGCAAACAGCTACCTTTGGCAGGAACTATGCAAGAGAGACTTGGGTTGAAATAATTTAGCTGTGTGGAAAGATGGAGGAAAGTAGGTCTGGAAGGAGAAGCTGTAGTACATATGAAGTCACAGACTTTATTGCCATACCTGTGATGTTGAGGCAGTTAGAAAACATGTCGTTATTGCAGAGACAGTTCCTCAGAGAGCAGATAGGTCAGGAGAAAACTCATTTATGAAGTTACACTGACTGTCATTGTGCTGGTATTAAATCTGACTCAGTTCCAGCAGTTCTGCCTTGAATGATACTAACACCAGCCTTGTGGAAAATTATTATTTCCTTGTTATATTTTCCGTTCTAGTTGCCCCACCCTAGTACTTCTACTTCAGTCCTGTCTAACTGCT
>JAYRBT010000001.1:34632601-34646718 GCA_036023395.1 Myiotriccus ornatus | reverse complement strand
AATTATTATTTCCTTGTTATATTTTCCGTTCTAGTTGCCCCACCCTAGTACTTCTACTTCAGTCCTGTCTAACTGCTGTATGAACCAGAGATTTCCAAATTCCAAAGTGCATCAGAGTGCTGCAATTTTGCAGTGATGCATAAGACTTCTACCAGTGCAAAAGAAATCAGATTCTCTTTGAATAGCTTCTGAAGGAGAAATGCCATGCTTTATCACATAGAAATGCATGAAGCTCCCTCCTGGCAGCCACTGATTTACATTTGATGTTGCATCATCAGTCTTGTCTGAAAACACTCACAAAATATCAAGAGCGAAAGCCATAGCATCCAAAGGAATTTTAAAGACAAACAATTGACCTGTTATTAGTTTACATGGCATTGAGCTTCACATCCCACCAGCCATGTGATTGTGACTTTGTCTGACCGAGAAGGCTGCGGTCTTTATCTCTGGAGCTGGCACACCATGTCCTCTCTGGGAGCCCTGAGCATCCCTTTGCCCCTAGCAGCAATCATATCACTTCTGTCAGAAAAGTATGATGAGAAAATTAGTTGAAATATTGTGGGTTATTTCATCAGGTACTTGTTCTTTGCGGGGTACTTCCAGATAGAAGGGAAAGACATGGCTTAATATGGACTCTGTAAAGGAAGGTTATATAACCTTCCCACATACGTAACAGTGCATTTTATCTATTTTCAGGCTTAAGAGAAACACTTTTGTTCCCTACTGTTCACGTCTGTATAAATTTGTCAGTGGGCATGTGACCGTGTCACTCACTCAAAGGCAGCACTGCCTCCAAGAATACTTCTGCAAATGTTCCATCCCAGGAAAACCAAGTACCCTGCCAGTCCCCACCCTCAGAGGGGTCACTTGCTGTGCAGAAACACGGAGAGCTTCCAATGCAATCATTTGTCCATGTTCTTTTCCAAAAATAAAGCTTGTAAAGCACTGACAACATGTTAGGTGCTGTACAGGTGAGGTCTAAGATGTGCCCTCTGTCTAAAAACATTAAGGAGCTTTGAGATAAAAGCCACGTTCAACACTTGATGCTTCATAGTTCGAGACAATCTCAAGCTCTATGGAATATTTTTCCATTTCATTTGGAATACACTTACAGATTCTGCAACAACAACCTGGGGCAATGTGTTCCACAGCCTGTTTATGCCTTTGCTGGCAGAAGGGGGAATAATTACAACATTTAATTAATATATATATGTAGTGTATGTGCTGGTACTGACTACTTACTTGCTGAGTATCCTTCCTGAGCATGTTATGATTTTAGAAATGCCTGTGAAAGAAAGATGAAAAGATTGAGTCACAAAATCTAAGGTCAAAGAATTTGTTTTTGTAGAATGAAAGGATGGAGAGTAGATAATCCCGAAGACTGAAAACAGAATTAAATAAAATAGGAAGAGAAGGATTGAAAGTTTGGTGTTGGGGGGCTAAATATCATGTGTTCTTTTCTTTAAGGACTACTAGAGAAGTTCACAAGACGGATGGTTTACATTTCAGACAGTAATACTTTCTACCATCTCCCTCAAACATGCCTCTACCCAGAAGCACACCTATTCTCTCTCTATTACTCTAATATAAAACAAAATTGATTCTTATTGCATTTTTCAAGGCAAAAAGTGGGTCCATGAGCACTATTAGCCCATACCCCCACCATGAAACCAGGCACTGAAAGAGACTCCTGAAACAGGCAAATGCCTGCTCAAGGAACTAAGAGAATTAAGACCATAATCCATGAAGCAGATAGTTCTTAATTCTAAAAAGGCTTTCATTTCTATGTTCCTTTCACCTCTGGTGATCTTAGAACATTTTCGTGGGGTGAATACCTTTCCCCTCTCCACCTTTTATACGTCTAACTACAGTTTAGGGCAGCTTTGCAGAAAGCCAGTTTGCCTGTTTCAGGTCAAAGCATATTTCCATGTTCTTTCATGACAATTTGAGGTCAGGGAACAACACTTCCTAGATCTCATCCCTGCCCACATCTCCAGTTACAACCCAAGTATCCAAAAGGAGAAAAACTGCACACAGCAGTAAACTGAACCTTGGCTCTACTAATAAGATACCGCAGCAGAATTTGTTATTCCTGCCTAATTGCTATTTTATTCAGAACTGTTTTACATAAAATTGGAAAATAATCTGGTGAGAAATTTCATAAACACAGTGGTTCAAAAGCTTTAGAGCTTTTATGGAAGGACCTTTCACATAAAGTGTTTGAATAGGAAAGAGAGATATGACGCAGTTACAGGGCAAACAAAAACACACATTTTTAATTGTACTTTTCATAGTTTTAATATTTTCTATTGTTGTTTGTAAAATTCACAGTAACAGTGCTGTTTCGACTATTGAATCTTACTCAATGACTTTGTGGACTTCATTGTCTTTTAGCATTATTCAAATATTCTCAATTAATTTTAAAGTAATGAGAATTTTGGAAAGCACGGGTTGCAGTGAATGCTTGATGAAGTAACAGTATGTCAACAGTCTAAGCATGGCTTCATTATGGAAATGAAATTTGGGTAGGGAATTAAACTATTAAAGTAGAAAATTTCTGATTAAATGTAACCCATGCATTAAACTTCACTTATTCTCCACAAAAGAATTCTTTCTCAAGCTCTATTTAAGTAGTATTATACAGCAACATATAATTAAAAATCTAATACCACCTTCAAGTTTTAAAAGGCATTCCACTTTTAACAGGAAATAGCAGCCCATGTGGGTGATTTTCATTAACTGAAACAAATATTTTCGCTATCAAAATGTATTTGGGGTTTTATGTTCAGCATACAGAACATGGAATTAATCTCAAGGAAAAAGTAAAAGCAATAAGAAAATTAATTCACAAGTGTATGAAGTGTTTACACATTTTCTAGACAGCAGAGGAAATGCTCTCAGCTCATGAGTGTTTCATAAACACTAGTATGCATATTCATATTTCATAAAGTTTACACCCAAAGCTCATCATCTGCTTATTATTTGCTGAATGTCACTCTCCGCATTAACACATTTCAATAATTCAGTCCCAAGTCAGAAACAATTGCACTTACATGACTTACATTTACAAAAGATCATGACTAGAAGAAAATCAGCCTGCAGACAGCACAAGGATAGATGGCAGTGCTTGCCAGCCCCTAGTGCCAGTGACAGGGATGACAGATTGGTGACCTTATTTTCCAGCAGATCATAGAATCATAGAATTGTAGGATCATAGAATCACAGAATGCTTTGTGTTCGAAGGGACCTCAAAGATCATCTGGTTTCAAGCCCCTGCCATGGGCAGGGACACCTTCTGCTAGACCAGCTTGTTCAGAGCCCTGTCCCACCCAGTGCTGAACACTTCCAGGGATGGGGCACTCACAACTTCTCTGGGCAACCTGTGCCAGTGCCTCCCCACCCTCTGATAGGCATTGCACCCTGGTACATTTAGACTCCTTTATCCTGACGCCCAGCTTTGTCCTCAAATGAGACAAAGAATTTAAATGCTCTGTTGGCAGTCCTTGTGTCACTGTAGTGCCTCAGAGCCTAAACCATGATGTAGGATGTTGGTGCGGTTGATGAAATAAAGAACAGAGACAGGTTTCCTTTCTCATCCTCAGAATTGGAGTTGAGTGTATAATGACTGAAAGAAAAAGACAGTCACAATTTATTTGGTTAAGAATAATTTTTTCCAAGTGCCAGGAACCATTGTTCACATTTGATAAGTGATTTCAGGTATAAAAAGATACCTGAAAAAAAATAAATTATTTATTTCTCTGTTTTCAGATGAAGAAATGTGTTTTTTCAACTTAAAACCCTTTTTAAAAATTCTATTCTTATTACTATAGGTAATTTTGTTCTTGAGTAGAAAACTTGATGTTTTGAATATCGAAATGAAAAATCTGTTAGAATTACGTATTAATAGTCTACTTACAATCTAATAACCACAAAAGCATCAACAACTAGCTAAAGATGGGAGACATAGGTAGTCAGTCATTGCAGCTTCCTAGCAGTTTAAATTTTATCAAGCTATTTCCAAGCATGCACACCAGAGATTGAAAAGATCTGAAGAGTGAGACCTCTGACCAGGTCGTGAAGATTTTCTTCCCAAACCTGACACATCTGAGTAAGAGCTCAGAAGAATTTGCTTGAAAATTTAATGCTTGCTGCAAAAAAAAGATACTATGTTTTTGGGTTCAATCAGTTTCTAACTGGTCATTTGGTAACTTCATGCATCGTTTCGAAATAGCCTGACAATATTATATTCTTATAAAACAATGTGGTTCATTCCACAGTACACACAGAAACAAAACTGATAGAAAATTCTTCTCAGACCACCTAGGATGGGCCTATAAAGTTAAGAACATGGATAACAGAACATCAGAGTAGCACAAATATTTAATAAACATTTTTAGCTGGCTAGCGTAATACCCGTGTCACTCTAAACCAATTTTTCCAATGGAGTTTGCATCTCCAGAACAGCACTAAAGTGCTCAGTATAACTAACACATTTGGGGCATCAGGGAATTTAAAGACCGAGAAAAACTGATGAGAAGAGAAAGTAATGGTGGTTAATACCAAATGAGATCAAAACAAACCCATCAGTATGAAATGGGCTGTGCAGAATATCTCCCAGTATAGCAATTGCATTAAATAAGCATGCAGTTTCATGGAGCCGAGTTGTTACAAACACGGGACTGTGATACTAATTACACCCTATAAAATACAAACAATTTATAAATATAGAAAAGCTGTTCTAAAACCTGCAGCTAGCTAACATATACATGTAGATTCACCAGGAAGATAAAATCAGGATGGTGAACTTCTGTCATGGGAGAGTTAACATAGATGGATCAACAAGAAAAAGGTGCAGTGAAGTAACATCACGATGGATTGAAATACCTTTGATAGTGTGAGGAGGAGTTCTTCAATTCTACAGCAGAAACCCAGGTCAGTCATAGGTGACTCAGGTCATCTTATGAGGGTAGAAAGACCCGAATATGGGAAATTCAGACACAGGATGCAGAGTTAGGTGGCTGGAACAGTCTCTGGGATGGGACTTCCATACCACTCCACAGACAATTCTCAAGAGTTTGGAACGTAGCAAGGACTACTCTCAACAGGCAGTTCAGGTGCAGACATTCTGGTTTTTACTTTAACAGATTTTAAAAGTATAAATGTGGGCTCTTCTCTGTCACCTGGCCCCAGCATAAGAAATTGGTCTGAAACTTTTCCAACTAAAAGAAATAGTTTCTTTATTTTCAGAGGTTTTTCAGTTTACAGTGCCTGACAAACATGAAAGCTGTGCTGCCACCTGACACAGTGATTTTTGGTAGTAAAGTGAGGGAATAAGAGAAGAGATCAGGCAGAGAGAAACACAGGAAGGATTTCTCTAGAATTACTCTGGCACAGTTCATTTTGACTAAGACCACAATTTTCTCCCTTTCTTCTCATTATATTAGTTTTTCTGGTAATTTTTGTAGTGCAGATTTCCTTTCCTTGCCTATTCAAATAATTGACAATGTTTAGGTAGGCTCTATCTTCATTCCCTACTCCTTTTTGGAAAGGAAACATCATCTGCTTTCTCTTTGCATTTCAACAAAAGTGATGTAAAAAAACACAAGGGAAAAGAAGAATCTTCCCTGCATAGATGTCCAGATTGCATCCTTAATATGAAGCATCACTTGTCATGCATGTAATTGATGGTTCAAAAAGCTATCCCTGCTTTTCAGTATTGTCTTGCTGTTGCCAAGGAGCCTTTTTGTAAATACTTGCTTTTAGAAAAAGTATGATGACAAAACACTTTCCAGGTTTCCATGACTGCTTCAGTGTTCAGTTTCTTTTGATTCATTCTGTGTTTACATCTGCTTCCAGTCTTTGTGTCCCCTCCTTTGGGAATCCACCTAACCTTCTTTGGTTTCCAAAAATTTGATTGGAAATTTCATGTTACAGTCTCCCCCTAAATGAAAAGAAAAAAAAAAAAAGAAAAAAAATAAAAGGCATTTGATTTTGTCATTCTTCCCCTTGAAAGATTTGTGAAGTACAGGATATAACTGTAGCAGATGTGAATAAGAAACAGAGCTCCCAAGTCATCTATGATACACAGTTATTTCACTGTGATGACTTTTTCTTTTCATGGTCTCATCATTTGTTCCAGCTCCTAGCTAGTATTTTCAGTTCGCCTCATAGATCCATATGAACTAGAAGAAGAGAACCATATTTTTAACCTCCATTCAGCAAAACACAGAGTGCCCTTAATGCTAAAACAAATCTGAAGTTGTGATCAAGTTCCTTTGAACAATTTTCTGAAAGCATGTTGTCACTTCATAATATCTTCCATCACATATTTGTCATTTGACATCCTTTCAGTTGTAAATCTAATTCCAAGTACATAGCTAAAACACTGGGTGTGCCTTTTTAGTCATTCTTAGTTTTGAATCAGCTGAAATGATTCATACAGTGGGTGAACCACACAAAACTTACACCTGCAACACTACGTGTTTATTGCAGATTTCCTCATGAACTGGTCAAGTGTTTGAGTACAAATCCATGTTAGCAGATGTTTCCCCTGACAGCCATGTAGTTTGAAAGCTGTTTGAGATTTCCTAACAGCATTTTCTTCAGGGGAAAAAAAAAGTAGAAGCAAAAAAAAATATGTTGTCTTCCTCTCCAGTGTGTTTTCCAAGGCAGTGATACCCAGCTATGCAACACTGAACACAGAAATACGGAGACTTCTCCCATCTGGCGTTAACTTCATCAGACGTATCTTCCACTCTTCTGACTTTCCACTCCAGTTACTAACATAAGGAGAAGAAGTTTTACATATTTCTAACAGTGGTTTTCATGTGCATTGTGGCAATGGATGAGGATCTGTCTAGGCTTTAGATTCAACTTGAAAAGATCATTCTCCCACAAAGAGAAATAGCCTTTGCCCCTCTATGTACTTTTATAATGATTTTTGGTGGTGTGTAATTCAGAGAGAATTAATCCACTGATTTTTACAAAATTTAACATGTATCCCAACATCTTTACAATTTTAAATAAAAAATTATTTGAAAGACAAAATATGCATTATTGCACTAATTTCTGGTTTTCCTCTTTATTGTTTTTGGGTTTCTTCCTTTACTGCAGTGTCTCCTCCATTTCCTAAGACCTTCTGTTTAAATTTGAAGTGAAATAGTTTCCAGATGCAATTTTACTGCTCCCTTACCCACATAATGAAAACTAAAAGACACTATAGAATCCCTATTGAGGCACCACTATCAATAACTTTGGCAGATACCCATCATAAAGCTTTTTTACTGCTCTGCTGACTTAAAAAGTGCCATCTAGAACTGAATGAGGTGCAGTAGTAGTTTAATAGTAACAGACTCACTTTTGGGGTGTCATGATGTTTCTTGAGAACTTTTTTTAAAATACGTATAAAAACACACAGAATACAGTGAAATGTGAAGAAGCAAGTGAAACCTTTCATAGGCTATAGAAATAAAGTGCAATTACTCCGTAGTAATTCAGTTATGTTTGTGTGCTAAACAAAGCTGCTCAGAAAAATGTTTATTCCTAAAGCAAAGTACTTATATAACTTCACTTTTTTCTTTAGCCTCTCAATAAAGCCATGGCTGTCCCTGGGCCTCCAACTTCATTCAACCACATACAGCCTAAAAAGTCCAGATTTTTTTCCTTTTGCTGCTTTTAGTTCTTCATTTTACTTTCTTCCACATTCAGTCCAATCTCAGGTCACTGCAGCTTTGGAGCTCTTCATTATCCTCCAAACGAGCACCAGCTCTAGTTGTTGGACACCAGCTGGATTCCTCCTTGAACAAGAGCATAAGGAATATAGTATAGCAGGAGAGAGAAAACACTTCTTTTTTTTTTCTTCTTTTTTTTTTTTTTTTCAGACTAGAAAACTCTGGTCTTTGGAAAATGTGCTTACAGTGTTGAAGATATGTGAGCTCCCAGCTTCCACTGCAAGTCTGTATCCTCTAAAATGGGATCGTAGAGACCTGTATTGAAATTTAAATGCTGCCATGAAAACTATCTACATTCTTTTACTCAGTGGAAAAAGTATTCAACAACAATTTCAGCTTCAAACGTATTTATATTTTATCTTTGAAAATATCATATATATTTATAGATAATATAAATTATAATCTATACATCTATATTATTTTATCCATTGAAGCTGTAAAATGGAATAGGTACAGCTGCTTGAGATGGTCAGAAGGGGCTGCAGTAGCAGGATGCAATTTGTTTAGGCCGTCTCCCATACTGAGACGTGGAGATGCATGCACGTTGTGACACCATTTTGCATACAGATGTCTATGTGAATGAGTTACTATAATTAGTGAAGCAGCATTACAAAAAACACTCATGTTTTGTAAAAAATTACAAAAATCATAAGTAGAGCCATACTAGGCAGAGATTTCCTAATTAAACCATTAAATATGTTTACTCTAATTGTCCCCAAGACAGACTAGAGTAGAACATATGTGAATTGGTTGGAGAAGAACACATGCACCTCTTCATTTCCCTTCCACCAAGGTCTATGAAATTAGAAGAAATAACTTAAAGTGCAATAGATAAAGCAGTTATTAATAGTCTGCAAGGGAGAAACTCACATTGCTGAGTGGACAGTTTGTCATACATATTCTTTCCTAGCTCTAATTCTAGGATTATATGGAAAAAGCTATTGACTAGATAGAGACGAAGCATGCATAATTGCATTATGTCACAATTTTCTGCTTAACATCTGGCGATGATTCTGTCTCCCAAGTAAGAAATTCAGATATGACAACAATGAATCTGATTCTCATTTTCATTAAATTGGGTTTTCATTGCTGTAATTTCAGCCTATTTTTTCTCCTAATATTCAGTCATTCTAATATCAGCTGATTCAGGATGTGAATAGCTAATTAGATTTGGACGATTTCATGCATCCCAAAGAGGAAGACGAAATTTGGCTGAATTCTTCTGAGGAAAAAAAAAAAAGAAAAAGTAATGCTAAAAGAGTCAAGATGTACTGCTCTGTAAATAAAACTGGTTTTCATATTCTATTCAAATGGAATAGACAGCTTTGTGCCTTCTGAGTAACTGCATGTTTTAGGTTAGTGACTGGTTTCATTAAAGGTCAAGAGACGACTTTTTTTTATGGCTTTGAAGCATTAAAGAAGTTAGTTTGTGAATCAGGGAGTCTTTGGTATGATAGCCTCCATCACCAGACATGAATAGCAGCTAGAGGTATTAACTTCTACAGCTATTTGTCCAGCTATTCCACCACCACATAGTATAAAATCTCTTAGCTGTATAAAATCTCTTACTGATCAGGGCCCATGAAAAAAACTAAGTAACTGTAACTTGAATCAGAATACAGCATTTGGAGTGACAGGGCAAAGCTGGTTTTGCTTGGACCTTAAAGCATATTGTGGGTGTTGAATATCACTGCCAGGTCAGACAAACAAATGCATTAATCCAGTAACACAAGTTATGCCAGTGAACAGGGCAGATCATATACAGAGTGAGTTTCATTCACTTTTAGTCTGCCTTTCTGAAGAGTTTCATGAGCACTTGTTTCCTTTTCCAGCTAACTCACCTCAAACTTTGTAGTCAAAGCAAGTGCAGAGAGACTTCCCAGAAGCTCACACTAATTTTCCTCAAAAAGGAGGTGTAAGTCTATTTGAAAACAAAGGCTTTTTTGAAACATATTTCATAGAATGTATGGAAAAGACCTCTAAGATCATCGAGTCCAGCTGCTGTCTTCTGAAAACGCTATCTTTCCTTGTGATGGGATAAGGATATGTCATTAGTGTTCTTGGCCACAAACCTTATGATATACATCACTGCTAATTCTGTGGACATTAGACCTTCTGTTATCATATCATATATTCAGCTGCTTTGTTCTCACACAAGCAAGCATCTAATTTTAAGAACAGCTGTGTCAGTTACAGTGTAATTTATGTGATAATACTTCAATATTATTTTGAATTATAGCAATTTATATCTCTATCCTACTCCCTCCAGTGGCAACACTGGTCCTACCACTGAAATCAACAAAAGCCAGACGAGATCCAAAGGGAATGGCAGAAACATTGGTCTGCTGGGCATCACTTCTACCAAGAGAGATTTTCATACTCATGCCTAAGGTTCATTTTCTGTAGACAGTTAAACACTAATTAAACAATGTGGAAAATATCCTGATTCCATTTACTGAAATGGTTTTAAGGTGAAGAGATAACATTTAAGCTGGTGTAACTAATAATAAGATCCACCCAACTTTATTGAATCATAGGCCTCTTAACATTTTTTTTCTTTCGGGTCATACATTAAAGTATTTCTCATTGCACTGTGAAATCCCCCTCGGTCTATATTCTGCTTATACGCATATCTAGCTTTCAACTGACAGTGTCAGTATCACGGTAAATCCATTACCAGAACATACGCTGCTAAGTACTTTATTTAAGAGAAGTTCATTCTTGACACATTTGAACACTTTCAGGCTTGCTGTTGTTTCAATTTTGTACACTGGAACAATGCCAGGTGGACTTACACAGTAAAAATACCAGCACTGAAATAAGGGGGCTATCAGCTATAGAAAGAAAGAAAAGTAACAATCAGGACTCCAGTTAGGGTTCGTAACACATTATGGAAGGACTAAATGAGTTTTCTACTCTGATGATAGAGAAATCTTTTGTAGTACACTCCGACCTGATTTCTTTTTTTTGCCTCTATTTTGCTTTATACAGGAGTCCACTAAACAGACCTGCACTGCTCTGTATTTGCACTGACATCAACAATATAGGCTTCCATTTATGCAGTTTGCCCATGATTTTGTTGACCATAAGAATCCTTGACCATCATTAGAAATCTGGTCTGAACATTATTTTGTATTCTACTGTTTAAGGATGAAAGATCTCAGCTCTTTCCACAGGTACATCGGGTCTCAGTACTCATTAACAATTTGGTCCCTTTTTCACACCGCTGACAGGATCAGTCAAAACTGCAGACTATTCCTCTCACAGGTTACTGGGGAAGCTAATTTCCTCTGGAGACAGTGAGGATGAAACAAGAAATCACACACAGAAGATAAAAAAAAAAAAAAAAAAGGCCTTGTATGCCTTTCTTCTTTCAGAGAAAATGCAGTCATTCACAATCCAGTCAAAAATTAACCAAGTCACTTCAGTCACAGCCTAGTATCAGCCCTACCTCTCCTTTTGGGTGGCTTCATTCAAAGAGCAATTTTCCTCATTTGTATCTCTTTTCGATGCCGATGAGGCTGCTCCTTTTCCTGGGTGGTTTGCCTCTCCACAAGCTTAGCAACAGCTACACTGCTCAGTTACCCTTTCTGAGATGCAGCAACAAGGGGCATGTTGTGACATAGTGACATGCTATTCCCTGGGCACATCCAGACTCAGCCATCCTGCTCCCCAGGACCACAGCCTGAGCTGTGGCTGACTCTCTCTCAGCTTTCCCATTTCTGATTTACAGTGCATCCTCTAGGTCTGTAACCTGACAGTCATATATATATTTCAGGTTCTAATGACACATGTCTTTCCCACAGCCAACTGCTTCCCCATATTTCCCCTGCCATTGATTTTGCCTGAATTGAAACTACACGTAGGTGTAATGTCACTTCAGACTAACCTCAGCCTACTCCCCAGAGATCTTACTTGTTCACTCCCTGTCAAGGTTCACATTACATAAAAACAGTAGGCCTAAGTTAGACTGAAGGTTCATCTGCTCAACACTGTGACAGCTCCGTAGACCCCAACAGTCTCTCAGATTTTTTTGAGACGCACTGGGATTGTATTCAGGTTGCTAAACTTTAAGTGCCTGCTGCTGTTTCAAATCCCTGTGTGCATCTTGCTTGGCAACCAGTTGCTGCACCAGAAGGTCACAGGTCTTCTACAGATCCTGTGGCATATCTGCCAACTCCAGGCAGATGTGTCATGTGTTTTAAGACATCTATTTTTGGCAATAAATCCCCGAAGTCAAGTCTTTTATGTTCAATAGCCTTTGAAAAATTCCTGATTCATGTACTTGCCTACTTCTTGTAATTACACAGTTTTAGCTCTAAGAAAATATGATGACAAGGAAGTTCACAAGTATTAACAAAAATTGTATGATTTTGTTGTTATGAATATGCTATTTGCTAGTTAACCTGTGGCCGAAACAGAGGTCCCTTGCAGCAATAGGACAGATCCACACAGAGCAAGGTATAGTTAATACTTTCTTGCCTTAAACCCATACATAAGCACGCTAAAATGACATGATAATCAGCATCACGAAAGCATATTGCCACATAACAGTGTGTTATAAGGTAAATTAAAATTTAACTGATAGCCATAACTGCAAAAAAATGGTGACTTGGGCATACTGCTTCAGAAACGGGATCCACAGAAAAACATGTGCAAGTACTAAAATGAGAACTAAGGATGTAGAGAAGGCAGGAAGGGAGTCTGATGGAACCAGAATTCCTGCAAAACAAGTCAAACCAGCACAAGACCCAATCCCAAAACCAAACTATCAAAACAGATGGTATCACTCACTTTTGTATTGGGCATGGGGCAGAAAAACATAAAACTTCAAGGATGAATGAGAAAAAATGGGAAACACAAACCACTTCAGTTCTGGCTTCCCACATCAGAGAGCTTTGAGGACTGGCCAACTCAGTCTCAGCGACTGAGGACTGTCAGGGACCACAGCCATTACTGCTAACTAAAACTGCATCAGTTCCACATGTACACTCACAGCTAATTCAGGAAGAGTTCATAAAGGACAATTTCTTTCCATATGTGGTGATAAGGAAAGTTCTTTCAATGTCATTCATGATTTTGCAGACCTCAGTCAAGTCCCACTCTTACCTAGGTGCTTAAAGAGCCCTTGCTTATTGATTTGCTCAGAATATGGAAGACAATTTTGAGCTTTAAACAATCTGTAAACTTTTTCTAAACATTTTTCAAATCTGCTATGGCTTTTAAGATGGAGGAAGCAGAATTGCTAAAATTTTAACTCACCATGGCCTAAGTGTAAACATAACAACACACACTGCTAGAAGTTCTGTTCTTTTCTTACTAATTCCTAACAGTCCATTCGCTGTTCCGGCTGCTTCCGTTATTTCCTGTGGATATGGCAGAACAGGCCTTCCTGTCTGGCATCTTGAAGCATTAGTTAATTACTGCCATTTAACAGGGTTTATATATCATATTGCATGGACTTTTCCAATTTACAGATGAAGTTAGGATCATATTTACCCGTTGTAGGATTAACACATTCAGTTGCTAGTAACTTAAAACAGGAACTTTGCCCAACTAAATCACTAGCTCCATTATTCTCCCTGGACTTGACAGTAACAGTGGGAGAAAAAAAAGAGATATCCAGAAAAGAGCATAACTCTTCTAGAATGTTCATATAACACTACAGAGAAAAAGGGGTTTGGGGGTTTTTAATATCATTCTGGTTGTACTTTGGTAAACAAATTGCCCTTACAATGGAAAAGTAATTCATTGAAGTGAGACTGAGAGGTGTATTTATGTTCCTTTTCAGTGCAGGTTTTAATACACAGTTTCTTTTGGGGTTGGTTTGGTTTCTTTGAGTGCTACTCCTCCACAGACTTCCAAGGACTCAGCACTCTGCTATTTGTTATTCTTCCCACTGCTCTGCTGGCTGTAGGAGTCCAATACTTACTTCAGCTGAAAATAGCTGCTAAGTTCCAAATTATTGTTCATTATGGAAAATGTGTGGAAAAAAAAAAAAAAAAAAAAAACAAACAAGGAGAACAGCCACCATTATATTCAGTTACTCTGAGCTCCCTTCTGCTTCTGTGTCTTTGCAGTGTTACAGATCTAGAGATTCAAATACCCAGAACTAGGGGGTTTTTTCTACCTTTATGCTTCTGCAGGACTAGGAAGTACTGGGAAGTACCCTGTGCTTAAGTTAATTTTAGATATTCTGAAGGCTTATTTAGCAAGAATAATAAGAAGGTATATATAGATATGTCATGATTGTAATCAAACATTAAGAATACTCATGAGTGTAGAGATTTTATGAATTTACTGACATAAATATAAATGGCCAGTCTTCGCGAACGAAGAACCGGGGAAGGTCTTTACACCTTCCAGCCTGCGCATTGGATTTTTTAG
>JAYRBT010000001.1:34597628-34632501 GCA_036023395.1 Myiotriccus ornatus | reverse complement strand
GACGTAGATGGATTGCCTTATAGGGCTAACGAGCTCCATCTGCCCGGGGAGTGGCCCTGACCAGGAATCGAACCCGGATCTCGGCGGTGACAGCACCGCGCCTTAACCACTAGACCACCAGGGGCTCCCAGACATAAATATAAATATAAATATAAATATACATAATAAGAGGAGACTGCGGAAACTGATTTTAAACAGCCTGTTTCTCCTAGAGAACAAATTGTTGCTATTCAAGCTGAATAAAAAAGGAAGATATTTATCTCTAATGAAAAAAAAATTATCAGTTACTCGGGATCGTATTGGCACAATTTAGGTTTCAATTCTATAAGACACTTTAGGAAGATTTAGGTAAAATATCACACACAAAGTTCCCTGAAATTTTAGTATTTCTATAATATTCATCTTGCCTCTCTTTGCAGAGAGATGAAAATCAATTTATATGCAATGTTTGAGTGGAATATCACCTTGCTCTCTGAGCCAGACAGCCACTGACTTCCACATTTTCATTTTCCCATAGCTGACAATAATTTCCCACATTTGTCACCCTCAATGATCCACCCCATGGATCCAGTATTTCCACCTTTATACAAACAGAACTCCTCCAGATCCCCCAAGTAATGTCTGATAAACAGTCCTACATAACTTCAGGCATAAGCAAATTTTTCTTATATATATATATGTATATATATATATAAAATATTCATAAATATACACTAATCCTCTTATTTTATTGAAAATAAACATGTTTCTCCTATGTATCTATTTTACTACCAATCAGTCTTCTAGCTGCAGCAGACCACTTGCCTTTGTCTGCTAGCATTTGTTTTCAGGGGCACAGAGCTTCTCTGTGCTGCTGAGAGTAAACTGATGTGTTGGCAATGTGCATATTTACCTCCGTTCAGCACGGTCACTGCAGCCCAGCAGGGTGTCTGTGTGCCTTGAGCAGTCCTGAACACACAGCAAGGACTTGAGCCATTACCTCAGAGTTTGATTATTTTCTTTTTTTCTTATTTATTGACTTTTTTTTTTTTATGCCTTCAAGAAGGCTCTTTGCCCTTTACGTGGGACAGCAGGGTGAATGCGTGGAGTGCTGCCAAGAGATGGGCTGTGAGCCAGCTGAGAGGTTAAGATTAACAGACAGAACAAAGTGGATAATTTCATTTTAGGTGTCTGCTATAGACCTACTGATCAAGAGGAAAAAGTAGATAAAACCTTCTTCAGGCAAGTGGAAGAGGTCTCCTATTCACAGGTCCTGGTCCTTGCAGGAGACTTCAGCAACCCTGGTATCTCCTGGAGGGAAAAAGTATCACAGCACAAACAATCCAGAAGGTTTCTGGAGTGTGCTGATGATATCTTTCTGACACAGATGCACGGAAAACCATTGAAGGGAGATGCAAACAAGAAACTTAGGATGTGAAAGCTGGGGCAGTTTTGGGACCATGATATGCTGGAGTTCAGGATCCTGAGGAGAGGAAGCAGGGCAGAAAGCATGGTCATAACTCTGATCTTCTGGAAAGCAGGCTTTGGCTTGTTCAGAGAACTGCTTGGAAGAATTCCACAGGAGACCATCCTAGATAGAATTGGGGTCCAGGAGAGCTGGCTGACTTTCAAGGATAATTTCCTCCAAACTCAGGAATGGCTTACCCCAGTCTACAGGAAAACAAGTAAATTAAAGATGGCAAGATGCCTGCATGGGTGAAGAAGGAGCTCCTAACAAATCTCAGATTTAAACTGGAAACGTATAAGAGGTGGAAGCAGAGACAGGTGACCTGAGAGTGACTTAGAGATACTGTCTGAGTGTGCAGAGGTCATGGGAGGAAATCCAAAGATCTCATGCAATGGAATGAGGCCACGCCTCATCCTGGCCTTCCACAATGCAATGACTAGCTTGATGGAGGAGGACAGACCACTGGATATTGTTTATCCTGATTAGAGTAATGCTTTTAGCACTGTCTCCCATAGCATCTTCAGTCACAGACAGATGAAGTATGGGCTGGATAAGCAGACAGGGAAGTGGATTGGAAATGGTGTTGGAACTACTGGGTTCAAAGGTCTGTGTCAGTGAAAGAAGGTGCATGTAGGGGTCAGTCACTAGTGCTGTATTCCAGGGACACTACTTTTGAACAATCAGCATCTATCCAAGGCTTGTGAACACCCTTTTCTCCTCATCAAACCAGATTTTTGCACATTAACATGGAACCAGGACACTTGGAACTGTCTACCAGCACCCTCTGCTGTTACCTTTGAGAAGGTGTATTACGATAGCAATATAAATGTGTCAAAACACTAATGAAACCACAGCCCTGCAGTCATATCTGTATAGACAGGTCTATGTTCACATGTAATCTCAAAGATTTTGTAGTTCTAAAATTATGTCATTGGGTTCTTTAGTGAAATGAGAGTTCACGTATGGAGCAGCCATTGACTTCATTTCCATTTTTTTGACTTTGTCTAAGGCACTCTACATACAAGAATGTCACTTCAGTAATGACAATAAAATGTTATTACACTTCTGTAGGCTGGGAGGATTTGGAGAACCGTATTCTCTCTCCTGCTTTTGATTTTGTTTTTAGTTGCTGCAGGTAAAGCAAGAGGAACTCCATCATATCTTTCATGGGTCAGCTATTTCCTGTTCATGCAACTAGGAAGAGAGGATTCAATTGAAGGAAAACTTGTCTCTCTTGTTTACACATAAACAACACATATACATTCTGTGTTTGAGTATTTTCAAGCTCTTTACACAAATAAGTGATAAAACAAAACAAAAGGGCTTGCTTGCTTGCCTTAAGACTAAACACAAGCACAGCTAGAATTTCGAAAAAAATTATTCATACCACCAATTTTTAACTGAGATTAATTGACCTTTCAGTACTGTGAACTAATAAGGCTTTCAAAGAATGGTACAGTATTAATTAGGAAGGGGAGCTCTTAATGGTTGCTAAGAAACAAGTATATATTTGTAATCACATTTTTACCCTTTGGCAGCAATGCCCTGTCATAGATTCAAGAATGTTTCTCTCGGAACAAATCCCTGTGGTTTTCAATTAGCATGCTGAGAATTTAAAATCTAGTTGCTGATTAGAATAAAGAGACAGGAGGAGGTATGTCTGCAGAAGTAAAGATAGAGAATCACAAGTAATATCTATATTGAAGGCCTAAACAGGACATGCAGATCTGAGCATGTTGAATTAGCAGCTTCATAGCCATGGGTTTCACCTAGGTCAACTAACAACCTCACAGGGAAAAGCCAGGCATGGTTCAGAGGATACCATGACCAGGTAGCATTTCCAGTATGTAACTCAGGTGCAGCCACCCTCTTTTAGGACATGCAAGACGCAGCTTTGTCATGCTAATTGGCTTTGGGGCTAGCAGTGGACCCCAGCTTGCTTTATCTGCAGCTATAGGATAGTCACAGAAACCTGAAAAATCAAGAAATAGTAATTTTTTAAAAAATGACTGTTGAAAGAAGGGAAACTTTAACACCTTTGCATTTTTTCCTCAAAACCAACTCATAATTTTTTTATATAACATCTTAGATATCGTTAGCTTTGTGATGTGTAATCGCATTTCTTTGTGTTAAATATTCCCTAGTCCATTGCAATATGTGCCATAGAAAACAACATGCAAAAATCCTGCACAGAATTCTATTTATGTGAATTGTTGACTTTACTGCCATGTGGCCACTTCCTATGAGTGAAGTTAGGCATGTGCTGAAGCATTTACAGAAGAACTTAATGTATTACTCAGGAATATGGGGAAATCAACTGCATCCAGAGCACTTCCAAAACACAAAGAATAATAAAGCCAGAAAGCTCTAGAGATTTTTTTTTTCTGTTTTCCCTGGAAAAGCTTATTAGTAACAACAGAGAAAGATTTTTAAACAAAAGCATGACATTTATATTAACATTCCTTTTAAAGCAGTGTCTGCATGTAAAGAATGACTTTCACCTTTTCACAGGGCCTAGCAAAGACTGTTTTTTGGTACAAAAAATTTGAGGTTTAAAACTGAACTGAAAAATAAGCAAGTTATAAATCACAGAGGAAGATGGTGAGAAAGAAGTTCTTGGATCACTTGGGAAGCAGTGCACGCTTCAGAATTATGTAAAGACACCTAGGAACAAAGAACGTTGCCCAGATACTGGCTGTAAGACTCAGTCTTGGGAAGCATCCTGAAACAGAGCTGATAGTATGGCAGGTACTGGACTAGTGCAAACTCCCAGATAACATTTTCACCAAAGGGCTGATGAGACCCTCAGCTATCTGAACAAGTTGATTTGAGATAGATGTTATTATATATGTGTTTGAAGAAACTCTGACCACTCTAGCAATTCAGTGCCCACTTCTGGATCTGGCAGATTTTGGTACACTGGAAAGGTCTTCAAGAATCACAGGAGTGATAACAGAGCTTGAGAACAATCCTTACAGAGAGTAATTCAGTTCACTCTAGTTATCTCAGCAATAAAAAAAATTGAGAGATTACTTCCCTAATCAGAGGCTGTGAAAGTTAGGATTTTTAAATTACTGGAATTTCTAAAGGTGACTGAAAAGGTTTTGTTATTTCCTGTTGATTGCATTTGAGTTTGCCATATTTACATAATGGATTTATTTTTGTCTCAATGCACATCTTATTTTCAGAAATGGAAGAGAGGTTTTGCCTTCCTCTGAGGCAACAGGAGCATAATTAGTTATGCTGAGGTGGATCACAGCTAGGGACAAGAGACTGTGTCTCAGTAGCAAGTCTCAGTCCAAGGTTAAACCCTCTATAAGGTCTGTCAGGATTGAATTTTTTATTTGAATGAGTCTGGCAGGTCGCTTTTCTACAATTTCTATTCAAGCATGGGATTTAGTTCATTTTGTAGACTCTATTAGTTTTACATAAATCCGTTGCCATTACAGAAGGCTTACTGATCTTGACCTTTCTTGCTCCCTTCCTCTGGTCATAGGTTCTGATTTCCACTAGGAGGCATACTTTATGTGCTCTGTGGAATCTCTATCTATTATACAGCACCCAAGGATCGTGGAAATCTGGATTTGCTAATCCAGGAATTATTTCCCATCCTGTACTTTCTTTTTCTGGAGTACATATGGCAACAAAACTCTTCAATATAACAGAAAAATTACATGTTACAGAGGGCAAAAGAGAAGGTAAACTATTTCAAATTAGAATTAAGGTAATTTTTCTTCATATGAGAATATTTAATTTATTAGAATATCTTACCCTGGACTGTTATAGATAACCCTTTTTTGTTGTTTTTTGCATATAATCTTTCAAAACTTCAAAAATAAAAAACTGTACTGGCTGCACTGACAAGCCAAACTGACAACAGTCACCTATTCTGCCTTCATAAAACCTTGTATTTTTCACCTTGTGAAATTACAGATGTATCAAACCCAGCCCAGGCCTAGAGAAAGGTGCAAAATACACACTCTTTTTTTTCATTCTCTCACTTCTTTCAATATATTCCCTTATAACCAGGCAATGCCAAGGCATGAGTCAACTATACCTTTTCTGGGGTAGCTAGACAGTCAAAGATAGCAAAACATCCTCATTACCTTCACAGAGATTACCATGGCTTGTAAGAGCAATAAAACAGCATCTTACAGCAGCAGCAGTTTTCCAACTACACAACAACTCCAACGTCTTACACTCAGTATTTCTACTTAAAAGTCTAGGTATGTATTTCTGTTATCCTGTGCAATTTGTCTTATATTAAAACAAATATTAGTGATTATTTCTATAATAAATTTCTGAAGATATTTTGTGGACGGGTATTAGCTGAAACAAATGTTAAACATCATCTATTATTACCTCAGAGTATGACTCCTCTTTGATCATTAAGAAATTGGAAACAAGCCTGGACTCTTTAATTAGCCATCCTTTATTTTCCTACCACAATACAGACATCATAGACATGGTATTAATCTGAGCAGTGGCAATGACTATTTCTAATTGACTAACCTTTCCTTGTGTAAGAAAAGCTTAAAGCAAACATATTGCTAAATTTGGAGAAAAAATGGCTAGTTGCATTTTTGTCCTTTGAAAGGGAAACTTCCATTAAACACAGGCATTTTGTATCTATCTGATTATTTCACACTCCTTGTGAAAAACATTTTGACCAGATAAAGAAAATGTGTGCCAATTAAAGAATGTGTGCCAATTATGTTTACTGATGGGATACCTAACTCACCTGTGTAATTAAGACCAGGTATTTATTTTTAAACTTCTAATGTGACCCAGAAAAGCATTCTCAAAACTTTCTGGGATATTAAACTCTGTTTTTCTTCCTCAGTTCCATAAATGCAACATTCTCTTACCTCCTGGACATTTCTCCTCACTCCTCTCCTCAGCCACCTTCTTGAGTTACAGTGTAGCTGCCACTCAAGGATGCAAAGAGATCAGGGGTATACAAAGTACTGTGCCTGCTCATATGCAGCAAAGCCACTGCTAAGCATCCTGCATGCATGCCAAAGGGAGACCAGACAGGTGCAGTGCAAAATCAGCTTCAAGGTTACCACTTAAGGTCAAAAGAATGGTAGAAATTGTTTTTACCTCAACACATGAAGTAGAAGCTAATCAAATACCTAATTTATCCAGCAATGAAACAACCCAAGCAATTTCCAGTGTCCTAATCTCTGGGGAAAAAATGGCTAAAATTATAGACAGGTGCATAACCCCCTAGAGTTATAAGAGCAGGAGTGCTTTCCTTGTTAAAAATTACCCTCCCTTTTCCAACAGCTGAGTTCTAACACTGATTTTTATGTCAAGGACCCACTTAAGATTAAGCATTGTCTGGTGCTATCATTTACAGAATAATAAAAAGAGTGCCTTGAACCCCCAGTCACATCCATTATACGATATGATATGATATGATATGAGATATGATATATGATATGATATTATTATAACATACTGATTTGGGTTGGAAGGGACCTGGTTCTGACCTCCCCTGCCATGGGCAGGAACACCTTCCACTGGCCCAGGTTGCTCAGAGCCTCATCCAACCTGGCCATGAAAACTTCCAGGGATGGGGTATCCACAACTTCTCTGGGCAACCTCAGTTGCCAGTGCTCAGCACCCTCACAATGAAAAATTTCTTCCTAATATCTAATCTAAACTTGCTCTCTTTAAGTTTAAAGCTATTTTCTTTGCTCATCATAACACATCCCTGTCAAATGCTCCTCTTCAGATTTCTTGTAACTCTCATTAGGTACTGGAAGGTCCAACAAGGTCTCCCCAGAGTCTTCTCTTCTCCAAACTGAACAACCTCAGCTCTCTCAGCCTGTCTTCATGGGAGAGGCACTCCAGCCCTCTGATCATCTAAGCTCCATTTTGCCTGCAATAATACAGATGTGTGTCGAAACCAACAACTCCTACTGCCCAGAATTCACTTTTCATGGAGCACTGGAAGAAAACAAAGTGGAGATATGCTATGGAGAAGAGACAAAGTGTAGGAAGATAAAGGATTTATCAGGAAATAGAGGATTTGCAAATGCAGAGTGGAGAAGCTTGGGAAACTGAGGGATATGTAATGGTTTAGGTTAACCAGGAGATAGAACAACTGATTGTTCTTTTCCTTCCCCACGAACAGCCATTTCATTGTTGTTTGTTTTATCCTTCTCCCTAAAAACCACTGCTGACCACTTCCAGTCTTGTTCTAGACAGTATGACACATCCCATTCACACTGGGTAGTCACTGGAGCAGACTCCCGTACCTGCTCCTGCCTGTTCGGAGCATTCTTTGTTCCAGCTGTGAGTACATCCTTTTTCCCACTGCTGAGTGTTCATGAGTCTCACAACTTAACACAGGAAAACGTAGAGTATATGGGCAACTCCTTCTTGCAGCAGCTTCTGGTGCACTCCAGAGCAGTTGTCTGGCACCTGGAGCTGCTAAAGTGTCACTGTTTCAGTTCATCTTTTTTGTTGTTTGTTTTGCCAAGGAAGACCTAACAGTCAAAGCTGGACCCTGAATACTACACAGTGAGACCAAGGTGGGTCTGTCCTGTTCAAAGGATCTTTCTGGCCCTAACCTTGGTGACCATAATCTTCTCTTAGGAAGTCCCTGAATGCACGCAAGACATCCACAATTACACATATTAGGTTTTTTTCTCCAGTAAGCCCCTATTGTAGTGACACTTGATGAACAGTTCTTGGCATGAAAAGCCTGTAGTGAGAGGTTTGCCATAGCTGCCATGACAGCCACATCACAGTTTTACTGCTGCTTCCTAGAAGGAACCATCATCACGCCGCAGAGTATGCAAGGCCAAGGTGCTGGTAGGTCACTGACTCCATGACATTGTCAATAAGGTGTTCCATGGAATTCTGTCTTGGCTCTCCTACCCTCTGCTCCTGAGGGTCTATTCAAAAGCAGTTCTGTAAATAATTGGTTTTTTGCAAGAACATAAGGACAGCCTTTCCCAGACATAGTGTATAGCATTGATATGAATGTCAGAGTGCCTCAGCTCCCCATAAAAAAGGTTACAGCAAATCATGTTCTGATGCTCATGTTCAACCTAGTAAATACCACAGATGTCACATGAAAAATTTAGGAAGTCTGCTAGGTTAGTATTGCAGTCACCTTGAAGCAGAAGCCTACTGAAATAAATATTAAAACACAGAGATATATGAAAAAGTGTCCTATTTTGTATTACATTTTATTACACCATTTTCAGCGTTATTGAACTTACAGTCAATAGTAATGCAGGGTTCTGTCTTCTTCCTAATATGCTGACAAAATGTCAGCTAAATATGCTGACAAAAATGCTGTTATTAACTAGCACAAGAGAGAAAAAATGGATACAACAAGCAATACTTCTAAAAAAGCCTATAATTCTCTATGTTCAAACCAACCTTCTCCATGCCTTTACCAACCCAGTAACAAATTCAGCAGAGGGTGAAGTAGATAGGGATAGGTAGGTATTAAGATCTATGCAAGCCATTTACGAAACTTCTGCAAAATACCATGACTACAGCTATTATTTTGTTGTTTTAGCAGTAACTGAGTGGGAAAGTAATTTTCTAGCAATCAATGAACTTAACACTGCCCAGACAATCAATCACTGTCCCAGAATCCATTATTTAGGTGGGAAGGTGTTTACAAGAAAAATCCTGTAAGTGGTTTGGAAGTTAAACTGAGAAAAGAAGTTGCCAAGGGCCATCTTCTCAATGAATATGTATCAGCCACTTACGAAGGCCGTGGTTCAGCATCCCTTTGTACCAGCTGAGATTAGAGATGTGTATGCTGAAAAATTGGTACTAAAACTTCCTGCTGCCACAGGGACAGTGGTCCATCACAGGCATTTATCCTAACAACCAGTAACTTCTCCATCAAACATGAAGTTCATTTGCAGCCATTCACCAAGTTTCTAACAACAGGTTTACACAATCTCACATGTAAACCTGCATTCCTGTCAAGGGAACTGTACTTCAAAGGCCCGAATTAGATTACTTATTACTGAAACGTGAACTTTCCTATCCAGGCAGGTTTCTTATTCTCACAGAGCAGCATTTTGATCCCCAAACAGCACAGTGAATGGACCTCTAGAAAAAAAAAGTAGATGTGAAATAAGGACCCACAGGTGATGTAATGTTGTACAATGCAACACTTAGAAGTCAAGTATTGAAATCAAAAGTCAGGTGTCCAGTTAAAGGGTTACAGGTTGTAAATCCAAGTTAGATAAATACCCTGAACACTGTGCATAGGAAGGAGAGGCTCTGATGTCCTACCCACCAGCACTGGGATGTCCTCACACCAGAGAGAATACATCAGAGAAACACAAACTCATCAGATAGACACACGTCTTCAAAACTGGGCCTGGGCACCTCTGCAAAATAGGGATTTAGAACCTCAAACTATGTTTACCTCCTTATCTGTACCTTATAGGTAGGATAATTTCCCAGGAAAAGAGACCTTAAACTAAAATTCAGAGTACCAAATTGCTCCATTAATATATTCATGCCCTTCTTCGGCAGAGAAGGGCAGCTGAGTGGAGTTTCTTGTAAGTACTGTGCACAATACATCTTTATAAATATTCACCAGAATATTAAAGTGGCTTTCCTGGATGATCCATCTCTATTCTTTTATATCACACATTATACACAGAATATAATCTTTCACATATAGCCATAGAACTTTCATGAATTAAACAAATTTTGTCCTTAACAAAGTATTTATTCTCATTCTCTTTACCCCAAGAAAGTTGTAAAACCTTAAACCTTGTACTAACTAAACCAAATTAATGGAAAAATAGGTTATACCCATTTGTTCTTGTGCCAAGACAGACCTTTAACTGAAACACCTGAACTCATTAGGAGATGCTTTTACTCCTGCAGTACTTGTTGAGAGAAATGTATCTTCTCTTAATCTTGGCCATGCTCAAGTGGTGTACAAGTCAAAATTCGTTGTGTGAGGAGATATAAATGGGTCCTTCGTTTCTGTGGACCAGATAGTTTCTCCCTTTGTAAGACTTCTGGCCTTCAAGCTCTTTTTATTTTTTCTCCTTTAAACAGTATCCCTCACGTGACGTGCTCAGGACCTTGTACATTTTCTACCTGAAGTCCTTCTGCTCATATGTCCCAAAATCACATTTGCCTTTTTCACAATTTATTTCTACTCATACCACAGTCATCCTGTTATCAATGTTTATATATATACACATATATATATATTTTATTGTCTCCACTATTTCTTTCAGCTGATAAGTTCCCATTTTGGGTTTGTAATTATTTCATAAACTCAGTCCAGGCCACCTATTCTAATCCTGCTCATCATACACTTCTTACTGTGTGACAGCCTAGATTCCATATAATTACAACAATGTCAGATTTGCTACTGAATTCTAGCAAGATTTGAGGCTTTGCATTTGCAATGACATCATGTCCCAGGTGTACCTCTGCAGACGGGTACAGAATAATGATACATTTTGTGATGAAAAATGGGGCACATAGTACTTGTTAGTGTTAAGCTTTTCTTTTTCATTTCCTCTTTTTCTGTTGTTCCTATAGGAATTTGGTAGCTTTATGATATTTTAATTTCTGCCTCTTTGCCCTCTTTGTGGGATTATTGAGCCCACTCCATTTATTCACAGTGTTATGAGGCTGCCAAGGCAAGCTGGGATCGCTCACAAAACAGCTACCCAGAGGGGAAAAATCACACGAGAAAAAACAGACAGAGAAGCCAATAAAAGGAAAACATGAGTAAAATGTTGATAAGTGGTGCATCATGGCACTGAAAATGGAACACTATTAATGATATATTTTCTTAATTTCTTGTTGCATGTGCTGGTCTCGCTCAAGAATTTCAAATAAGGCCTGTTACCCCCTGAGCTGAATGGAAAGAACAGTTTAGCATTCAAAGGCTCTTCATAAGATGGGACTGAAGGCAAAGTGCTCAACTTAATACACATAGAAAAACTCTGTTTCACTTCAAACCATGTCCATGCTGCTTTCTGGAGGACAGTCCCAGGCCCAGATTCTCTCTCATTTTCTCATGGGTTTGAACTATGCTAGTAACAACAGTAATGACTAAACCACTCTCTTGCCAGTATTTTAGCCACATTTTTACTGATGCACTCTTAGTAATCAGTTCAGTTCCTTGCTCTGCATCATATTCCTGCAAACTCAGGGGCAAACTGCTCCAGATCTGACTCTCCTCCATTAAAATCCCTATGACTTTATTAAGGATGAACTCTCCACATCTCAGTTCTCCAGCTGTAAAACGGCAGCTGTTGGGAGGAATCGGTTGAAAGTGGAAGAATGGTGAAGAGCACTGTAAATTGCTCAAGTGACCTTGCAGCTGGGAATAACTTTTGACAAGCCTGTGTGAACTGAAGGTCAATCATAGACCAAGTTTAACAGTGCCTGCATCTCTGCTTGTGCACTTCTGCCCATGTGTTGCTTTGGGAGTCCCCTGGTTACAAGGCAATGGAAATATATGTAGTCTTTGTGTTCTAGATGTGAGTTTGTGGTTTGCGCAGCTGCCTGTATCGACTCACACAGCAACTGTGATTCTAATGTTTGAGAGGAAAAAAATAATATAAAACATTTAAAACATAAGATGTCCCTTTTTCTAAAGGAGAAGGTGAATTTTTTTCTTCTGCTCTTCAAATGCTGTTTCTAGACAAGTCATGAACACTTCAGAGTGAAAGATTCCCTTCTGGTACAACCGTGAGCATACGAATTATTTAGGGATTAGGCAATCAATAAATCTGTAGCACATTTTTTTCTTTTTGCTTCTTATCATGCTCCTTTCAGTTCCTATCTATGAGGATCTTATTTTTCACTGGAGACTCAAAAAAGCCATTTCAAGTATGAAATACACATAGATATTATACTCATCCTTGTGATAGTTCTAGTTTTCATTTGCAAGTGCTGACCATCTGTCCAAATAGGTTGGAGTTGGATTACAGAATGAAAACTTGCAAAGTGAAGTAATCTCAATGTCAAAATTTAATCAAATTTTTTAAGTCAGAAATATTGTAAAGCCTTAAGAATTTTTTTAGAGATGCTGGACTTGGTAAACTAGTGTTTTACAAGGTAGTGTGGCACCTGGATGAACACACTTGTCTTATTCACTCCTGCTCCCAGCTCGTTTGTACATTTGGCAATCAATAAGCAATGTCAGATGGATCTTTAAGTAACCAAGGCTGGTTTTGTATAGCATGCAGCTCTAGAATGACCAAACGTTTCATATTTTAAAAAAGTATCAAGGATGAGAAAAACTGGTTTTCAAAAAAAGGTTTGAAAAATAATTGTAGTATCTGGGGAAAAGAAGTCAAACTTTATATACCAATCCTTCCCCAGTGTCTAAACCCTCACAAGTGTGTGCCCTTGTCCTACACTTGGCTGCAGCCAGTTTTGTGACTCAGGCAGCAAACTCTGCACACTCCTCTCCAGTATCAAGAAATTTCCTCCTATCACTTCTGTATGCTGGTTGCTTACTCTGCATTTTTGAGTTGGGTCTTACTGCGTCCACATCAACGTCCACATCAGCTCCACCCTGTTATCCTCTTCACAGCTCATTTCATGCCCTCTGAAGCTACTGTTCAAGATCAGTAGCTCCCTCAGGAATGTTACAATCACCCCTCTAAAGGTCTCCTCTTGGCCGAGACACCTAAAGGAAGACACAAGGTTGGGAGGAAAGAAGTAATAACAGTCTTTTATGGACATGTGGCTATGTTATACTTTTCCTGGACAGCAAGCGGTTGTGCCTGTGCTATTTCATCTTCATCCACACTGGCATTCTACAGATAAAATTCTGCTACCAACCCAGAATTTGGCTTATGGGATAGTTTGTGCTGGGATTTCTGCAGAGGATATATTCGCCCCACAGTCCAAAACATTTCTGTGTTGTGCTGAAATTCTGAGATCCTCATCTACCTAGTTCCCAAGGAAAGAAGGGGTGCTCTTCAGCCCTGACACATCTTCGAATCTGCCCTTTGATACTACACTAGGCCTTGCTTCCAGCCTGTCTTCAAGCTGCCCTCAAAGCCACCTGCTGTGGTGACAGGCAGCCCCAGGACTCCATTAAATGTAAAGAAATTCCTCCCAAGGACAATTTGCAGAAGGAACATGACTTACATTCTTGAATTGCCTGTTGGAGGACCTTTTCTCCCTCCTTTGACTATATGAGGAGCCTAGGGAGATCAGCCTTAGGACTCAAATGCTGCATTTAGACACTTGAAGTTCAGTAATACAATTCATAGGATTGTTAAGCACATATAACTTTCTAGGTTTGCAACAGATAAGAGATGTAACTACATTTTGTTGCCTGTGCTAAAAGCAAGACACGGGAGGTAGAGGAAGGCCCTAATCAGTCATCAAGTACATCCATCACCATAACTGGATTTTCATTTAATTGAAAACTTTATTACATTTTCCAGTTTTGTTTGAACAACCCATATCAGCCCTTCTACTGATAAAGGAACTAGTGCAGAGAGTGGCTTTGTCTCTGCTACAGACCAGCAGAACAATTTCTGGAGCTGTGTATAGAATCACAATAAATTATTTGCATACATCTGCACAAGAAGCGAGATTGTCCCAAGGACCTTGGGGAAAGCCTTTACAGAGACTGAAGGGACAGACAGCTACCAAATGTTCCCAATCTAGTGCTTGATTAGTGCAGTCATACTCACTGATGAACATTAAAATCTCTTCAGGAAAAGAAGGAAATTGAGTCCTCCTATACCGAAATGGAAATTCTCATCTCTCAGTCAGATCAAACACCTTTATTTTCAGCTCTGAAAAGGCTTCAGGTGCCTGTGAAAACCCATTGGTGCTTTGCCTAATCAATTCAATTCCCAGTGCAGCAGTGCCCAAAGCTTTAAGTGTCCCAGACTTGCGGCACACTGGGGCAAAGGAGTGAGTTCAACTCTTAGAGCTGATTCCCACTTGACAGGATTGGAAGTCAAAGAGAAAAAACTCTGGCCACTCACAATCAAGTGCAAACCCTAAAAGAATTTCCATGCAAACTGTGTTCTTCATAGGTTAGCTAATAAAGGTGGTGAGCACTATGTTGTCAGCAAAAGTGATGATTTTCAGCTACTTGAAACAGAAAAGAGTACATGTGTTTCTGATCAGTTCCAGAAGTCTTTAACACAAGGGTGGCTTGTTTTCAACCTCTTTTTTTCACACCTCTATGCTACAATTCCACAAGGACCTCATGACAACCGAGGTGTGTTTTGAAGTGACTAAAGCCATTGCATAATTTTGAACAAAATGACACATATTTCTTTTTTTCCCCATTTTCTTAATCTAATTAGACCAAGTGAGTCACAGAGGCAAAAATACATGCTAACATAAAAAAAAAAAAAAAGATAATTTTAGTTATGATAAAAAAGAGATGGATGACTCTGAGTGTTATATAACATGGACTTTTATATTCTCCTGTGTCCCAGATACAGGTACAGACCCAAAATCTACAAGTTCCCCAGCAACAGACCAGGTTAAAGAAATTGCCACCCTCTGTCCCAGACATGTGGCCCCACCGAAAAAGTATAAAGATACCAAGGAAGCCTCGTATACATGCTGGCTCTTGGTGGAACAAACAACTGGCAGGAGGGAGAAAGCAGAAAATTAACTAAGTACTTCATTACTCATTTAAATTCTTTTATTCCCTAAGGGAGTTAACAGAACAAAAGCATTCTTATGCTCTCTAATCCAGTCCTCAAATTTTATAACCATTTTGAGATAAGAAGTGCAATTTGCAGAGAATTCATGGTAACAGACTTGCATCTCCCAGTGACTTTATGCACTTGGTCATTGTCCTGTTGAAGTTAGGAAGGCTGTGTCAATTTATGTACCACAAGGATCTGCCACCATAAACTTCATGTCTCTAAGGATGGTCTCAGTCACCAGAAACCCCACTGGGCATTTGAAATGGACACATTAGACAACTGAAGCCCATTAATTAGTGTTAAACAGCAAGAAAAAAGGCCCATCTTCTTTCTCCTTGTGTATGGGGAGTGAAAGATAACTTCCCTAAGACCTGTATCTCAGCCCCAAGCAGAGGGCTTTGGTTTCCTGCAGGCTATCCGCTGTGCCAGCCCACGGTTTGTCTTGTTCTGGAAAGCTGCTTTAAGCATTTTGACACCTCAACTAACAAGCACAACCTGCCAGCAGAAAAACTCTGATGCTCTGCTACTATATTCAGTGAAGTTACTCAAGGAGCAAAATAATCCATTCCCCAGTCATCAGTCACCCAAGGGATGAGAGTGTGCAGAGTCTGGTGCTGTTCCTCTACTTCTCATCCCTGAGGAATCACTGGAGAGATTAAAATCACAGCTGTATTCTACCCCGAAGGAAAACAGATGCTCACCACTCTTCTCCAACCAGTCCTTCTTCATCCCAGAGGATATTCAACTGGAAGGAGATGGTATTCATGATTTTCTACAACAAGTAAACAGGAATTCCCAGATGCACCTGATTCCTACAAGAGTGAATCTTGTAGGAAGCAAAAGGGTGGGCCAGTAGATGAAGTAGGAATGGGCCTCATGGGCAAAAGAGAAGCAGGGAAACAAGACATGTGGGAGTGGACTCATGGGTTATTCCCAAGAAGATCTTGTGAGAAAAGGAAAAATAACAATATTGATAAGGAATAGAAACAAATAAACCTAACAGAAGAGAATGTGGTAAATGTGAGAAAGATGCTGTAAAAACATCCAGGATGCAGGTGAGGTATCAAGTCCAGGGAAAAATACACAAGAGGTTTGGTGGGAGGGTGGGGACTCAGAGTGCCTGAGGACATCTGCAAGCCAAGCTAAGCGGCTGGGACAGCCTGTTAGGACTGGGAGAGAAACAGCAATGCCAGGTCTCTCCTGGTCAGGAAATAAGGGGGGAAAGAACCTGAAGCACAACATTTTGAAGGTCAAACTGAAGATGTGTGGACTGACTGTACAGTAGAGGAATGTCTGTAAAACACTAATTGTTTCACTAGAATTATTCCATTCTAAAACAGAGCCTGATTCCCTGACTTTGGATTTCATCAAGATAAACCTTCTGATGGGGTATAGGAGTTCCTCTTTCTTGGTTTTACTGCCTACTGTTTTGTCTTACCTTAAATAAGAAGGAAATATAACCAATGAAAGTTTATGGACCCTCAAGGGGATGCCCCTCTCAGTAAAGAATTTATTGCAAGCATCCTTAGTTTCCACAAGCCAAAAATATTATTAGATCAACATGGATGAGAGAGCTTTCAAATCTAACACCAGGGTTTAAAAATTTTGCCCATAAAAAAGGCAAATTGGGTTTTTACTCTGGAGAGAAACATCCATAAATCAACCAGTGGATGGTATAATGCAGAATGCAGTATGAAGCAAGAGGCTCAAGAATCAAAAGAAATAAAGATAAGCATTTCAGAAAATGGAAATATAAATAGTAATTTTGATTATGAAGTTTAAAATTCAGTAACTCATTTAGCATAAATAGCGGGAGGGGGGCAAGCTTTTAAGACTCAAGGAGGTCACTGGTTTTCAGGAGAAATGGCAGCTGTTTTGAATATCCAGCAGTAACCAGATGGGAAAATAGAAAGTTCAGCATCACTCCTGGAGATCTGCTTGTTTGACATCAATATGAGGTGTAGAGAAATGTCATAGTAGGCTGGTTTTCTGAAAAATTCTATTATTCCTTATAATTTAAAAAGAAGTTAAATGGTCTTTATTTTAAGATGTTTGTTTAGGGTTGACATTTAAAAGTAGGATTTATTATTTATATGGTTTTTCAGACAGTTTGTCCTTTAGTTATACTTGAGGGATATGGCTTCAAAAAACAAGTCATGGCTAAACAAGAGTGCAGTGGGGAAAAAAAAAGATAGCACAGGAGATAATTCAGGCATTTCTCTTCAAGGGCAATTCGTGGTCATGGTACAAGTTTGAAAATAGTGTGACTTAAAACATTATCAAGCAGGGCCTCCATACCTTTTGGTACTAACCATCTTTCACATCCATTACACCTGCCTTTAACTGGCACAGAGGATATTTATCAATTTTCAAGTCCTGTAAATTGGTAGTCACCTATAATGTCATATGAAAACATCAAGCTGTAATTTAATACTTACCGTGAGCCAGGAAACTCCTGTGAATTTCTTTCAAGGTTGATTTCAACTTTCTATTTCAATTTTGTAAAAAATTGTCATGCTTCCTCTGAAAAACAAGCATAATGAATTTTGCTTTTAGATGGCAAAACTGCTGGATTTAATTTCCAGTCAGTCTCTCCTAAGATTTTACAATGAAGGTAGGGTTACATTGAAGTCAGTGGAAACACTGCTTGAACAAGAACTAGAGGAGTATGCTGTACATCAGATTCTTTTAAGAGATTCTTTTTCCAGTACGGCAAATTGATAGACACCATGAATATCAGTGTTTGTTTTTCAGACCATTCTTAGAATTAGTGAATTGGTTCAGACCAATTAAACAATGTGCATAACTGACACATGTGATTGCAAGCAATATTGTCTCCACCCTGCCAGACTAGTCTGTGGCACCTGAAAGGAAAGGAGTGGGAGATTTAGGTCACCTAGGTATTAAAAAAAAAAGTCTCCTTATCTCAGAATCTTCTGAGTTAGAAGAGACCCACTAAGATCATCAAGTCCAGCTCTTAAGTGAATGGCTCATACTGGGATCAAGACCACAATCTTGGTGTTATTAGCACCAGGCTCTAACCAGTTGACCTAATCTCCTCATAGTACAAATCTTGTTTGGCTAATTAGCCACCCAGTTGTTCCCAATCCATTGAAACACCATTGCTTCAGATCATCCTTCCCATTCTTGAAAACAACCCGTTGGTGATAGAGGTAGATCCATGAGGTATTGTTGGTTGAACACAGGAAGGAAAGGATTTGCAGAAACTGGAGACAAGAGCACATGGATGTGATGAAGGCCAGGACGAGTGGCATCACACACTCCTTTTACACACAGGCTACACATTTGTCCTACAAATTCCTCATTTCCCATAAGTACATCCTTTTAAAGGCTGTTGATGTGATTTGCATTAGAACAAGACCCACATAAGGCCATTTACTGCATTTCACTTGTGGATCATTAATAACAAAGGATGGTATCTCTGCTGCTTGGAATTGAGCACAGCCTAAGAAAAAAAGGAATAATTCCACATTTGTCTTCTGGTAACTTGTTCACGAAGTATTAATCTTCATTTGGAGCACTGGGATCAGTGTTCAAAGAATTACGTGCTCCAAGAAGGAATTCATTCCAAGACTTCACAATCTGCTCTAGTATATTCCCAAAGGAGAAAAACTGTCTGAAAGAGATTATTCTTTCTGATTTTCCCAAGGATGCAGGATGAATTCCTCACAAGTACCAAATCATTCAGCACTGTCATGCCACTCTTGTTCTACAAGGTATTTGTAGCAGGAGTCACTCTACTATGAAGGTCACACGCTGCTTTGGTCTGAGATCCACAGGGATCACTTCAAATGATGGAATAAAAGAACATACATTCATAATGAATGCTGTTACCAGGATATAATTTTGATAAGCTTCAGACTGATTCCACTCTCCTAAGGAGTGGCTGAGTGCCCTGCTCTCAGAGGCACTTGAGAACACGATTAAGGGGTCTGGTTTTCAGGCGTCAGTGCTCATGTAAATTTTTATGAATGATCTTTGCAACTTCAGTGAGAGTTCTTTTGTGTTGCAATTCAGCAGTATCACTGCCAGGCCCTGGGAAATCAAGCTCTGCAGCAGGGACTGGGGCCTTGCTCTAGCTCTTAGGCCAGCTGGGAGAGCTACGTGAGCTGTGTATTTTCTGCTGCTCAACACGGTGTTTGGCATATGTCTCACACTTGTAGTTGTCTTCTATAATTAGCCCTGACTGCTTACTCTGACTGCTGATTTGGGGTCTTAGGTCCTCATTCCAGTTTGGCTGTCCTATATCCAAGATTTACACTTTAAGACAGAACAGCTGGCTTTAGCCTGGACCCACTGCTCCCTCCTGTTTACACAGTGTCCTGACTGCCCAAATTTTGACCACTCGTCTTTTCCACACCCACCAGTTTAAGAACAGCATTGATTTTTTTGGCTTCAAGCCTTGGCTTGTTCTTCTTACAAATACCTGACTGCCATCCTCAGCCCTGAGTCCAACCAGGTACTGGCCACTGTGTGAGATTTCCCATGTTTCTGGTGCATCCCTAGTGGCTACAGCAACAGAAAGTCCTACATTCCCCTGACCATTACGGATTTTGTTGCCTTAAAGCATGACAAAGTACTGTGTAAACAACTTTTAGGCATTTAAATATTAAGAACAAGAACCCATGCATGACTATTCTGACAGCTTTTCTGACTAATGGTTAGCGTTATTCTGTTGTTCGGTGAGTCAGCTCTTTCTACCACTAGCACTTTTTCTTTTGATTGGCTTAAAGGAACACTCAGTCTGAGAAACAGCAGATGCCAATGCTCCCTGAGTGCTCCCTAGTGTCTCCCTGTGGGCCAACATTATCAACACTGTAACCAACCCATGAAAGCAGCACTAACCTCAGTCCTCTTCCTTTGCACGATTTACCAATAGGCTAGGCAACACTTCCTTTCAAGCTAGTCTTTCCTCTATTATTAATGTTTTCTTATATTCAACATGTCTAGAAACAAAGAAGTTAAGTCTCTTCTGACTCAGCTGTGTCTGTAAAGTAGATGTGTTTGCCTGAGATTGTCATATACGTCTTCCCTGTATTCTGATAAACAGATTCTCCTAGGCCTGGATATCTAGCTAAGAATTAAAACTTTGGAACTCTAACTGTACTCATGCCTACTTCATAACATCTAACACTAGGAGAAGTGAAGATTACCTTAGCCTGTCCAAAAAAATTAATTAAGTAATGGCAGATTCCTCACAAGCATTGTAGAAAACCTCACTTTTAAAAATATAAAAACGCACTTCTGTCAATGTAAAAATTTTAAGTTAATGGTCACTATCTAAAGACCTTCTTGCTATCTGTTGACAGAAATATCTGGGGATGTTGATGTGGTCCACATTGTGCACAACTAATGTCCTTACATTCTCCTGTTGGATGGGTACAAGTGGCTTCACACTCAAGGTCTTTTTTTTTGATCCACTGCAAACTCATCAGAAGGGTTCTGAGAAGTCATATTTTCTTCATTTACTGGATACAGAGATGAACATGGCATTTAGCTGAACTGAGATGGCCTAGATTATGCATTAAACTAAGGGCAATATGTGTTATGGCTGAGACCACAATGCTGAGGGATTTTCCTATAAAACCCCATGGCGTAGGTGTAGAGGGCAACATCATGATATGATATGAAATGAGTCTACTGTTGGCCTGTGCAGACAGGATTATGGAACTAACATTTCCTGTCCAAGATGTCTGATGCCTAAAGATCTCCTAACAGAATTTAGTCTTCTGTGAGGAACTCTTCCATGACCCCAAGGGAATCCGCTTCCTTCTTGTGCCAAAATGAGTGAATGTGCTTCTTTTGGAGCATATTTGGAACATGATCAAAGATGTCAGAAAAACTGAGGAATGATAGGAAACAAAACAATATAAAACACCTCTGAGGTATGGAGGTGTCCTCATGCCTAATATCTGTGAAAGCTGTTATCCATGCAAAATGAGTGTAAAAGACAGCAGACAAAGTTTTGAACAAAGTATGAGTGCATATCCATAAGAAAGTAGGAACAGAGATGAGATGGAGGAAAATACCTTTCACAAAGTCTGTTTACACTCTTAAATCTCTTGCTGAAAGCCACTCCAAAGTCTCTTACATTACTTGCTTTCTCTGGATTCAATAGAATACACATTCTCTGTAGATATCCTATTTATGCCATTTAAAATTACTTTTAATCTTTAATTTTAAAAGGTTGATTCTATTAATCAGAACAAAGGAGAGTGTGACAGCTAGAAGGGGAACTAGGGAAAGTTGGGAATATTTATTGCAGCCTTTTGGGCCTCAGGGTATGCCAATCTTATTTAATATTTTGACACATTGAACACTAAGCGATTTTTTTATCATCATCTCTCAGCCCTGATACATAAATATAGTCATCTATTAATTATACTGGCAGATGATATATATGAAAATGCCTAGTTAGCTTCCAGTTATGAGAAAATGCATTATACTCATCAGGGCTGCCCCAAGGGCATCTGTGACTTGTCCTTGTGAAGATATGCTTGGGCTTCCAATTAAAATCCTGAACAGAAAACATTCACCTCTCTCATGAGACAGGTACTTCTCACAGACATCAGAAAGTACCTTTCCTTAGCCTCAGGGTATAGAAGCCAGAACAAATCAAGAATTAAAACATTGTAATGGGTGTGGATTTTCACTGCTTATGAAGATATTTCCTGCACAGTAAATATAGATGTTACTTGACAAGCAGCAGTCAGAGATAGGATTGTTTCTTAAGAAGGAACATTAAAAAGGCAGGACAGTAGGAAATACCCTACTTTCCAAGTGCAGTGGTCCAGTATGTCAGGAGCAAATAGTGATATACTTGAATTACAACTTGCTTCTGTGATGCCTAGCTATAAAATAATGCCCTTGAATCTGGAGGGCAATTAGATTGTCTGAGCCATTAAAATTCCAGTCTTTCACACTTGCGGATATATTCTTCTCCTGGGATAACTGGGGAATAGTACCACCTTTATCTTAAGTACCCATCAAAGTCCAAAGTAGCAGGTATACTCAGGGAGGGGTGGGCTTTGGTAAGCAGTTGCTTCTTTGCACAATTTGTTACAGTGTACAAGAGTCTTTCAGTGATTTTAACAATGTTTAAGCCATTAACCAATTTCAGTCTCTGACTGGGAGGACCAAAACCAACTTCAAATGCATGAAGTTGGTTTTGTTTATTTTTTTTCTGACCATCTGCTATCTACAGTTTTGTAAAACTGGAGAATCTCACCTAGAGTAACACTCATCTCAGGGCCCAAAACTGAATTAAAATCTCTGATTACTGCCATCATAGTTAAGAAATTAGACTGATGTAACAAACTGACCCACAGTAGCCAGATGTTTTCTGTGTTCTTGCAATTACCACTTACTCTAATCTGCCTCAGATCGGACTGCAGTGAAAAGAAGCTCATCTGTGCCTAACTGTTCTAGTGGTTAATGCAAGTTTTTAGTGCAGTTTCTCCAGAGTCAAAATTGAAATTCAGGTTCTGGATCTCAGAACTGCATGTTCTGCTAGACTGGTTAACAAATTTTTTTTCCCCTGAGTAACTACTTTCCATAGAATTGCACTCACAATTTTGCTCATATTCTGTCCTTAACATGATTTGCAAAGTGACACAATATCAAATGCAAAAGGACAAAATCTGTTTTTCAAGCATTCACAAAAGGATTTTGATAGTGAATGCCTTTTGCAAGAGTCTACAATAGTTTGAGTATCAGACTGAAAAAAAATCTATCAACAGGGGAGCTTGGTTGATCTGCTGCATGCTACATTTATTGGGTTTTTGTGGTAAATAAAACTTTTGAATTGGTCATACAACTTGAAATAGACTTTTCAAAGTCAAATACTACCTGGCTTTACTGTCTTAATAATGGAAGAGATGATAAGCAGCAACGACATTAATAAATATTCTCAAAAGTGAGATGCAGGACCTGAGTGCAGAATGAGATAGGGCTCGCCTCAATACACATATCTGTAGGAATCTAATCAAGATTGATCTTATATTCAGAGTCTGAGAGTGTCTCAGGTGGACTGGAGGCAGGAAAATGGCAAATAGCTGTTACTTCTTGTAATCTGAGCAAGGATAAGGGAATGAATGATTAAAGTCCCTTTGCTCAACAAGGAACCAAAGAAAATGCCAAAATAGGAATACAGACCTCTTTGAAAAAAAACCAAACTCAAAGTCGCTGAAGTCACCATAGTTTTGTGTACAGCATGAAATATTTAGATGCTGAAGAATTGAAAACTGAATTCTGATGAAGTTTATTGTTGACTCCCTTGCTCTAAGAAATTCATCATCATATTTTCCACGAGTACCTGCCTACTACCAGAACAATACTTGCTGTAAATGTCACCTCTTTTTATCCATCATTTATTCAGCCATGAAATAGGAGCCATGTCTGTGCCTCCCTGACTCTACATCACAAGATGTAGTACACCATGAGAATCCCTACCTATGACTTTTAGAAGTTCACTGAAGTTTTAAAGAGAGAGAAATAAAAACAGAGATGATCTTATACTACTAAAGTTTGCCAGAAATTAGAACAGTAAATTTTAATCTATATTTCTCTGACTATGTTTCCCCCATTTGATCACTGTCAGACAATAATAACTGAATCTAGGAAGAGGTCATGTGACCCACAGTGATTTAATGGCTTGTCCAGAAATGATCACTGCTCTGTTTTGCTAAGAACTCAATTTGGCACCAAAATGATCACTCACATTTCCTTGGATCAGGTGTACTGGCCATAAGCAAAGCAGCACAAAATATCTAACAACAGCCAGTGAGGCACTAAGCCAGATTTACCAATTCCCCTTTCTTTCTGTACACTTCATGTTCTAATACCCCATGTTATGTATTTGCTACATGGTCCCAAACAATTTTTGTATAGATGGGTGGATGTACAAGTGAATAAATACAAACACACTTTTCCCCTCCTCTCCCTTTTCGTCACGTACACCAATTGCCATCCAGACCAGGTGCCTAACAAGTACATTCTTGTTGTTGGGGGCTAATTAGTGTATTTGTCATTATGACCAAGTCCTGCTCAGTTTGGATGAATTAGAGGCTTCCATCAACTGCTACCAGCTTCTCAGTACTTGATGTAGCCAGCAGTATTTATCAGTCCCCACCTCAGCAGAGGCTTTACCATAATAGCTGACAGCTTCTTTCACTAGTTGTCACTCACAAATTTGCTGAACCTGCCTCAGGCCTGCCTCATTACCTGTATTTTCGAGGAATAACTTCTCATACAAAATGCAAACAAACTCAAGTCACTCTGTGGAAGGTGTCAGCTTTCAGCTGTCATTTGCGATGTATGCAGGCAAATGCCTTTCCACGGTCTCCCACACGACCTTTCTTCTATGAGAAACCTCTCATAACCGTCCAAATATGCTCGGGCTGAATTCACCCAAAATCCAAAATCCGATATGGTTAGACATTTTGGGACTCTGTGCTTGTCTGTGCCATCATCACGCTGCTGCTTTGCTCTCCTCACAGCCTGCTGCCTCTAGGCTTATACTGAGTCTCACGCAGTTGTCACAGCACTAGCTGGAGTCTCACATTTGAAAATGCAGCAAAGGGGCACTATTAAGGTTCTGGTTTTGACCTTCCACAGAATTTGACATCTTTGACCAATAATAATAAATATCTCCAAATGGGTTCTAAGTGAAGAAATGATACGCATCAACAACGATTTTGTTAAATCATGTGGAACTGTGCCAGACTCGGGAATATCTGCAGTGTTTGGAAGCAGACTGCAACCAGGGAAATATTATGAGTTTACTATCCTGGAAAAGTTTACTGTCCTGGAAAATTGTTATTGTACAAAACACATGCCAAGTTAACATTGTAATGAATTTTATGGCTTGGAATTGCAGTTAGGTAGTGCTTCTAGCCAGAGGGCTATATCCTCAGATGGTGTAAAATAAGTGAATGAGGAGGAAATTATAAACTTGTCAGGAACAGACTTTTAAATGTGGGACAACTGGCCTGAAAATACGCCTACTGTTGCAAACTTTCTCATACAAAAATGGACTCAGCTATTTTGTGTGACTGTGAACATAAGAAATGCTTAAATCTAATAAATTTAGAGGAAGACAGACATGTAAACTCTTGAAGACAGATGTATTAAATTTAATACAGCTGTCCAAGATAAATTCCTAATAATATAGAAGGCCATTATTCCTTGCTGATGCACACGGAACTATCGTGCCTGAACCCACTGTATTTGCCCAGGTCCTTTTCTTTGCAGTCTATAGTCTGCCTTCCACTTGCAGGTCTGTTACCTTACACCAAAGCTGCCACCACAGTACTTTAACCTGTTCTGCTGCTGCTGTTTTCATGCTGTTATTCTCATGGTGTTACACCTGTAAACCCTGATTTTATTCTTATGTCTGATTTCTCATGGGAAGCAACTCTTACCAGAGTGAGAATGACTCCTTCCTTCTCCTTGCTCTTTCCCACCCTTTCTTTTACAGCTTGAAGTTTACATCAGATGAAAGCAGAAATTATTCAATAACATAGTGGATGACAGAGATCTGAATCTCCAGTTGGACTTATATACCCGAGTTCACTGTGAAACACATGTGTTCCTTCAGAGCAAAGAGTGTTTTAAGCAGGAGTGTTCAGAAGGGAGTTTGATCAGGTCACAATGAAAGGCATATGGTCACTATGGAAAAACATGGTGAAAAATTATTGTCATCATTAGCATCACCTGGAGAGGATCACCAGAAGATACCTGCACTGGACACTCTTCTGCACCTCTGCTTGGCCAGCCATGGGTGAAAGTTTTTGCCTTCCTTTTTCTTTTCCTCCTTTGTATTTTTCCCAGAGGTAATTTTAGAGTGGGTGTTTGACACCAGCTACAGACTCCATGAATAAAACTCAAAGCATTTAAGTCTGTCTCAGCATCCCTTGTGTAACAACATCATATGGCCAATGTTGTCTTTTGCCTAGGGAGAAAAACCTGCCTTCAGTCCCTGGTTTGACACTGACTTAGCATGTAACTTTTCAAATTATTCCAACGTAGGTGGAATAATTATCAATGTAGCTGTAACAACTAGGCTGGCAGTTCTATCCCATGTCATCAACAGAGAAACTCACAGCCCAGCCCAGCCATAGCCTGGGTGGACTTCAGTCTCCCTCTACAAAAATCTGACTTGATATGTATAAACTCTCCCCTGGATTCTTCTATAGCTTTATCTAATATAGAGGCAATCTGAAAACTGCTTCCTCAGTTAATGCTTAAAGTAGCTGTGTTGAAAAGTCTTTATTTCCCCTGTATGTCAGTTCCTCAGCTGCAAAGTACCCTGTGGTATGGACTCCGTGTCTCATCACGCAGGTCTTTTTCAGAGGCTTACTTGCAATTATGGCACAACTTGCATCAATGAAGTCAGTGAAAGCGTGTCTGGACATCAGTGCAGAAACTGTTCAAAGACTGTTCACCAGTGTACGTTCTGGAGCAGCTGACAATATCTCAATACAAGTAATTATGTGGGTAAAATATATGCCATGGACTTGGACTGCAATTGAGTTTCCTATTTTGCATTATATGTATTTGCTCAGATGCTGTATAGAATCATAACCATCCCTAGTTTCGTCTCCAACAACAATTAGCTTAAGTTGTATTTAGAATAATGGAGAATATTCTAAATGCTGTATTCAGATTTCAATTCCATAGCTAAGCACCAGAATGCCTTTAATCTGTGAATGGACCCAGCAAAGGAAATATAAAAATATATACATATATAATATAAACAGCATCATCTTTCTACTGTCATTTCTTTAATATCCTCTAAGAGATTATTTTATTCCTATTCACACAGACTAACACCTTTTTCTTCAAATGGCCTCACTGATTTTAAGGTGCTGTGAGGGAGAATCAAACTTTATTTGTAACAGAGCCTTGTGGGCATAGTGGAAATGCAGAGTTTTTATAAGAGATGTGAAGGAGAAAGATGTTTAATGCAAAACACTTAATGCCAGTTCTTATCTGAAACACAAAGTGAATTTTAATAAATATTTAACAGTAGTATTTGTCCTTGTCTTATATCTATTAAAATGAGATTCCATGTTCAACATATATTATTCCAAGGAGAATTACAAGATAAAGAGCACTGGTTTCTTTTGGTGAGGGGTTTCCTCTTCAGGGGTTTTTCAAAGTTAATCTCAGTAAGGATTCTTAAAAGTGTATACAAAACTATTCTAAATATTTATTTTTTGTGGACTAAAGATTTAATTCTGTGCAAGTTTCTTTTGCAGCTGCCATTATAAAATCTCAGGATTAGGTAAATTTTTAACTACATTTCTTGATTTGTTTTCATGCCTTCCCACTTCAGCATAAAATTTGGTACTAAGCTAACTTGTTATCAGGGACATTAAACAGTAGTAGTTTGCTAAATAAGCTATATTCTCACATATAGAACTATATAACTATATATAGTTAGTTCATGTTCAACCTAAATCCTAATGATGTCTTAAAATTTATATTAATTTTCCATTTTATATTGGGCATCTTTGGTTTATGAGCTTGATCTTCTTGCTTGTACAGTACCCTGCAAGAATGACTCAATATAGCTAAATATAATTATACTGTGTGGTAAAGCCCTGTGTGAATCCTCCCCTTTTTGAAACATCTTGCAATAAGAATTGGTTTGCTTTGTTGTTCACTGACGTATTAAATTTACGAAGCTTCACAGCGGCAAATTAACCATTGGGTTTTCTTGCATTTTACTTCATGGAGTTGAGCACTATCAAAGAAGGGCTGAGGGCAAAGAACTGAATACACTGTACTGACACACCACACACTGACAGGAAAAGTCATCCATCAGTACAGTGTCTTTTTTCTCTTTTTAATTTGATGAAATGTGCATTTCTGTCAATTTTACAGCCTTTCTGTGAGCAGGACTCTCCTAATCAACAGATGTGGATATGGAATGATTGCAAGATTATACCAGCCAAATGAAAAATGCCTTTGGTCCCTGCAGTGTGTTTTTATTCTACAATGGAAAAATTATTCTTTTCTTGCAGCAAACCAGGCTCAGTTTTCCTTTAATTAGACATTTCTACAGTTTCCTGGGATCTTGAAGCTTTTTATGTTTCTTCTTTTAAAAGATCTTTATTATTCCTCCCAATGTTCACAACTTGTCAATATTCATCTGAGCTAGAACAAAAGTTTACTTAATATCTGTATAGAGTAAGGCTGGGAATTGCACATCAGTGAACTTTATGGGAGGGGCAGGAGCAAGGCCCTCCACTCTTTGTAGCAACAGTCCCACCATCTGCGTGGTGTCCTGAACTCACACTCTGAGGTCTGCTTGTAGATGTCCTATGCCTTAGTTCAAGTCATCTCTTCTTACTCCCATAAAAATACATAAAAATTCTACAGAAAGAAAAGCCCTAAGGATTCAAATATATTATTTTACCAAAAGTAAGTCTGTTAGATGTTTTAGCCCTAGAGACCATTTCAGCTAAAGAGAAGTTTCTTTTAATACAGCTGGATAAGTTACATGCCTTTATTTTTCAGTCTATAAAATTTAACTCTAAAAATTTCAGTTACACTGAAAAGGCACGGAATTTATTGCTGTCTCTAAAACAAAACCCAAACCTACTGACATAAAGACGTCAAGAGGGTTTTCAGTTGTGTACAGTACAGTTTTCATGTTCTAGATTGTCACTTCCCCAACCCTGAAATAGACTTGTACAGATATAGACACTAAGGTTAAGGAACCATAAACAGTGTCTCTGGAGTAACCTTCCAAAAGACTGAAGTGGTAGAGATGGGAAAAGTATGAAGAGGAAGGGAATGACTCCTGCTGTTCTGGTACTAGTTGAGCACACAGGGACTCTTGGCTACTACAGTTGGCTATTAGGAAGGATTACTGAGCCCAGTGATTATTTCTAGGTAAGAGCACTGGCTTCATTCAGTGACCTTTTGAAATAGCTAGCATCTGGCAGACACTTGTATCCTAACAGCAGCGAGGCTTCCCTCCCTGTTTTCATTGCTCTACACAGAAAAGTCAGTCAGGGTTGACTGAAATATGCTCTGGAGAATGTCACCATCTCTGGGGTTCAGTACTAAAAGCAGCAGAATGAGTTGAAGGAATTCAATAATTGTATCATTTGTGGATGGAAGAGAAAGTGTCACCACCCTCCCTGGTTTCAGGAAACAACCAGGAACTTTGAAGTGGTGATGATGGTTTCTCTCTGTGCTATGGGGTGCAAGAAAGATTATTTACAACACTTCTTTTGTCAGGAGCATCCTCCTACCTCAGAGAGAAAACAGTGTGGTAGGAATCTTCTTATTTCCCTCTTTCCTTTTGTATTCTAATTGTGCCAGGAAAGGACACACAGTCTTACTCTAAGGGAATCTGATTTATTCAGTCCCCAAACCACTGTTTACATAAGAAGTCAATATTCAGTGTAGGCTTCAGTCTCACTGACATTCATTGGTTCCACTGTGGCCTCAGTCGATCTCAAGATTTCAGATAACAGCCTCAGTGTCAGGCCAATAGGAATGGGAAGCCAAGCAACACCACGTTAAAATTTATGATGGCGGATAGATTCATTTCACAAAGCTTTTTTTTTTCTGGATAAAATATGACACCCACTTGGGAATGGTGTACAGCCTCATGAGAGTTTTATCGGATATGGGGCAGATAATTTATTATAAAAGGAAAGACCTCATCAGTGAAGCTTCTTGCAAAACACCGATACTACTCCCAGGCACTGGGAATACTGTCCCTTGCATCACAGAATTATGTTCGAGTACCCACCCATAACAGATGCTGAAACACTTATTTTCATTACTTCAAATACACCTCAGTTTGCTTGTAAATCAGACCTCAGTGAAAAGAGTTATAATGTCAACAGGCAGATTTGGCAACCATTAAGAGCACCCAGGAGGAACAGAACTTGTTGTTAAGTCTCAATAAAACTCCACAAATCTGCAACAGCCTGAACAAAACCTTTTTCCTGTCCTTCATTTTATTCCACTCAGCTTTCAAACACAGATCCTTCAATAACTACTGTTAGATCATCCAAGCAAGCTTCCTGTAAGTCCTGCTCTATTAAGTTTACCTGGTTGTATCTGCTCTAGGAATCAATATTGTCTTTAAGGAAAAAGTTTGGCTAAACCAGGCTTACAGGGAAGACAGTGAAAGATATATCCAGTGCTGGTTAATCTACCATCACCGAAAGAAATTTTGTCCCTCTGGGTCTTTGTTTTGTCCCTTGGATTATCTTGCTTCCATTTCTGGTCCCTGTATTCTTTTCCTCCTGAAGAGCTCTTTTAGTGCCTCTTGTCTCCTTTCCATGAAGGCACTTAGGGACTGTAATGGAGCCACTTTTCAACCTTCCTTTTCAAACAGACTGAGCTGTGTAATCTACTCCCCCCACGGTACTTCCCTCAACTTTCACCTAACTTCACAGATCCACTGTCTAGCTGAGGTGGGAAGGCATCTCTGGAGACCATCTCCTCAAAGCAGGGTCACCTACAGAAGGCTGCTCAGGACTGTGTCTAAACAGGTTTTGAATAAATCCCACATAATAATATAAATAAATAATGAATGAATAATTTACATAAATGTTTTTCTTCCCTAAAAACTTTGAATGGTTCTACAGAATAACCCGTGATGCTTCTCTTGAGAGGGCAACCAGGTATTAGAGGGTTGGTTTTGTTAGTGTTATTCTAAAAAGAAAATAGAGCATAAAAAATCAGTATCATTGGTAATTACAGAATCATGTGGTATTTACAACACTTAAACACATAACCAGACAATTAAAAGCTAGGGATTTTCCTTGTGTAAGAGTACAGCCACATGTTGTCTGTTCTGACTGGTAAAAAATTATTTGATTAAAAAAACATGAAATATTCCCTCAGCCAAGTCTGAGGGCATTGTGAAGGTACATATAGAAGCATTGGGCATGTGCATTTCTATTTTCAGAGGCAAACTGACAAAATTATATTGCTTCCGTACTGGTTATTAATTTGAAGGATAAAAAACAAACAGCAGATTTATGAAGTTCAGAAGAGAGAAGAAGCAAAAAATCCAAAACATCGTCTGTGAGAGAAAAGGTAGTTTTGAGTTAGCAAAGGTAGGAGTCACCTCACCTAACCTTAAGAGTCTCAGATTTCCAGTCATAGGCAGACATGTAGTCCACCTGTACTGTCACTGGAAAAGATGGATAGTTTTGAAGTAACTTATTTCCATTTGTCTTAGAGATCGACCAAGTCAGCATCTGCAGGTTCCTGTTTTTCACTGACTAAAAACAGTCTAAAAGTATTAGTTTTGCATTGAATGTTAATTTGTACAATGATTACATTGAATGAGATCGATTGCACACTGAAGTTGCAAACCTGCAAATGACTTTTATGATGTTACACCACGAAACGCCCGTGCGACTGTGCTTGACACAGGGGAAAAATGAAGGTAGAAGAATCATGGCTCTCTCCAATCAAATCAGAGAAAGATGTGTCCCAAGATCAGGTAGCAGCAATCTTCACGTTTATTTTTGAAGAGGTTTCTAGAGCTCAACCATTTGTACTATAAGAAAAAGAAATATGTTGAGCTTCTTAATTTCAATTCCATTTTTCAAAAGTCATTTTATCAAAAGATGAATTACTAAATTGGATACTGGTTTTAAATTAGTAATTTTGATTTTATTCTGAATGTTTTTCTTCTTTGAATTTTCTTTAATAACTCTGATGATTCTCAAGATTCAGGCATTAAAGTCTGTTCATTACTAGAACATCCTAAATTTGGCATTTGTTTCTAACTAGGAAGAGTGTACACAGACATGCTCATATAAACAATTATGCAGCTATATAGTTCAGAATTTTAATACCTTACATTTTTTAACTATATTTTCTATGGAAATGAGGCCTAACTGCTCAGATTTCATATGTATATCCATCTTCCTCTCTGTGACACTCACTAATAACTTTTGAACCCTCTAATTACAACCAAATTTGACAGAGATTCACATCCATTATTGTCCTGCAGATTTCAGCAAACACCCATATGAGGTAAAGCCCCTACCACTGCCCTCGTTAAATGAAAGGTGGCAGTAAGATTTCAAATTTCTCCGAAGAAACTAGGTAGGATAAAAATATCAAAAGTGCTACTCATGGAACAACTTATTGTTGCATTAGAAAATTATTTTCTCCACGTTAATAAGGGACATTCCTGCTGTTTTTTCTGGAGGTAGTTTTTTGGTGATAGATGCCAAGTTGAACAAGACATCATTAGAATTTATTTTTTAATGCATAAAAGCAGTGTTTTACATCTTGCTGTCCCAGCTGGTTTCATACCCCATTGTGTTTGAGCACAGATCTGTGATTCTCTAGGGAAAAGACCATCTTCTAACACAGAGGTATAATATATCAGTATTGTACCTCCATGTATAAAATAAGCACTGTAAAGTGCATCACTATCAGAAATTCATGTTCCATGAACAAAATAACTTACCTTATGAAAAGCAAATTAAGGAGTGGAGAAGTCACCAGCTGACAGTATTTAATTCTGCATAAGCACAAAAATGATCCTTTATTTCGGGTCTCTTCCAATCCAAACTGTTCTATGATTTTCCACCATCTCCCCGTGGGCAACTGTAGACACCAGTAAGGGCTCTTTCCTCTCTCATCTCTGGGCTGAACAAGTCCTAGTCCTGAAACCTCCCCTCAGAGGGCAAGTACACCAGCCCTGATGGTCTTGGGGGTGCCTTGCTTATCTTGCACCTATTTATTGATGCCTTTCTTATACTGTGGACCCAGACGTATCTCACAAATTCTGGGTAGGGAGGAAGACCAATTCCCTGGATCTGCTGGCTCCACTCTTGCTGCTGCAGCCCCAGGCATGGTTAACTTTCACTGCTGCCATCTTGGCATCCAGGAAACTCTTCCAGTAAAGAATGATTAATGTTTACCCATGCAGGCTATCACACCCTAAGGCATAATACAATAGCCTTAAGATCCAAAGGTGCAGTTGTAGAACAGCCTTTTTAGTTCACTATAGTCATATGCATATTTGCTTTTTAAAGAAAATAAAAATATCACAAAGCACTGTTTGATTTATGTGCCCATCCAAACTAGCCATAATCACCTAGGAGACAAATAAATAGAGTTTCTACACTTGATTGCTCTAGACTAGAAACCACAGACCTCACACCAGAGTGTTAGACAAGAGCCTCATAAATAACAGTAAAATGTGGTGCTTTTTTTAAATTGTATTTTAATCAGCTTTCAACCAAAACCAAAGCTTTCCAACACAAAATGCAGACTGCGTGAAATAAAACTTCAACAAAAATTGGTCAATTCATTTTGACACAGAACTAGAATTCTGTAAGAATACTCTAAGAACAACTAGAATATAGAATTTGACATTAAAAAAATATATATATAAAATGCTTTTATTTCACCCTATTTTGCTATTCCTGACACCAGTATGGGTTTGTGGCATTGTAGTAAGAGCCTATCCTGACAGGGTTGTTACCTGCAGCCGAGCAGTGTTGAAGCACCTGGCTGTCCATGCCACATCTTTTCTTCTGTTAGCTCCTCTCCATCACCTGAATATCTCCACCCAGGTCCCATCCATCTCCTAAGGTGATGTCCAGTGGCCACAGTCCTACAGAATCTCCTTCATACAAGGAATTCAGGTGCAGCAGCTGAGCCAGCACACACACAGAGGCAGGGAGCTGACAAGTCCTCAGAGTTTCCAGGTAAGAAAAGCCAAGAAGCTTTGAGGGGGTGTAAGATGTCCACAAGATTTACATGTGTACTTACACATAATCTGCTACATTTAAGGCCCTTAAAGTGGATTTAGAAAGAATATTCTCAAAAGCATTCTCCCCACCACCACCATTTGTGGAGCAAAGTATTGAACATTTTCCTCTGCTTACAAATCACTGTGCATGGGGAATTTCAGTATCTGGCATCTGTTAGGAGCATGTAACATACATTGAGAAAGGAAGCTGATCCCTGGATAGCTCATTTACTTAACTAGTAGAGGCAAAGACTTTACTCATTTCCTCCTGCTATAGCACTGAGATGGCAACCTCACTACTCAGCTATCTCAGCAATGCTTTTAACCCTTAGCCCTGAGGCTGGCATGTAGACACTGAATTTTCTGCTCAGCTGGCTCTGTAATAGTTCAGCCTCTCTGTGGAGTGTACTTCCCTGTGTTGTGCCAAGTTATCTCTGAACATGATGCTTATGTTCAGAGAACAACCTCATTAATAATCTTACATTATTCAGAAGTCACCCTCGTGCATCATTCCATTCACTGTGTGTTTCAGCAACTAAAAAATAGCCTGTCTAAAGACACATTTGCTCTTGAAATGGAGGAGAATGTACAATTCTAACACACCTCATTGCAGACACACAGAAGTAACCACTGAAGCTTGATTAAACAGCAAAATACAGAATTAAGGAATCACAGAATCATAACATGGTTTGAGATCATCTCGTTCCAACACCCCTGCCATGGGCAGACACACCATCCACTAGACCAGGTTGCTCAAAGACTTATGCAACCTGGCCTTGAACACTTCCAGGGACAGGGCATTCACAGCTTCTCTGGGAAACCTGTGCCAGTACCTCACCACCCTAACAGTAAAGAATTTCTTTCTAATATCCAATCTAAACCTACTCTCAGTAGACATATACGTGTATATAAATATATGCACACATTATATATATACTGCCCTGTTTTGGAAGTAATCGCATTTGTCAATTACTGCACTTA
>JAYRBT010000001.1:34581202-34597528 GCA_036023395.1 Myiotriccus ornatus | reverse complement strand
GTATATAAATATATGCACACATTATATATATACTGCCCTGTTTTGGAAGTAATCGCATTTGTCAATTACTGCACTTACCTGTTAGCCACTCCAGCCCACAGCTGAGCAATAGGCCCTGGAAAAGCAATTATCCAGTCCTTACATGTTGGGTTCACCCCTTCTAGAATGAACAGGTTTTAAAATTACGGCAAAATCTTCCCCAGCACTGACTTGGATCCAGCAACAATTATATGCATATTCAACTTTAAAATTACACACTGTAGTACAGCTACTTATTAACTGTACCTCTGCAGAGCTACCGGCAAGCCACAGACTTATTGCTCTCTGGGTAATTTAGTTATGTAAGACACATCCATACTCTATTAAACAAATCAAAAAAGCATATTGAGAAAGCTGGTATGAATAAGCAGATGTCAGAATCTGAATTGCAGCAATGTTACTGCTGAACAACTTGGAGGCGATCTCTGTTAGGCAGTCACTTATCTTCCTACCATGTTGGAAATATAAAACAAAATGAACTAATTTATTTTAGGGAAGTTAAATAACTCGGTTTCTCAGCAGGAAGACACGAGGCCACACTAACTAATTTTCTTGGAGATGTATGTACATGCTATTAAACTGCAAATATTTGAGAGTTGTAAGAATATAAAACTATCTCCATGAAATAAAAAAAATTAAAATGTATATTGAAAAACAAAACTCCAAGATATACCATCAGTAATAGATAAGAAATAAAACAGCATTTGGGAATTAAATAAAATAACAATATTAACTTTTAAAAACGCTCAAACAACACCATTGTGAATAAAACAAAGGCAAAATTTTTGTCCAGGTCTTTCCAGCCAAGAAGGGAATGATTATGTTTCAGTACAAATTAGTGCATGATGTAAGAGCTTCATGTTACTGAAGACCTGGCTTTAAAAAAAAAAGTTTTTTCTGGCTTTTCTCATCCCAAAACTGACACTCCTGTGATATATGCTCTGGTGAGATTTCCTGTGGAGGTGGGTGGAGAGGGCATAAAGTAAACACTCAAAGGATGAAGTGCTGTCCCACAGCACACAGCTGGACACTGCAAATTAAGGAAGGCTGACACGTATTGGATCATGTAAATTATATCCCAGGGATTTGCAGGAAGCCACAAGGGACAACTGAAAACCTTAGAGGAGTCTTTTTGGCATAATGTTTTGCATAGAGGAAAAGGAACTAAGTAATGGAGTCAAGGACATAATTAATTTGGATTATGTTAAAACTTCTAGTAGAAGCTTGAAAAAGCAGCTACAAGCTGAGAGGGAGGAACAAGTGCCATGGTAAAGAAGTTCACCTCAAACTTACTTGTGTTTCTGAGGCCTTAAGCTAAGTGAGGCATTCATATGGTGAGTTTCCTGAGCTAAAACACCCTGAAGTACAGACTGCCTGTTATAAATAAAATAGCTGCAATTACCAAAATTACTGTCCCTGCTGAAGATGTGCGTTTCAGTGCTCCGATCAGCAACACACAGATGGGTGCTCAGCAGGCAGGGATGCAGAAGCAACGCATCCATGATGGTGACAGTAATAAGTAGTTGTAACATCAAACTTAAGATGCTGCTCTGTCTGGAAAGTTCATAATCTAGAAAGAGGTTTGCATAAGATCCTGAAGTAGACCACCATGGCACAACACACTGGACTAGAGGAAGAGACAGACACCCTCTCTTTTGGCAACCCCATGAATCATCCAGAAACAACAGATATCAGCCTGGAGAAGGGAAGGCTCCAGAAAGACCTTCTAGCAGCCTTCAAGTACCTAAAGAGGACTACAAGAAAGATGGAGATGGACTTTTTACAAGGTCATAGAGTGACAGGACAAGGGATAGATGCTTCACACAGAAGGAGAGTAGCTTTAGATCAGATAATAGGAAGAAATTCTTTGCTGTGTGGGCGGTAAGGCATCGGCACAAGTTGCCCAGGAAAGCTGTGGCTGCCCCATCCCGGGAAGTGTTCAAGGTCAGGTTGGATGGGGCTCTGAGCAACCTGGTCTAGTGGAAGGTGTCCCTACCCATGCCAGGGACTTGGAACTTGATGATCTTTAAGGTCCCTTCCAAAACAACCCATTCTACGATTCCGTATTTTGGATTCTTAGACACATGTGGTGAAGAAGAACGGGGTTTTGACAAAAGAGGACAGTTTTTGGCTAGCCAGAAGAGATGACAGGATTAAGAATGTCTCTAAGGACACCATCAGGGTCTGCAATGATGTTGAGGTAGGCAGCCAAGCACTCATTGAGATAACACATAGGTACCTGGGGATAACACCAATATTCATAGAGTCCAACACAGGACCTGTCTTTTGTGATCTACAAGGGAAAAGCAGGCTCAACATTTGGATAAAGTGAGCCCTCAAGGAATCTACTGCTCTAGTCTCTGTGTGTCCTCTGGCTGCCCCCAGCATGACACACAGCAAATCTGACAGAGCAACCAAGACAAATGTTGACGATTTTTTGGACAAATATCCTACTCCTCGTGTGGACACTGCAAGAGTTCCCAAACAAGAGAACCCACCCAAGACCCAGATAATTTAAGAATTCATTTGTCATTCATTGTTCTGTCTGAAGTAATTTGGTGAGGAAAAAAAAGGACATCAGTTAAAAACACAGCAATTACATTTGTTTGGGGAAGATTTTTTTGATTTTCCATTTCTTCCTCATTTTTAGCTAAATGTGCATCTACTTTTATGTGAGCAATGTCCAAATCTCTTCTAAAGAGACTTGCTTAGTGCAGGTCACAAGCCAGGTTTCAGCACTGTCTGTAACCAGAATTCAAGCTGACTAAATGCATGCTGAGGGGCAGCTAGCATAGAAATGGTCTTAATATTTTTATTTTAAATTGAATTAAGAGTGCATAGACCTTACTTTATCAGAACAGCTACTAATTTCTCCAGAGAAAACCTACATATATTATTTCTGTAAGGTTAAAGATCTTTTTTGCTCAGCTCTAAGAAGGTAAGTGAAAACAGTTGGACTGAAACAAAAGAAAATATCTACAGGATCTTGGAGAACTCTGGTGTTTATGCCTCTGGGCTCCTATCTTCTAACACATACATGTGCCTTGTCAATCATGCTTAGCCCTTTGGATGCAAAATTTTACAGGACAAGGCTAGTTTTGCAAAAGCGAATTTTAGGAGTAAATGTCTAAGATTTTCACTAAGGGCAGAACAAGAAATAAGCACTCCAAAGTGACCTGCTTAAATGACACTCTGCCTGATGCACTTAAAATCCAGCTGGTTTATTCTAATTTCCCTTAGAATATAGAAAAGCGCTCAGCAGCCATCCATTCTGCTCAGGACAGCATGAGTGAAATCCCAGCTCCCTTCAAACATCCTCATGGGTCTCTTCCAACTCAGAATATACTGTGATTCCATGATCATGTTTCATCTTGTTTATAAAGTCTGCCAAGTTCCCAAAGAATTGAGGTCTTACTCAACTTTGCCCTGCCTGCAAACAGATAGGGACGAATATTAGCAGCAAGGAACCCATATCTGTTTGCATCAAACGTTTTTGTGTGGGCATAGAATATCAAATGGCTCCTTCACTCATCCGTGCCATCACTTGGGTCTGAAAGACAAACTCAGTCTGTGTTGCAAGGGCACAGAAGGGGAATTTTTAGCAGTGATAATCTCTGCTGATGCTTCCACTAGTGTGACACTGGAATAATTTCCTTTGGTGAGAGCATTAAATACATCTAAGTAACTACCAGGGATATCAAAAAGATTTTCTACTTTGGGATATATATTTCATACATACATATACATGTCTGTATGTATGTGTGTGTGTATATATAAAACAAAGTCATTTGGATTTTACATTTTTGAGGAAAAATTGTCAAGCAACCATCAACTGGCTGGAGCCAAAGAAGAATTACAGAAATAGACTGTTCTCCATTATGTTAAAACTCCTCTTAAACTGTACCATATCACTAGAGGACCTCTTATCTGTGAAATCTCTCTTCAGACACAGCAGCCTGAGAGAAACAGAAAAATAGTTTGGTCGGTTCCTCCAAATTCTTCAGTCATTTTAGACTGTATTTATCAAAAGGGAACAGGGTTTCTGCCAAAGGTAATATTAACGTAAGTTAACATGAATTCCTGCAATTAAATCTCCCTGGGAAACATTGCAAAGAAACATCCTTCCTCAGTGGTTTTAACCCAAAACACAGACATCTGAAAGCAAATCTGACTGCAAAGAAAGGTGACAAGCCTCTTGGTTTCCATTCCCTGAAGAGGGAAAACAACATTAAAATAATTATTAAATCAGTCCAGCCCAAGGGAATGGAAATGAAAAAAAACTTAAATACTTACTCAGTGATGGTACACTGAGGGGAGGGAGGGTTTTGTATCTGGTGAGTGCAAGGACAGGTCGCTCATGGATCTAGCAGGTGGAGGCTAAGGCTCACCCACAGACAGCCAATGTACACCAGCTTCTCACAGCACGTATTTTTTAATTTTGAGAGAAGACAATTGAGATCCCAGCCAAGAAAGTTGTTTTTACTTGTATTAAAATCAAATTATAAAATAAAAGCCCTGCCAAAGCTACAAAACTATCCTGGTTTTGTGTTACAACTGGATGAAGCCACTACTCAGCTTTATGTGGCTTCCACACAAAAATATAAATTATACACAGGTCTGGCAACAGGAAGGAGAACATATTCCCCATTCAGAGCTAAAAGTGAATGAAAGCTGTGTGTTTATGGGCTTCTTCATAAAGCTTTTCCACAGCTGTATCTGTTTTATAAATAGAACAAGTCAAATTGGTGGTACAGTAATATCCATTACACAAGTGGTTCCCCTGTATTTCTCCACCAATTCATATGATTTTTTTTCATAAAAATTGTCTCTTTGTTTAGAAGTTTTTTGCCAATATCTTGTTTGAGCACTCGTACGGTAAAATCCTGGTCTCTTTCCAAATGGCAAGTGTGATTATCCATTAGTTTTTACATGTCAGTAACTACAAAATCATAAAATATTGTCTCCACTCTGTGAGTGGCAAATGAAACACCTAAAGAATACTATGCTATGAATGGTTTTCTGGGGTTCAGAAAATAATAATTTACTTTCTAGATTATTTATTCATGCAAATATCCACAAAACTTTCAGGAGTTTTAAATCTTTTCAACTATACACAGCAGCTTTTCCAGTATTCACAAACACAAATAATTTTTTTAAGCCAATCTTGGCATTAATATCTGGAAAACATTAAGCTGTTCTTTCTACTATCAAATTAATCCTAACTCAAGTTATCCTTTAAGTCTTAAAAATTATGTCCTCTGACTGTTACAGTATTATAAAAGTTCTTCTGAAGTATTTATTATTCCTTCAAACTGTAATTGTAAATAAAATGAGGCAACAGGGGGATAGGGCTTTTTAGCCACAAAAATGTAATAATAGTAGAATAGCAAGATATTCAGCAAGCTGACCTAGAAACCAAGCAACCACACTGCATTCAAGTTGAATAATGTAACCACCAACTACACAGAGCTGAGGTTTGAGGTCAGGACTTCAGCACTGCATTAGTTTTGAGCTTACCCATTGCTCTCCTTGGGTAACAAGCAAGGTGGAGAAAATAGCTCATACTCGAAGGGGACCAGCCTAAAGGCCAGATGGATGACTCCAGATCTCACAGTGACTGCCAGAGCAAGGATCTTCCTGTTGAGTTCAGATGAGATATCAGACCTTGACATCCCTTGATCACAGGCCATCTAAGGAATGTATCAGTGTAAAGAAGAGAAACCAGCATTTACTGAGAATATATATAGACGTGAATGAGAGAACACCTTCTTAGAGGTGGTTCAACCCAGTCCTACAGCCAGCATTTTTCTTTCTTTATAAGAAACAGCTGTAAGTTAGTCTCCAGGTGCAAACACCGAAGGAATTGCCCAAATGAAGCAACTGGGGAAGGACATTCCAAATGACCTCAAAGCGCCTCAGTCACTCAGAAGCAACGAGACTGGAAAGGGATTAAAGCTGAAAAAAAAAAAAAAAAAAAATCACATAATCTCTTCTGCTTACCGTAATAAAAAGGTTTGCAGAGCCATGATTGGATTTTCTCTCCATATAGCCACAGCTATTTAATAAGCCAGGTTGTCACACCACAAATTCAACAGATGCAGAGTGCTGGAGTGTTCACAGGTCTCTTTGCACAGGGTTGATTAAATGCTTGAGAAATTAATAATGACTGAGAGAACTGGCTGAGGAAACTACTGTAATCTTCCAGGGCAGTAACAGCTGTGGAAATGACATTTATGTAACATGCTCCACATAAAACTATTTGATGGGAAAGGTAAAATGTTCCCATATAGTTTCTTTACCCAGAAAGATTCTGCAAGGTCTAAGCTTCTACACAAGAGTTGAATAACCTCAAAGCTCTGCACAACAGGCCTGTGAAATCAACAGAGAGAGGAACTTTTATCTTTTCTCTGGGTCATGATCTATCCATAGCATTGTCTGCAAAGTCTGCTACAGGAGAAAAACCCCACCAGAGAGAGATCAGTATTCATGAACACCAAGGAAAGGCGTCTCCTGGCAGGAACAGTTCCCCATCAGTAAAGATTTGTGAGGGTCCCCGTGGTGGGATGAAGGATCCCCAAGCCAACTGAGCAGATAGGGCCATAAACAAGGTGAGAACCAAGTAAGAGAAAAGAGCTTGGTGACAGACCATCACCTCAAGCCAGACCCTGCCTGATGGAAAAAAGACATCCACTGCTGGGTAGTACTCACACACATGTTGTTGATTACACAGAGGGCACAGCTGAGCAGTTGTTCATAATGGGCTATGACTAATTATTTTAATTCGCCAACACATTTGGAACCATATTTCTCAAACAGTAAGTTCATGAATGGTAACGAGACCCAAGGGTACTTACCACACCACTTATCTGGTATTAGAGCACATGTCTGTGGGAACATGAATATTAACTGAGGGGCTGGAATCAAAGGGCTTTCAAATGCCAGGAAAAATTAAATTAATTGTATAAAAGCATAAAAGAGTGATGAATCAATCAAACACCAGCACACTAACAGCGACAAGATGGGCAGGTCAGCTGCAGCAAGAATCCACCCTTCAAGCAATGTCTGTATCTAGGGGTCAGGATTGAACTCCTGCTCTGAGTCCTCTCACTCACATGATCCAATGGCATGGCCAGACATGCTGTGCAGCCTTGGCTTAAGAGATTACAGACGGAGCATGTCACTGGCCACTTGCCCCTGCCTTTCCCTTACACTACATCTGATGCCAGTTGCTACCCTTCCATAACCACTAGTAAAAACTGTGCTCATATCCAGGGTAATCTATGACTTTTTAGTGTATTTTACTTGTTCAGATCTTTACAGAGGATATTTTGGCAACCTAAAGCTCAGAAAAACTGCACCAGCAGAACTTAGGAAAAGGTGAGTGAGACTGGTCATCAGGGTGCTGGACTAAGCACTTTTACACCAGCTGAGCTGCAGCCAGATCAGCTTGATGGACTGCACATGAAAACAGGAACAACTCTTCAGTAAGTGAACTCACAGCATCAACCAAGGGAAGTGACACAAACGTATTTTTTCTTCAAGATTTAGTCCAACCGGAGACTCATATGGTTTTGCCTTTACTGTATTGGACAACCCAGAATGTCAACACTCTTCTTCTTTCAGTCCTCTCAACAAAAGGAATGCCTGGAATCTTGAGGGGTTTAAGTGGACCTACAAGCAGCCAAGTATCCACGTGAAGAGGCAGTTTTAATTTCAGATGTGGTGCGCTGTAGATTCATGGGTTGGACTTGTGACATGGAGATTGTGCAATACAGAAGGGGATTTCGTCTACAGCCACAATGCCCTTCACTCATCAAAATCAGCCACAGAAGATACCAGCTAGGAAGCACATTGTCAAAGTCAGGACAGCATGACAGTACTGTCAAAGCTGCTGCTATACAAAACGTGGTAGTTCTCGAGCTACAGCTGAATGCTCTCAGGCACTCTGTTGTGTTCCGCTTCACCCCAACACATGAAAAATAAATCCAGAAGCAGAAGAGAGTGAAGTGCAGAATGTGTACAACATTAGAAATGACTGTTTGACATCTACGATGCTGATCCTGTGGGAGAGGAAACTGTGTTGATGCCAGCCTGCTGGGAGGACTAGTGTCACCCAGAAATCAGGACAAACATGCTTGCAGAACCCAAGCAGAACATCCACCTGCTGCAATGTACCCCCTGGGCAGGACTGTTGCCTTTCAGAAGTGGGGATCTCAGCACCATACGCAGTTTTCTGTGACCATTCACATATCATATAACCCACAGAAGGTCCTACAAAGTCTCTATTTTGTATGGTAAAATTGTTCAACATGTTTTCACTGCATGTGAAAGTGGACTCGCCATTTGATTTGAAGAATGGTACCTTTAGTGACTAAAATACTACTACTCTTTATCCAATCACATGAACACAAATGCTGGCTCTACTGACAACTGATGACTTGGTCCAAAACCCAAAGTGTAAAAATGAAAATATCCCCCAGATCATCAGCAACTTTGACTTTATCTGATGAACTAGAAACTTGCTACAGGAGGGATCACTGATGCGCCTGTGGATTCGCAGTGCTCCATGAACCCCAGTAGAGCTGGCCAGACCTAACACTGGTGCTCTGCCATGGGCAACTCCCATTCCTCATCTTGTATCATCCCCTCTGAAAATTCACATATTCTTGTTTCCTTAACTGATATTCACAGAAAACAGATTTCAATGCTGTACACATGAAGGCAAGCTGCAAAAGTATTTGCAGTCACTGAGCTGTTTGCAGCACAAATCCAAACCACAGTCCCACACCAGCTACTATGAAGAAGATTAACTCTATTCCAGACAAAACTAGTACAAGCCTAGGAAAGATATATAACATTTATACAACAATCTCATCAGAAAGTGGTTTGGTATCTGTTTATGGGAAGTGTCTTTTCCTCTGTTTTAAAGACAGAAGGAAATATGACACTGCGAGATCTGGGATCATGAAGTCTTGAGAGGCCCAGATTCCTTCTTTGGAAACTGTGGGAAAAAGTCCATCATCAATCCTGAAAACAAGGCTGGTAAATTTGTCTTCTGTATACCAAAGGCAATTCATTTAAAATGAACGGTTGTAGTAGAGGCACTGTCACTTTCCTTGACAGAGTTTCTACCCCTTGGAGCAGTTACAGCTTCTTTGGCTCAGCTCTGGGGGTAAAATATTTCCTGGGTAGCAGAGATAGAATAAATGACTAATAATAGAAAGTGGAAAGAGGTTGGGAGATCTGCAGGCTTATGCAAGGGTCCCATTCCTCAAGTAGCAACTGTAGTTTGGGAGGTTTTTGCCCTGCACCTTTTCTTCTCTGCTCTTCAGTCATACCAAGGACCAGATAAGCGGTTTCTGTGCCCTTGCAGCAACATGACAAAGAGGAAAAGTAACTTCTTAAAACATTAATGACAACCTATTTCAGCTATTAGTTATGGAAAAAAAAAGGGGGGGAGGACGCTGAGCTGGTTACCATGTAACAGCCCTTTCTGAAAGTAAGATGAGTAAAGAAAAATATATCTATGGACATCCACGAATTATTATTTGCCTGATGTACAGGCAATATGTGCATATGAATCCCAAATCCCTGGCCAAAATGGAGCTCAGGACCCTCCATTTCTGCTCAAAACTACCCCAGGAGATTCCATATAATTTTGTAAGAAAGGAATTAGTTATTGCAGTTAAAGACAGCATAAAACCCTCAAAAAGATAGAAAAAATATCCCACAGGCAGGAAGGAATCCAATTTTGCCATATAAACCATTAACTGTGAATTTTTGGCTCAGCTCTGCAATTTAGATTGAAACTTACCCCAGCAGTCACCTTCCCTACGTCTGAAATCACGTGACACTCATTCTTGTCAGTACAGTGCAAGAATCACTGATTTGCAGGTCAACCAAATACTTTCCACAGTTGCAAAGAACACATGTTGCACCATTCCCTCTGGCTATTAAAGATAGAAATAATTGGTCTTTGTGCTAATATACTGACTTCTAGTGCCCCATGATCTCAGCACTCTTTCATATCCCTATTGTCTCCTATGAAATAGGAGAAAAAATACATTAACACAGTAAAACAGGCTGTATCAGCCAAAACCGCATTAGGAAAGGGCAGGCACAGGAAACTTTTCCTTGGTCAGTTCAATTGCTAAGATCTGATAATCCTTGCAGCATTCAGTTTTCCTCCAGAGAGCATAAAACTGAATTAAGCTTTTAAAGTAGAACAATAAAAAAAATAATTAGAGTGTGTTTTACAGGGTTCAGCTTGACTTGATTTATTTTTTAATATTCTGGTTGCTTTATTTTCATCTTTTGGAAAACATACTGTAAATCAGAACCCTTTTCTATAACCACTGAATTGCTTTGTTTTAAACTTAACTAAACTAAATAATCTTACACAGCTATGAGTTACAACACTGACACAGGTCACTGTTTCTTTTTTTAAACTAAAATTTGTTTGGAAATTCTGAAACATGTATTTGAAAGATAATAGAATTGACCAAGGGAAAAATAACCCTTACTTAAAAAAAAAAAAAAATTATTTCTATTACCTAAAAATTTCTAGAAGATCACATTTTTGTTGCATTGCCCATGTAAACCTCCTTCCACCTGAGCAGCACCATCAAGGTAGCTTGGTCTGCCTCTGTAGGTCCCTCAGGTTAAACAAAAGGATGACTTTATCCTAACACAGGTGCAAGGTTTTAGCTGCAATCCACATTCTTTTTGTTTAATTTGCATGGATCTACAGTGGGCATGAGTCCCAAAAAGCCTGCTGCTGTAAGTATATGCTTATGAAATTGGAGGCTTGAGCTACAGGTTCAATGCTAAATGAGGCCAACAGAGAAGATGCTGTTCATGGAATCACAGAATATTTGAGATAGCAAGAGATCTCTCGGAGATTCTCTAGTCCAAGACCCTGCTCAAAGCAGGGTCAGCAAGAGCAGGTTGCAAAGGGCCAGGTACAGCTGGATTTTTAATATCTCCATGGGCTTCATGCTGGTGCTCACAACTCTTTTACCCCAGCCATTCAGCCAATTTTTAGTCCACCTCCCTATTTATTTATCTACTCTATGTTTGCATATGAGGATGTTACAGAAATAGAGTGTTGAAAGCCATGTGGTCTCTCCTCATCTACCAAGCTCATCATTTCATTCTAGAGGGCTCTTGGGTTGGTCTGGCAAGACTTCCCTTTCTTTAACCTACCACCAATAACTTCTCCCAACCACCTTCTTGAGCTTCATGTTTTGGGAATGGTTTTCAGGACTGTTGTCTTCAATGCATTCTCAAGGTGAGGCTAAGAAGCCTGTCATTCCCAAAATCCAGCTTCTTGCCTGTCTGAAGACAGAAGTGACACTGGGTGAGGGAAATAACAAAAATGAACTGAGAGAGCACGACTATCCAAAGCATCCATCCAGTTTTCCCCATTACCAAGATATGCTGATGACCTGTTTCATTACTGTTGTTGCCTAAAAGAATTAGAACTGGCCAAGATAAGCAAGATGATGTTTATTGCTCCTTTGTCCTGCACTAGACACAGACAGACACAGCTGTGCACTGATGTCAGCTTAGGACACCTGCTGATTGCCCCTCCAGGAGACGTTGAGATGTTCCCCAGTGAAGATGACCTATGAATGTGAGACTTCTTCCATCTGTCTGAGGAAGATCTCAAATACTTTCTCCTGATCCAATGAATTTGCAACATCAGCACCTTCTAATTCAGACCCATAAAATCTCAGTTTACGGCTGAGATCGTGCCAAGGCAGAGCTCCACGAGTTCCCAATGCTCTCTCACATCAAGGGCAATTCTCACTCCTTGCCGCCTTCCCAAAGAGCTTGTGGTCAACCTTTAGAGCACTCCAGTTGTGTGAAATATCCCACCAGGTCATCATGGTGACCTCTCTAAAGGAACTGTAACCCTGCTACTTTAGAGAGCTGTCCAGTCATACTGATTTCCCAGAAAAGGCGTGAAAACTTTCCTGCCTTCAAGCTTTGACCAGGTTGTTAAAGACTCCAGTGTTGTTGACTCCAGTCAGCTTTTCACAGGTTCACCAGAGCCCATTCCTTGTAGCTGTCATTCCCTATGACCTGGATCTGCCTAGGAGGACTGGGCAATGAAGAGGATTTGTTCTCCTGTGCTGTACACTTTATTAAGGACTTGTAGAACTCCAAGTTCAGAACAGACCTGTGAAACTGCCACTTCCAAGAAAAAGTTTCACCTGATACCTTTAAAGCATTGCATCTTTTCTGCATGCTCCTGTTTTGCCAATGTGGACATGATCCTACTGACTAATTTTACACTTCAGACACCCCAAAATCTCCCAACATTGACAAAGCAGGTTCATTTCTCCATGTGATGTGTGTGGTCTATCAGTATCCTCTTGTTTGGTATTATCACTATTTCAATCCCATTTAGACCAGCTAGGGCTGTCACACAGTCCTGATGTGATCCTGCAGAGGCACAACCTACCTTGCAAGTGTTCATAAAAACAAGAGGTGAAATTTATTTCAGAAGAGGAATGCTGAATGGAGATTCACAGAAACTCACTGGCCACCTTGGGACTGAACCAGTCACATTCTAAGCCGCTCACAAAAGATGATTAGCCATGAGGCTTGAACCTCTTCTCACTTATATTCTAGAAAATACTGTTGTTGAAGAGTAAATATCATATGTAAATAAAAGACAGATTGTGAACTGTAGATTTTCAGTACCAGATAAAACCACAAAATGTAGCTTATTACTGGACTACTTCATGCATTTCAGACTACAATGAACAGAGAACAAAAATCAGTGAGCAAATCCCACACATTTCAATGAGATTTTCATACCTGGTAATTCCTTTCAAACAGAAAAAGCTCAAGACTTTATATGCATTTATACAATGCCACCTAGTGTCGTATTGATCAACCTATTCTTACTCAAAGATCAAGCACTATTTTTTAAAAAATCAGTGTCTGCTGGTGCATTTTCACCAAAATGCTTTCCAACTACTGAAAACCAGCAGTAAGATTATACTCTCAGAGTTCATTCATTGTCTTCATTTTCGGTGGTTTTTTTGTTATAGAGCGTGTAAGAATGTGCAAGTGAATGAATAAAAGGCATTTAATTCTTATTGTTCCAAATTTGCAGCTATTTTATAAGCCACTTCCTGATGTCACACACTGAGAAACATGATTTGTATGACACTCATGTATCTAGAACACCTTTGCAGTCATTGGAGAAAACCAATACATAAGATAGTACTGATGAATTACAGTCACAAAGTGCCTCTTTCTCTATGCCAGCTGTCTCCACTATCCTGCAGCAGAGAAGCCGGCAGTGTCTACACCCCACTATCAAGGTAATGTCTGGAGAAAGGGAAGAGTGGAAACTAGTGACTTCTGGCAACAGGGTAAAGGCTTTTGCCCACCTCATGGCTTACAGCTGCAAGATGGATTCACCTCCATCAAAGCTGAAGGGGAGACAGATGTGAGTTCAAGCAAAAGATCTGGTCCACTTAAATCATGCAAGACTATCAGAAAGAAACAGTAAGTCACTGCAGTGGGTCACTCCCTGGTGTGGGGACAGAGGTGCGCACCCATCTGTCTGCCTGATCAAACACCTATAGAGCCTTGCTGCTTGCCAGGATCCAGGTGTTGTAGAGGGGCTGCCAGAGCTCATCTGGTCCTCTGACTACTACCCTCTACCGTTATTCCATGTGGACACAAGCAATACTGTTGGTGGAAACCTGGATCTGGTGCTGGTGACAGGGTTTTGGGTTCAATAATTGTGGGACAGTGTCTACAGAGTAGCATCTGCTTGGAAGATGCCTGCTAAGCTGACCTCACAAGGAGGGCTTTAAATTCAGGATAATGGAGAAAGGAAAGAGTAAGTAGCTGTCCTGTGAAGGAGTGATGGACAGAATCACTGAGAAAAGGGCGTGTGATGTGATGTGATGGAAGGGATCACAAATGAAGCTTAAGCAGGATCACCTGCAGCGGGTAAGGAAGGAAGTGCTTGCAAGGCACCATTATGGAGAAATCCTCCAGATCCTGTGCAGAAACTCAGTGTTCTGGTGAACCATTCTAAAGAGCCTGTACAGGAGTGCAGTAGTATGAAGCACAAACTGAAGCACAAGAGGTGCTGCCTGAACGTCAGGGAACATTTGTTCATGTGAGGGTGACTGAGCACTGTCGCAGGTTGCCTAAAGTGTTTGTGGTCTCCATCCTTGGAGATATTCAAAAACCATCTAGATATGAACCTGAGCAAACCTTCCAACCTCAACCATTATGTGAATGCATAAAGGGAGCCACAGTGCCTTGATCAGACTTCCACGCTGCAAACGCAGAAAGTTACTGCAAAACTCCAAAGTTACGTAAGCTGAATCCTATTTTCTGTATAGAAAAGAAGAGCATTGGCCAAAAAAAAGTACTATATTTTGAAAGAGAGTATAAAAGGTCTTGCTGCCAACCAGCTCACTGTTTAGGCCTCTGTACTTAAGATCTTGGAACAGACTTGGAAGGAAAGGATAATTAAGGTCAAGAGCTAAAACTGTGTCTTATCTAAGGTACATAGTGTTTAGGGAATTGGTCTTCTTTCAGGAGATAATGGAGTCCTTACATAAGTATAATGAAGAGAAACTAATTTGTCTTTTTTTAAGCAAGTACTGGATATAGGGTTCCATGTCCTAAAATATGGTCTTCTGAAAAAGGAATTACCAGGCTAACAATAGGTTGTTGGTGCTGCTTCCCAATATTCAGTTTGGGCACCAAGTCTATTTAATGCTTCTGTTTCACTGTTGTGTGTATCCCACTAAGTTCAGGAATGCTATTGCTGTAAAAGACCACAGGCTTTATTATTTCACTGCAAGGCCTCAGGACTTCCCAGGCTTTGTTCAAACGTGTCTTGGCTTGCCTGACAGTTTTGCTTTAGGTTACTCAACTCCAGCAGCAGTTTTTCTAGAGACCACGGACATCATTGCCTGGTTTGTTTTCTTTGTTCTCATAATGGGGTAAAAACCTAATTTTTTATATAGACAATACTTATTCTGCATTAAATGAAATATTTATGACCCCAGGATAATGATACATTGTATGGGGAATGCAACGGTGATACGATAGCAGAGGCCTTAAGAATGGGGACATGGGATGCAGTGCAGACAGGCAGGGAGTGATAGAATAGGGACACTCATTGCCACTGAAGACCCTCAAGCCTATAAACAACTCAGCAAAAGGTCTGTTAAAGAAGTGCACACTTGTAGCCGAGCAGAGCAGCTTTAGAGGTAAAAGGAAGACCAAAGAATTTGTCTTTTCACTGGAGTCTCATTGATAGCTGGTATTTTCACCTGCAGGCCTGGGCACTGATCTAGTAAAGCTGATAAGCCTATGCTTAACTTGAAAGAGCACTAATGGGAACTCAAAGCTTGAAGCAAACAGGATTTAAGCAGAAGTTTAAGTAGCTGTCTGAACCGAATGCATCACTTATGTAAAAATATCACAGTTCCTTGAAGCTGAACAAAGTTTTCCAGTTTCCTCATGATGAAGTAATATTCCAAATACAAGAAGAATTTTGTTCTCAAAATGTATTTACATTTGTGAGCACAAACTTATAAATACTTTCTTATTTACTTGTAGAATCATCTGTCTTCAATATTTCCCTGTTTGCTACATACCTACATAAGATTTTATGGTCTTAGTCTAACTGTTTATGATTTTAAAATAACATGCTTAAAACATCAGTGCCAAGAACAAGCTAGTGTGTTAGAGAAACTTGGCCTCAAACCAGCTTTTTTTTAATTGAGGATTTATTGATTTCTATAGATGCAGGTTTTCTTCTTTAGAAAATGAGCTGTTCTTTCCCCCAGCCTTTGTGGTACAGCTGTGTAGCTTCACTAAGCAGAATCATGCTCTTAAACCAGGCACCACCACAGTGAAATGCTGCTCAAGTTAGGGGTGTGAATTTCATTGAAATGAGGTAAGAATCTGACTGATTTCAGTAGCTCTGGTTTACTGAAAATTGGAGGAAAATCAGGCTGCAGTTTTCTAAGCCTTCATGTGAAGATAACCAGCACTAAGTTGTCTAATGTGCTCAGACACAGAGTGTTCAGCTCAAAAATTCCTGATTTGTGCCTGCTTAGGGTTGGGTCCAGAGGCACTAATGTCCTGTGATGGCACAAGGGACCACAGATCCATTAGACTGATTCATTGCTGGTTGTCTTGGCTGTAAATTTGCAGAATCATAGAATAGTTTGGATCAGAAGGGACCTTTTAAATGTCATCTAGTTCAACCTCGCCTGCTGTGATCACGGA
>JAYRBT010000001.1:34566539-34581102 GCA_036023395.1 Myiotriccus ornatus | reverse complement strand
AGAATCATAGAATAGTTTGGATCAGAAGGGACCTTTTAAATGTCATCTAGTTCAACCTCGCCTGCTGTGATCACGGACATCTTCAGAAAGATCAGGTTACTCCATCCAACCTGATCTTGACCACTTCCAGGGATGGGGCAACCACAACTTCTCTGGGCAACCTGTTACAGAGTTTCACCAACTTCATTGTCAAATAATTTCTTCTTACAGCTAACCTAAATCGTCTTTCCTTCAGTTTAAAGCCATTACCCTTTGTCTTATCACAACAGGCCCTGCTAAAATGTTAGTCCCCATCTTTCTTACAGGTTCTTTACAAGTACTGAAAGTCTGGAAATACAGCTGTTATGGGATTGGAATGGTGATGAGTGGGGAGGGAATTGGGGAATGACCTCCTCTGGGGCTTTTTCCTGGCTGATAAACACTGCCATTTCCCATGTGGGTGTAATTATGCAGTACCAACCTTTGAGCTCTTTCTGGTAACCCTCTATCATCAGGAGAAGAAATTTCCATTTTGGGCATGTCTTGGTCTTCTGGCTTTCTAGATGACTTAGCATCAATGCACCAATCACCGGTGGGCTGACAAAGAACAGAAAACAAGAGACCTCAACTCTCAAAGGCCAAGGATGAATTCTGTATAGCAGACCAAACACTGAAAAGTGGATGAATTCCCTATAGGGTATATTAAAAACAAGTCAACCCCTATTATCTGTGTTTGGCTTTGACTGCATTATCATTATTTGCACTACCATTCTTCTTCCACTCTCATAAGTACCTATTTCTACCTGCATAAAGTAAAGGAGAATAAAGCATGGAAAAGTCTAACCAGAAACAAAGCAGAATACTTATTACCACTGGCAAAATCTCATGGTGACCAGATCTGGGCAAGGAGCTGGGCCAGACAACCTCATACAGTCCCTTCCAAACTACATCACTCTGTGATTCCCTGACACCAGAACCTCCTCCTGTTGTCCAACTGCATAATGAAAGATCATCGTTATTCAAAACCAGCTCTCGTTGTCTGATCCAAATCCCACATGTTTACAGTTAAAATGAAGTGTCATTTTTTTCATTCAAAGAATGTGCCAGACAGAACGTGATGGACACTGAATGAAGGAGCAAACAAAAGAAAGACATTGAACAGCTTTGCCCAGTATCATAGAATAGACTGAAAGCAGAAATAGAAATAAAACGCTATGCTCAAGTTTGAATAGAGAAGGAAGTGGAAGTTTTGAATCACTAAATCAAGGAAGATCAAGGAACATGAATGCTGAGGGAAGTTTTCCAGAAATAGCATGCTGCATGCAACAATTATTCCCTAATGCTACCTTCCAGACATATGTCAAAAATTCCCTCAAAATCCCCATCTCCCCTGAGACAAGTCTGTGCCATCATGACTAATGGTGGCTTAAGACCTCTACATGTGTTGCAGAAACTCCCAGACAGGCCTGGCTGTGGAGGAAACCCACCTGACTGCTCACCAAACTGCAAGGGGAGAAAGGGGCTCACATTTTGCTCCTTTGAATGACTGTCTGCTCTTTGTTTAAACCAGGATACTCAAGAGAGTTGACCTGGGGCAGCCCAGTGCCCCCCAGCACCAACCAGCAACATAGGGCAGGCTGGATTTTAAGACAATATGCAGTATGAATGTTTCAAATCTACCTGGACTGCTGGCAGGCCTGCCACAACTCCATGGACACTACACTCTGGGTGATCAGTGGCCACCATGTGGTCTTCCGGAGAAGAGGGTGATGGGACATGCAGTGTGCTGGGTTGACCCTGGTGCCCACCAAAGCCACTCTATCCCTCCCCTCCTCAGCTCAGGGCAGTTGGAGTTAAAAAATGCCAGAAGGATCAGGTGTTGAGATAAGGACAGGGACAGATCACTCACCAATTATCATTATGGGCAAAACAGACCCAACTTGAGGAAATTAATTTAATTTATTATCAGTCAATTCAGAGTAGGGCAATGAGAAATAAACCCAAATCTTAAAACACCTTCCCCCCTTCCACAGGGCAACTTCACTCCCTATTTTCTTTACCTCCTCCCACCCAGAAGTACAGGGGGACAGGAAATGGGGGCTGCAATCAGTTCATAACACATTGTCTCTGCTGACCTTTCCCCCTCAGGGGAAGGACTTCTCACACTCTTCCCATGCTCCCATGTGTGGTCCCTCCCATGGGAGTCAGTCCTCCATGAACTTCTCCAATGTGGATCCCTCCCACAGGCTGCAATTCTTCACAAACTGCTCCAGTGTGGGACCCTTCCTCAGGGTGCAGTCCTTCAGGAACAGACTTCTCCATAGTCGGTTCTCTGTAGGATCACAAATCCTGTGAGCAAACCTTCTCTAGCATGGGCTCCTCTCTCCAAGGGGTCACAGGTCCTGACAGGACTTTTACACATTCTCACTCCTCTCTCTGGCTGCTGTTGCACAGTAACTTTTCTTCCTTCTGATATCCCAGAGATACTACCACTGGTTCCCATGGCTTCAACCTTGGCCGGCAGTGAGTCTATCTCAGAGCCGGCAGGCATTGGCCATGGGACATGGGGGAAGTTTCCAGCAGCTTCACACAGAAGCCACTCCTGTAGCCTCTCCCCCCACTACTGAAACCTTGCCATGCAAGCCCAAAACATGGCATGTCATGACCAGTCTCTACCTTGGAGACACCAAAACCTGCTTGCAGGATAAGCAGCAGACCAGGGTAGACGAAGTTTGGCAGGAGCATTTCTCAGGAGAAGCCCACCAGCAGGGCAACAGTGTCTCATGTGAGCTGATTTCAGAGCCTTTTCAGTGTACTGGTCTCCCTCCCTTCTTCTCTCCTCAGTGGTCTCTCACCTGGTCTCACTACCATGCCAGTTCTCCAAGCTCCAAAATGCAGCAAAAGCCAAGGAGGAGAGGAAGAATGAAAAGCAAAGACCTCATATGGAGAGCCATCAACTTGGCCCACCTCTCTTTCACGATGTAAAGATGTTTGGTGTTGCTGCTTGCCCAGGTACCTATAGTAAACATCTCATTTAACCTGATTTTTTTTTTTTAAAAAAAGGCATTAGCAAAAAACTTTTCAGTTTCCATTTTGCTGATGAAAACTTCCATCTTCTGGGAAAAAAAAAAAAAAGGATACACAATTATGTCTTCTTTTAAAAAATTGTTTCCGCAGAAATAATGAAAGGACAGCTGGAGCCCTTCCAAAGAGGAACAGGAGACAGACAGGACAAGTCAAGGAGCCTCATGCAGTCTCGCATGGCCCTGTGACTCACAGGACTGCTGTCTCTGTGAGCCGGGGGATGCTCTCCTCAGCTGTCATCCATGACCCTCTCACCTGCGCAGATGAAGAACATTTATTCCATAAACCTGTACAGAGAGAAATGTGTCAAACACTTCAAAACAAAACAAATGCAACAATCAGCAAGGCCCATACAGGAAAACTCTGCTACACCAATTCTGCAAGTGGAAGCTGTCCTGCTTGCTGGCAGGGCATGGCATTTCACAGATGCTGCAGGGTATAACTTGGGTTTCTCCTCGTTTACCCACATCTTAAGGAGGAGGGCAAGGATGCCTTGAACAGGCTAAAATGGACAAGTGGGCTCAGCTGCTCTTCCAGTCCACATGCTCCCAGCCTGGGTTTCTGTAACCTGGCACTCGGGGTCTTCTCAGAATAGATGCTGCTGACAGCAACAGGCACAGAGTATCCCAGCTCACATTCCCATGGGAACCAGGAAATATTATCTTTCCAATTCTCTACAGACTATATTGGCTTTTTATTCAGTGATTAAAAAATAGAGTTATTCTGCACAGTTTCATTTGTCACAGTGTCAGGCCTGCTGAACATTTATCTACATTGGGTGGCACCTATATAAATACAATTTACTTCTCCTGTTTCTCCCCTCTCTGTCAGCTGCAGGCTTGCTCACTTCTGGCCTGTCTGGTCTTGCTCTCCAAACACAGAGAGCAAAGGAGCGCTCTATTTCTATTTCTATTTCATTTCTTTCCAATGACTTCTATTTCTACTTCATTCTTGTTTTCCTTCCTCCTTTGCTTCAACTGGCTGAGCATTGATCATCCGCCTGTAGTCAGCACTTGTGAGGCCACATTTTCAATTCTATATTCAGATTTGGGCTCCTCACTGCAAGAAAGACATTAAGGTTCTGGAGTGTGTCCAGAGAAGGGCAAGGGAGCTGGGGAAGGGCCTGGAGCACAAGTCTGATGAGGAGCAACTGAGGGAGCTGGGGGTGTTCAGTCTGGAGAAAAGGAGGCTCGGGGGGACCTTCTCACTCTGTACAACTACCTGAAAGGAGGTTGTAGCCAGGCGAGGGTCAGTCTCTTCTCTCAGGTAACAAATATTAGAACAAGAGAAAAGAGCCTCAAATTGCACCAGGGGAGGTTTATGAGACTGGATATCAGGAGAAATATCTCCTCTGGTCATGTGGTCTGACACTGGAAGAGACTGCCCTGGGAAGCAGTGCAGTTACCATCCATGGAAGTGTTCGATATCATGTGTGGATATCAGTTGTGGATAGGGTTTAGTGGTGAACATGGTGGTGCTGGTTTGATGCTTGGACTCAATGATTTTAGAGGTTTTCTCCAACCTAAACAATTCTATGACTCAATGATATAATAAATATCCTTGTAAGGATTTCCAGCTGGTCAGGGTATTTCATTGGTTGGTTGCTTGACTTGAGACCTCCTCGGGGAGCCTGATCTGTAGGGCACGAGGAATCAGTATTGATTGCTTGATCAATTTTATCAAAGGTTATCCCTGGCTTTTGTAGAAATCAATAAAGAAAACCTTCCATGTGTTTGGGAAAGGAGGTCTTGCATTTTGTTTGTTAGTTGTTTCCTTAATGTAAGTTTGGTTTTATGAATACCTTTTGCTAATCAGCTGCCTAATTTTGAAGGAAGCCAAGGCAGCACAGATTGCCAAAGACCCTTTCCAATGACTTTTCCCGCCTCAGCTCCAGGTATGTATTTGGAGGGTGCAGACAGTTCTTCAGGATGGGTATAGCTGTTGATGCTTGTAGTAAAAGTTGTTAAAGATCCTCCGCCCTCTGGGTCATTATGACAACACCCAGGTGTGTTCCCCTTAGGGTCTGTGCACCCAGGAGCTGCTCAGCAAGCTGGGTCACTTGGGCCAGCTGCAATGGTGCCTGGAGGGATGAACCAGATCCCAGCCATGTCCTGCAGAGAACCCAGCTTATTCAGGGTGCAGGAGAAGCAACAGTGGGAAGCTCAGGCTCGACACATGAGCATCAGCCAGTCCACGGTGGTGGGGCTGAGCCTGTGCTTACTTCTTTTCTCAGAAAGAGACAACCCAAAAATCAGGAGATAAAATCTTGGTCCCAGGGAATTTAAGGACTTCAATAGGGCAGGACTTCATGCAAAAAATTCTTCTCGAAGATAGTGTATAGAGAAGGGACAAGGAAGTATGTATTGGTGAAAGAAACTAGTTTAATCCCCATTTATTTGCCAGAGGTAAGTTAGTTCTGTGGCTTTAGTTTCTATAATTCATTTGTAATAAAAGTAGCTTTACCAGAAAAAGACTGGTATCATCTCTCAGCAGTACAGATTTTATAAGGCATTGATGGGAGAGTAATATGTACACACTTCATCTTTACTAAAAATTTGCTTCCTTTGTATTCAGTTGATTAAAAAAGAAAATCTAATGCCCCTTCTCACTGTAGCATCAAATTAAATGACATGAAGGGAAACTAAGCACAGTCAGCAGAGCCCCAGACCTTTTGTTCCCTACCCTGTGGTCATGTGCATGTGTGTATGTGCCTAAGGCATCTTGTGGCATCAAAGCAATTAGGGATGTGAGAGATTCCTGGGTGCAGAGTTTTAGAAACATGTTTATTGATAGGGAGGTATTTCTCGCCTTGGTATCTGAGCACAGGGAGGACTCCTCACCTTCCATGGGGAAAGCCCAAGCAGAAAGCAGGAATGGATCTGAATGTTCATGACAGTCACGTACGCAAGGGCTGTGTGGCTGGAGAGTACAAGCAACTGAGTCTGTAATAAGAAACTGTATTTTCTTCAGTTCTTTACAACTGGAGCAAACCTCTAAAAGGAGACAAGAACAGTGGAAAAACCCCACGGCATGTTGCAGGCATGTTGCAGGTTGGAAGGGTGATCTTCTCCCCAAATCTCTGGATGAGAGACTTGTTCCTCTCCTCTCCCTCTCCTCTCCCTCTTCTCTCTCTCTCTTCTTCTCTCCTCTCCTCTCCTCCCTGTCTCTAATAAGGCTACACAATTTATTCTGCCTCCTGGTTTTGTTAGCACAAAATGTATTGTCTTTCCTGTGGATTTTAGCACAGCTCCACACAGACCATCATCAGCTTTTTGGAAATCGCATATATGTCATGAGGGACTGCTTTCCCTCACAGGGTAGAGACTTGTTTTCCTCCCTCATTTCATGAGTTTAAGGGCAAAAAAGGCATTTTTGTTTAAAGAAACAGTATAAGTTGTTGATGAGAGCAGAGTATGTCCTCTCAGCAAGGTTTTCCTTCTGAAAAATGAAAATGCTCCTTCTGTGCTGCAGGATACATCTCTATGCTCAATATCACCCCTGGGAAGGTCTTCTCTGGACAAGGAGGGAGGACAGAGATGCTTCTGCTGCTCCCAGACACCCACCACAGCAGCCCATGAGTGTGAGCCTGCCTGTGACACAGTGGCTGCCGTGCCCTGAAGCCTGGGTGCATCAGGGACCACAGTCAGCATGATTCTGTTGGCAAAATACATGTAGGTCTGTGAAATTCCCTGTGATTTTACAGTGATTTCCAGAGAGTGGACCAAGGGGCGACTGAGAGGAAATGGGCACATCCATCTTTGTTCCACACACATCCGTTCTCCTCCCCTGCTTTGTCTGTGCAGTAAATTATGGAGGTCAAACCTATAAAATACATATCACCTTGTCTAATCCCGGTCCTTGGCAAAGCAGCACTGCTCCCTCCTAAAATGATTGCCCACAGGAGAAATGTGTTTATGGGCATTATTGTTTCAGGCAATTAATTTGCAGCCATGCTAAAGAATCTGAGAGCTCTTTGCCTGATTTCTCCCTCACTGCCAGGTACTTGGCTGTCTGGGAAGAGTCCCTAGCAAGTAATTTCTCTGCATATCTCCTCAGGCCAATGGGAAACTCCATGAGTCACTTTCCTCCCTTTCAACAGCAGTAAGCGACAACTAGGAATGAGAAACTTCCTGTGAAAACAAAGGGACAAAACCTTGTCTTGACAAGTCTAAATGACCCTGAAATCTTTGCCAGTCTGCCGGCTAAGGTTTCCATGCCTCTCCACTGAGCCCTTCTCACTGCTCTCTACTCTGCAGTGAGTGCAGCAGCAGTCCCTCGGCAGTGCTGGAGATTTGGGAAACCCTGTCCCTCCCCACAGAATCATGCAATCATTAAGGTTGGAAAAAACTTTTGTAATCATCGAGTCCAATTGTTAACCCAACACTGCCAGGTCCACCACTAAACCATGCCCCTAAGCAGCACGTCTACATGTGTTTTGAACACTTCCAGGAAACACTTTACTGGGCAGCTTGTTCCAATGCTTGACTGCTCTTTCCATGAAGTGATTTTCCCTATTATGTAGTCTAAACTTCCCCTGGTGAAACTGGAGGTCTTTTCATCTTGGCCTATTGCTTGTTACTTGGGAGAAGAGATCCACCCCCACTTGGTTACAACCTCTTTTTAGGTAGCTGTAGAGAGCAAGAAGGTCTCCTTTGAGCCTCCTTTTCTTCAGACTGAACACCTCCATCTTCCTCAGTCCATTCTCATCAGACTTGTGCTCCAGACCCTTCCCCAACTCCTTACCCATCTCTGGGCATGTTCCAGCACTTCAAGGTCTTTCCTGTAGTGAGAAGCCCAAAACTGAACACAGGATTCAAGGTGTGGCCTCACCAGTGCCACGTACAGGGGGACAGTCCCTGCCCTGGTCCTGTTGCCACACTACTGCTGATACAGGCCAGGATGCCATTGGCTTTCTTGGCCACCTGGGCACACTGTACAGCTGCTGTCAACCAACACCCCCAGGTCCCTTTCCGATGGGCAGCTTTCCACACCCCTAAACTGAAGGGTGCCCAGGACTAGAAACAGGTGGGCTCTCAGCCCTAATTTGCGTGCAGGCTCCTAGACATATGTTGGCCAAGGTCAATCACAACACCGCCAGCAGGTCCTGGGATGCATCGAGGAGTTTGCATGGGCCAGACCTCATTCCCTCTGGACTGTTTTCTTGTTGCCTCAGAGGTCTAGCCTTGGCAAAGGGACCTTCACATCCCTGTTGACATGTGGAAGGCAGGAGTCTTCTCATCACTGTCACAGCTGAGATGTGACACACACACATGAGGAAATCCATATAGGAGAAGTATCAGCACAGGAGGTCCTCAGAGATCTTCAAATCTCAAAAGAGCCCACAAATGGCGAGTTAAACTGCTCCTGGGGTGGACTCTGAAAATCATGGTTTGAGGTAGAAGATCCAAAAATGGAGACTGAGACTTCTAAGTCATTCAGGAGTCTAGTCTGTCCTCTCCTCTACTGCAGGAGAAAGCAGACAGAAGAGGGAGATCCTGTTTCCATGTGATGGCATAAAGTATTTTAATTGTCAAGTCTTGGGCAACATTTCTCAAGACAGCAAGCAAAAGGTCACTCTTTCCTTATCGCATAGAGAACTTTTAAGAATCAAGAACTCAAAGAAAGATTTGTTCTAAGTATCTGAGCTAAAGTCTGAAAATATGGCCTCAGCTCCCTCAGGCTCCAAAGAAAATCACTTTGCATTGCTACACATGTTGTTTTACTTGGACTCACTCTCATTTTTGTGAGAATATTCTCCTCCCTCCCCAATTTATTAAAGCAAAATAATTTAAAACTAACTCATGGAATCAAAAATTAATCCCATGCTGAGTAGTATTTTGATTGCTGGAGCAAGCAGCAATTCCTGCCCACCATCCCTATCTGTGTACAGATCAAAGCCGGCATTACAGTCAAAGACATCCTCAGCTGAGAAGGGCAGCCCCACTGCTGCTGTTCCCAGCTGAGCAATAAGGCTGAGCTCGCCCTGTTGGATCATCTTTGGATTTTACATGCCCTGGAGCAGGGATGCAGATAATTTTCAGCAGCTGTAAGTTACTGTGGGATTGAACAAGAACCATGAGGTGAAGTGGGACAGGCAGGTGAGCAGAAACTCCAGCTGAGGTGAGCAAGACTTCAGCATTTGGCTTCCCACAGGAGCACTGTGAAGGCTGTTTTTCAGGCTCCCTCTCTTTCCCAGAGACACATGAAGCCCAAGGTCATGCTTCAAACAGCTGACCATCAGAGACTCCACAGAGCTCAATTCCCAGGCAGGCTAGCATGTGAAGGGCACTATCAAAGGAGGAGGCTTTACATCAGAGCAACTTTGTTCTGTGTGTTCCACATCATGTGGTGCCGCTGGGCACGGCTCTGATGGCAGTGGTGAGTCTGGCTCAGTCCTTTTTGCTGGGACTGGTCTAATCCACCCAGTCCCCAGTTGAGTCCAGTAGCTCCTTGAGAAACAGACTCCAAGCCATCAGAGGAAGCCTGTGGTGGTGAGTGGCCTTGGGCTCAATGATCCTGAGTTTGTTCTTGCGGCCAGTGGTTTCCTGCCCAGATTCCAGGAGGCTGTGCCTGGGCACACAGAGCTGTTCTGCTGCTGGTCCCACCCACAAAAAATACATATGTAGGGTGATGCCTTTTGATCCAAGTAAGCCTGCAAGCATGAAGTAGAGCTACTGAGGCACATACCACCTTTTTGACTTCCCTGACATCCCCTGCATGAGCAACACTGTTTTGCTTTTGGGACCAACAGTAGGGATTGAGTTTATGCTTCACTGAAGGTTGTGGAACAGAGCACCTGACTAAACAGGATTTCCAGGACATCTCTTTGCTGTCAATGTGATCCTGCAGAGCATTTATCTGAACTGTTGTAGAAAACCAACTGGATTCCTTCATCACCCCTGGTATGTGAGCTGGGAAATCAAGGCCATGTGCCTTCAAAATGCTATCGAGGCAAAATCTGACAATCCATCACAGAACAATAGGGTTGGCAAGAGCGGTTGTGCCAGAGCTATCAAGCTCTCCTTCCAAATGTGACAAGGCAAAAGCCTATTCCAAGTCACCCTGATGACAGACCCACCTTGGCTGATAGTGATGAAAAGTGCACTAATAATAAAATTGGGGCTGCAGACCAGGAGCTCTCGAGCAGCTCCATGCAGATGACCAGTGCACTCTCACAGGAGACTCCCAGATAGAATGCCTCGGGTTCCCTTTACCCCCGAGGAAGTAATGTATCCCAGAATGATGGGAATTTTTCATATAGGCCGATAGTTATAGCACAAGGGGAATGGTTTTAAACTAAAATAACAGAGATTTGGATTAGATGTTAGGAAAAAATCCTTTACTGTGAGGCTGGTGAGGCATTAGAACAGGTTGCCCAGAGAATTTGTAGATACCCCAACCCTGGAAGTGTTCAAAACTGGGCTGGATTGGGCTTTGAGCAACCTAGTCTAGTGCAACGTGTGCCTGCCCATGGCAGGGGGGTTGGAAGGAAATGATCTTTAAGGTCCCTTTTAACCCAAACCGTTCTATGATTCTCTGATGGGGCTGACAGAGCATAGGGTAACAGAAACAGAGGGACTAGGCAAAGGCATAGGGACAGGACCATCACACCAGGTCTGCTCACCCCAGCCTAACCTGTCCCTTCTTGCAAGCTTTTACTGCCTGCAATGGGAAAGCAAGTTTTCACTCTAAAATACTAGGAAAATAAATTTAAAAAAAAAAAAAAAAAAGCCTCTCCTTTGTCCCTGACCCTGTGTGATTAGGTCTTCTGTAACCTTCAAGCAGTCTTGGGAACAGTCCCATCAGCTCCTGCTCCAACAGCCACAGTGATGTTTTTTTGTCTCTGTTGTGGCAGCTGAAGGGAAAAACATTGATTGGATTCCACTGGCATGAAAAGATTAATCATTCGCCTGGATTTCTAACCAGACTCTTCCACCCTGTCTAAAACCTTGGTATTAATATTTAAAATTTTTCTGGCTGCTCTCTGTTTTAATTAGCAAGTGGAAAACTGCCTGGCCTTTGCCAGGAAAAAAAAAAGTCCTTAAGATCAAAGTAGGCTCTAATTCACGTTTTCTTGCCACAATCAAAGAAACGTGTTGGTAAAACAAGTGTCCTCTGATGAAGAAGGAAGGACATAATTCATCAGGGGCAAAAGCTGAGTGCTGTGTCCTGAGTGATGTGATCTCATTTCAGAGTGGTTAAAGGCAAGGGAGAGCACTGGGTGATTTTGCCAGTACATCCACAATGGCAATTTTAGGCTTCTTATGAGGGACAAATTATTGCCTCAAATCTTACTGTTAATGTATCATTTAGGATCTGCTATTAAATAATAAGAAAACCCATGAAACTGTGTAGCTCAAGGGAAAGTGTCAAATTCTTCTGTTGCATTCTCAGAGGTGTAGGGGAAAATGTATTTGTTTTGTAAAAGGAGGAGACTTGTGAGTCCTCCCCAGTACACAATTTGAGTACCCTGCAAGTACCCACCAGTGCTGGATCCACCCAGGTGCAGCACAGGGACTGAGCTGGAGTGGGGGAAATAGCAGTTTCCTTAGGTAAGACTTCACTGCTAAGAAAAGCCAACCTGGAAATGACAATCTCCAGACTGGTATTTAGGCACAAATCTATAGCCACCAAAACAACTTGGATGACCCCAACTGCATTTTGCTACATCCTGCCCTCTCCCTAGTCCTATGCTGCTTCTGCATCACAGTGAGGATTCATAACTCTGATGCAGAATCACAGAATCACATAGGTTGATAAAGACCTCTAAAATCATTTGAGTCCAGCCATAGACAGCTTGGCCCCTGCCTCCACTCCATGCTAAATGGAGTTGTGGGAAAAAGTCCTAAACAAGGTAAAAGCTCAGTATAAGCATCACTGATTTTCTTGGTGTCTTTTTGTGCCTTGTCAGTGCACACACACCCAAGGACCACTTGCACAGAAATATTTCCCTCTGGCAGATTTGGAAACTGAAGCTTCACACAAGCTGTCAAAAATTTTTAATTGAGTGAGCATAGGGCTGGGCTTAGACCACAGCAGACTCCTCTGCCTGGGATGTCACCAGGCATTTGGAAAAAACCCTTCCCATGTCCTCAAAAAAACCATGAGAGCATGGCAGTCTTGAAAGGGCAAACTCTCAAAGAGGAATGATCTAAAAAGTTTTCTGAAAATTATTTTTGAGTCTTACTGGCATTTCTCAGAAATGTCCCATCTGAGCAGCATCGGTTAAAAGGGTCCCAGTTCTGCTATAAGAGGTGTGGGAAACTACTAGTACAGTTTGTCCATATTACGGAAGGCACCTTGGTTCTCCTTGTGGTTAAGAAATGATGAGGAGCATGGACCTAGTTGACCACTCAACAGAAACCTGTTTTCTGAGAGCAGCCTTGCCTGGAGAGATGTCACCTACAGAAGGCAGAGCTGCAATTGTCCTGGAGACCCAGCTGTGAGGCAATACAAGGACACTCACACTTCTACCTTCAGTAGTGAAATTGCTCTATCTACACCTAAGCAGATCTGATGTTTTACTCATCTTCCTCATGAACTGAGATGGCATTGCCTATAAAAACTAAAAATGTGTAATTGTAGGCACTCATTGCTTTTATTATTAGCTTTTTAAAAGATGAACATTTCTATGTGTCTTCATGCACTCCCTGGTGGAAGTAGCTACCACATAGGAACACAAAAAAATCTACAGTAATCTCAGCCTTGGGCTAGATTTAAAGTGATTATGAAAAAAAAAAAATCCTCTCCTTTAGTGGAGGATTCTCCTCAGTGGCACATGTCAGTATCTTCACCATCACCTCCAACAAGGACTGGGAATGAGTGATGAAGATCTGCAATGGAAGCAAACTCATACAGCCTGAAAAGCAGCTGAAAGAGGGCAGGCAAAGCATATGAATGATCATCCATCATCAAAGAATGACTGCAACCTTTGCTGGGGGATTTTCCACATATATCTTAATCACGGCCAGAATGTCATGGATTGGGAGGGGAAAACTAGATCTGGACTGCTGAATTCCACACCTTCTAAAGCAGCTCTGCCAACCAAAACCCCAGGGTGGCAGCAAAAGATGGGTACACGGTGGAACATCCCTGCCTGCCTGCTCCCTCAGGCAGGACCAAGCACTGCCCTGGACGTCCAGTGAAGGAGCCGTTCCAGGGGAGAAGCAAAAGGAGACACCCAAGGGCTGTCACTGCAGCTCATAAGACAGAAAAGAAGACAGGGGACAGCTAACACTATTAGGGAGGGAGACATGAAGAACTAAGAGGAACTGGGGCAAAAGGCTGCTGACAGGGAGTGTGGGGGTCTGGGTGCAAGATGGGGACTCCAGCCACAGAGCAAGATGCACAGCAAGGGCAGCAGTGGGGATGGAGAGGAACTCCAGAGGAGCCATACATGCAACCAACCTCAAGGAAAGGTGAAAAAATTGCCTGCCACAGGCATGTTTGCTTCTAGGGACCACAGACGAGGCATCAGCCTTCTGAGATGCCTGCAGGGAGCCAAGCACTGTTGCCCTCAGCAGACTCCCTAAGGACACACAAACCTCTGTCACAGAACTGTGACATTCCAGGTTGACCCACTACTTCCCACCATTCCCTGAACAAGCCTCGCCCTGCATTTCCTCTTTGCAAAATCAACTTTCGCAAGAAGTTTGGTGTGATCAAAGAGACACCCATCATATGATGGTGTAAAAAAATAACCAGCCGTGCCACATTAGGTGGCAGAAAATGCTGCCATTTCAGTCCCATGCCGCCCAACCATCTGGGCCATGCAGTGGACAGAGCTGAAGGCTCTTCCCTGCGCCTCTTCCCTGCCAGTAGATGTGGCAGTGTGGTTTTAAAAAGTGTTTATAAAAGAAACATTAAATAACATTAACTCCGTGGAAGCGCAGAGCTGAGACTGTCAGCTGAGCTGCTTTGGCGTTACCTCATCACTTACACCACATTGGGTCTTTACTGTGCAACAAATACCCACAATTTAAGTGCTCAGTCACATTCCCGGCGTTCCTTCACCACCAAATATTACTTGAAGGGCTAGTAGTTTTAAACTGAAGAAGGGTCGATTTAGATTAGATATAAGAAAGAAGATTTTTACAGTGAGGATGGTGAGATGCTGGAACAGGTTGCCCAGAGAGGCAGTCGATGCCCCATCCCTGGAAACATTCAAAGCCAGGTTGGATGGGACTTTCAGCAACCTGGTCTAGTGGAAGGTATCCCTGTTTAGTGCAGAGGAGTTGGACTAGACAACCTTTAAAAAGTCCCTTCCAGTCCAAACTATTGTATGATCCTATGACTCTGTTTCACTTACAACTCCAGGGAACTTATTAGTAACAACATGGACAAAAAGTCACTTTTTCAAGCAGCAACTGTTTATTACTGGGATGAACATTAGGACTTTATTTTTTTTCTCTTACATATATTCAATTTGAATAAAAATAATTTAAAAAATTTTAATTTCTTTTTATATTACATGAGAATAACTCAAAACAAAGACTGTGAA
>JAYRBT010000001.1:34499813-34566439 GCA_036023395.1 Myiotriccus ornatus | reverse complement strand
TTCTCAAAAAAACCCTCAAATAGAGAAACAATCACAATTGTCATTCCAGTGAAGAAACTTAATCCATCTATAAAATATCTTTAAGTTTGAGAATGGTATATAGTTACATTAGAAAGTATTCATCATATAGTGTGTGAGTTTTAATATACCACCTAAAATATATAACTTCTCAGACTTTACAAGGTCAAATATTTTAGACCATATTCCAGTGGAAAAACACTACAAACCTATTACAATCATTTTAAAGTTCTTGTTGAATTAACTTTTATTTCCTTTTGAGGAATTTTAATATAGTATTTCAAGCAATAAAATATTGCATACAAACTAGCTTGCCAAACTTTATTCACACTGACCTGGACAACCACTGTTTTAAAGGATGAAGCACCTTTAGTAACAGTGATAAAGCATCACTGTTAGAGTAGCTGATGAAGAAGCAGTTTTTGTGCACAAATTGGTACAATTTTCACAACAATTCTGTAAATCTGATAAAAATTACGGCATATTCTGTATTCAATTAACTGGAATTAAAATATGCTTATGTCTGGGGTAGGATTACAGTGTTACAAGACAAAGAGTGTATTAATTAGTCCAATTCTTGTCATTTGACAAAGACTTCCAGTAAAATGCTAATTTCTTCTTTTATTCTTAAAATACCTGCAACCTACTGCAGTTTTAATTCTCGGGCTTATCTTGCCTCTATTCAGCTGAGTGTGAATATAGTTCATCTTTTCATTAAGTTCAGGGTAATGAAGGTCATTCAGCATCACCTGAATGGATTCTAAATAAAAAAAGCCCCAAGGAGGAAAAAAAAAGAAAGCGATTACCATGTCAAGGTCTCACTTTAGAAGACAAATCTGCAGAAACACACACGGTAAAAATAAGATGGACTTTGCGTAGGTAGTTATTTGCTTTGAGTACCATATCAAATTCAAAGAAACTGTGCCAGTCGTGGCTGTCTGCTGGCCTGATGGAAAACCATTCTTCACCGAGTACAAGGAAAAAACACTAATAACACGATTGTCAAAACTGTTCTCTTGTAACAGTCTAACCTCAGGGGTCAGCTCTCTTCTAAAGAAATGCTTGAAACACTGGCTGGCATTGCAGCCTGACAAACAACCTGATGCCATCTAAGGAGACAATGTCAAGCCCTTTTAAAAATAAACATTTCACTTCAGTATATTTGGGGTGGGGGGGAGGGGTGTTTGTTGTTTTGTTCTGGGTTTTTTTATTTTTGTAACTGTCTGCTGTTTCCAGCACCATCTCAGAGGCTGGAACGTTTCATTCCTTCCTCTGCCAGTTTGTCCTTTTCCACTTGGCAGATGCTGACCACCACACCCGCTGTTCCTCGGAGTGCAGCAGCCACCAGGACCGCCTTCTTGTTTTCCTTGTCTGTTATCTGTATCATCAGTGGAATTTACAGCCCTGGAATGTGATTTCTGAATCAATATGCATTTTCTTTTCCTAAGGAATGCCTTATTTTTCAACCACAGCTGTGTAAAAATACTCTAATTTTTACTAATGTGTGGGTAGTGGCTTTTTTGAGATCAATTAGTGACACAATTTAGAAAACCAGGCAGGCATTTTCACCCATTTTTTAGACCAGGTAAAATTTTGGACCTAAACTATGCCAATTGTCTTACTTTCTAAATTAAGAATTACTTTTAGTTTTACCAAGAAATATTCTACTGGTATGAACTATGAAATTATAATGCATATTTATGTTTTACTTCTCTAAATATATTACTCATTTGTTTAATTCATTCAGGATTCTACCATTCTGTGAACCAACTATAGTAATCCAAAAATATTTTCTGCTTATGGAAGGGGCTAAATCACTAAGCCACACCTTCCCGAGAAGCTTCAGTATTTTCGATTGGTAAAAAGCATTTCTCATTGAAATAATACTGAAGTGGAGCCCTAGCCCTCCTCCATATATACGACTGTCAAGTTAATTAACTTTTCAGGACAAAATGCTAATCACATTCAATGACAAGCCAGGCTGTTGTGTTCAAGACAGCTCCAGCGGTAGCTCTGGTGGCACAACTGTGTATCTTGGGTCAAGCTTAGGTGTGAAATCCTTGAAGTTCTTAGATGCTTCAGTGCCAAATACATCTAAAACTTTTCTGTTCATGAGAGCAAACCTGAAAAAGACAAGAGAGAATGAATGCAAGTTTAATTTACTTATGAAAAAATAAAATCACTGTTAAAATTATTTCATTTCATGAAAGGCTACCAAAATCTCTGAAACACAGGCTTCAGCCTGCACTGTTCAGAGACAGCAAGTTTTTCACATCAGGCAATGAAGATTTAAAAAAAAAAATTTTTTTGACAAATGTGAGTGATAGTGCTTTGTGTGGGTATACTTCATATAACACAACTTGTGGAGAATCCCTTTCTACTTTTAACTCCACAAAAAAAAAAAGGTCAAACCAAAATATACTACTGTTCTCTCTCATTCCAGCAAAGCAAATTCTGGACTTACCTGGATGACAATTTTATGGGTGTTACAACATATTTCCATTTCGCTACTCTTCAAAACTATAGACTGAAAAACTTATGAAATGTCAAAAGAAGTTGCCTCTATGGAGAGAGTGTCAAAACTACTATTACAGAGATTTGCTTCAGATAAAATAAATGGGCAGAACAGAATTTCTTCGCCCTCCTCTCTTTCACCTAAGGCAAGCTTAGGATTAAGACAAGATGGAAAAATGCAGCCAAAATTGGATATCTGCACTAACATCATCCCCTGTATCATGTTTGTACTACCTCAGAGTCTGCCTGCAGACTGCCTCCAGGCATCCCAAGGAAAACTTCCCACTACATCTAGCAGTCCATTCAATCACCTTATGTGTGTACTGTGCCATGGGGAGTGTAGGTTCAACACAGTCCAGGGATTGGCCTCTGATTTCACTTCTACTTTTATAGTCCGGTGAGTTTGCTGTCACAGCAAATATTACCTTTTACATTCCCATTCACAAACTCATCTACATCAAGATCTGGATGCCATTAAGATCAAGATGTTTCCACCGTATACGGCACCTTCACTAAGTTATACTTTTATAAATCAGTTACATCAAAATCTATTTTAAAAAGAAAGCTTTTTAGATCCCTGCAGCAAATAATAGACAAAATATCCAGTTAAGATATTAAAGTGTAAATTTATGATTATGATCAGTAGAAATGTTTCATTTTTCCAAGGGAAAAAAAAAATCCCTTCCCAACTGAAACAGATGTCCTATAAAAAACTACTGAAACTTTCAAGTATTCTTAAAAGACATTCCAACATTTCCAGTAATGCTTTTAAACAGAGTAATTCCATGTTGTCAATCACTGTACATACTGGGTGATTTCTGCAACATATATGGTTGTTTACTGGATTCTTCATATTCCACTGAAATCTGAAAGCATTCCACCCTCAAAGTAAATTAAAGATAAAAAAGGCTTCAAGTAAAACACTCATCTGCTAAAGAGTCTTCACAAGATTTAAGTCTTTGCTCCTGTCATTAGATTAAACCCAGCAATGGGTTGCTTCAGCAGCAAAGAACTTCAAGTGTACTGGAAACCATTTGAAAAGCAAAAGTAAATCCTCAGGAAATAAGCTCTTATGTACTTCTACGGCTCTGCTGTTGACAGTGAATGACACAGAAAGCTGAATGTGATCAATGACATGTTTAGACAAGCCATAACACACCCCTGCTTACATACCTGCCCTTTGTTAGTCGTAAAAGAAATTTCCAGTATGAAGGTCTCAGGTTCTGAACTTCCATCACAGCCTGCAAGGAGAGGATTCTATCAGAGCCAGCTGACAGCATCAGGCAAAGGCTTCATCCTGCTACATTATGTTGCCAAAACTACCAAAAGGATTCCTGAGGAAATAACTTTTACTGCTTTCTGCTGAATTCAATGCTCTATGTGACCACCACCAGCACAGACTGAAATCCCCAGATGACTATAACTTACAAGTGGTGGCAATTTAATTACATCTTATTGCAGGGAAAGGAACAATCATCATTCCTATGTACATGATTTTGCACTTGTGGATGCAAAATTTACCTGCTACTTTATACCCCACCTACTCTGCATTTTGTGATCTACCATTTCCTGTAGTCATATTTAGATTCAGCATTACATTATCTTAAATAATATCTTATAACCAAAATCCTTGTCTTCTCTCTATTCCATTATTTTTCCATGTCACTTATGAATACAGTGAATAACAAACATCTCAGCACAGATCCCTAAAAGATTACATACACATATAGTTATGGTGGTCCAGAAAACACACAGTGGGATGCTTCAGCAGAAATAGAATAGCAATTTGTATACCACTGGAAAGTGGTTGCTTTTCCACTGATGCAGAGGATAAAAGGACTGACAATACAGGCATGGAACTGACTTGAGAAGTGCAAAAGATGTTAATTACAGCTTGTTTCAAATGTAAAACTTCATGTTTTTACTATTTTTCCAATTTTTTTTCAACTAGGCAATTAATTCAATAACTTCAATTAATTCAAATCAGCTGAAAGTCAAAGCTTTCAGTTGATCTAAAAACCCATAAAGTAATCTATTGTATTGTTTGCCTTAAGAAACTGTCCTTTCACGTGCTTATGAAAGTCCATACATGTATTTTCATCTTCTGGGTCAATGCATTTTAAGATCCTTTCCAAAGAATTCCACGGTTTGTATAATATATTCAGCAATAAGCATATGAGAAATTGAGTCCAAGAAATGACCTTCCCACAGTGACACTCAAAAAAAGGATGCAGGAGCCCCAATTCACAGCACCTTGCTGCAATCACTACATCACATGGTCTTTTCTATATAACTGTGTCCCTGTGCTCCTCATTTCATTCAACATTCGACTTAGAGAACTTGATGTTCTGTTAGAGAATGACATACTTACTGCCTGAAAGCATATCGACGTAGAAATGGCATAAATGATGCTGTCTGCATGAGGAAAATAGGGAACCTTCCCTGCTTCAATGCCTTTGAAGTATATAGTCTATAAAAGTAAACAAAAAATGCTGAGTAAAACAAAAGTAACTTTTTTTTTCACATTTTCAAAAAAAAAGTCAACATTATTTTATCTATGATGATATATTTTTTATATGTCCACAAATGTGACGTTGACTGAGATAGTTTATACAAGTTATCTAAGATCAATCTAATAAGAGGTTATTAATGCATAGAACAGGACTAGGAAGAGGTGGGGTGTTAGAGATCCTAAAGACAAAGAAGGGAAAGTTTGTTCTATTAAATTCTTCATTTTAAAAAAGCAAAAGGACAACGCTATAACTATTCCAACAAAGTGAATATTCACTGTTCTTAAACAGCTTGAAATCACATACTTTACTTTCTGAGAAAACATGTAAAGTTTATTTTCCTGAGCACAGCTTGACCTCACAAAGCAGCACACGCCTCTTTGGTCAGTTACCCTTGGCTTGCGTAAGATGATAAAAGTAGTTTAAAAAAAAAAAAAAAAGTAAAGAAACAACACACAGCACTTTCCTCATTTCACTGCAGCCATGATGTCTCAAAGTCCAGAGAAAACCATCATCAGTACAAGATAATATTGGTTTTTTACAACTGGTATTCTAAAAGTCAATATGAGTAACTCAGGATTCTTTTTATATGACCAATATCTGAACTACCTTCAGAGCTTTGTCTAGGATAACAAGAAGCAGGAATAAACAGAGAATATCTTCCCTTTTTATGTTTATGCATAACAAAAAAATAGTTCTTTCTATTTATGTCCTTTTAAGTGAACTCTGCTCTGGTAATGGAGGTGAATAAATATCACTAGGGAACGAGGCCCTCAAGGTCTGTAGAAATACGTGATTCAGGACGATGCACAGGAAGAGAACATTCTCAACTCATTCCAGTGGTGCTGTTAGGGGAATAACCATGACTAAGTCTCAACCTTATGGAAAAATCACAGTAAGAAATCAAACGCTGGTTAGCAAATTATAATCAACATATCCAAACTCTGTAACTACTTCTTCTTCCTGGGCTCCTAATTTTAACAAGTTCATAGAAATAATTCAAGCCTGAAGAATAGTAATCAGAACAAAGTTCATTCCAAAGCTGGGAATTCAATCAGTTCAAGCACACTGACAAACAACTCCAGCTATAGAATAAAACCTAAGCTATTTTGAGTTATCTTAGACTGCTGAATGCCAAAATTAGGGAACAAAGGCAGGAAGTTAAGCTGTAGCTTTTGGCAATAAATCTGCAATTAAGGACTAGGTCTGATTTATGTTTCTGGCAGAACAGACATTCTTGGAACTTTCAGATTTAAAAAAACATGCAAAAGCTACAAAGCAAAGGGTTATCAGGAGATTAAGAAAATTCATGGAGAATATACATGGAGACCAATGGATAAAGGACTTTTAAAATGAGTCAGAAAAAAGAAAATAAGAAAGAAATGAGACCCCCTGGCAACAATGCCTCTTGGCACACATCAGGTACTGAAGCACATCGTCGCCACACAACTTTGTATTTTACTGGAATTGCCAGACAAAGCCTGTGAAGTTCATTTTCTTTTTTGTGCCTTGAAAAAAATAGATGAAGACCTCTGTTACAAGGGTAATAACTTACCTCTACTAATTTGGACACCAGATACATAGAGATAGTTGTACTTTTGTAAAACATCATAGAAATTCCTGCTAGACACCCTGTAACAATTAGAAAACAAAAGCACTGTTACTTGTGTTGCTGTTGCAGCACGTCAGCCCAACACACACTGCACAGGACTATTTATTTCTGTTGCTACAACACAATTCAGTGATGTTCCTGTGCGACCCATCCAAATATGGTTCATGTCATTAAAAAAATGAAAGTTTTGAAACTCTGAAACAAATCTGTACTTCTGTGCTCAGGAGCATGGTATCAAACCTCTCTCTTCTTTTTGGAATAAGAGACCTCTGAGGTTCCAATATGTGAGAGATGCAGGGAAGGGCCTGCACCACCACATAAATTTCATGGCAAAAGGGTTCTTCTTCAGACCCAGTGGAGCCCATAATTTCCAATGTGTATTCTGTCACATATGGAAGAGTTACTATTTGCACCTCACATCTCACATATCTCTCACATCTCTACGGTTGAAAATTAAAGGACATGTCTGTATTTGTGCACACAGTGACATACTGTCCTTGGAGCTGACCAAAAACCCCACATCATTTGACTGAATTTGCCTCACAGTTTTAATTGCAACCCTTTCTTTGAAGCTACTTGAAACATCACTGTCACTTTGACACAACCATGATGTACACAGTCGTATTTTCAGCACAGAAGTCTGAAAAGGGAATGGGAGGACAGACAAGATGAGTATTTGCAGAGTCCCAACACAGGCAAAATAACCTTCTTTTCATGGACTCACCAGCTACAAGTGCATGAAGCTCATCATCTAGGTTCCGGACCCAGCGCAGGAAGCAACTCGTGCCCTGTAGGTGAAAAGAAAGCAGGATGAGCCCCATAACATAACACACAGACTGCAGAGATTACTCTATAAGCCAGTAATACAGAACACAGTAGGAATTAAGAGTGTCGTGTGATAAGAGCGTAGTGTGATAATACTCATAGAGTCATGGAATGGTTTGGGTTAGAAGGGACCTTAAAGATCATCTTGTTCCAACCCCCTGCCATGGGAAGGGACACCTTCACTAGATCAGGTTGCTCAGAGTCCCATCCAGCCTGGCTTTGAACAGTTCCACGGATAATGCATTCTTCTACTTGGTAAAACTGCTATAATAAAAGGGAATTTAATTGATATGGGAGGTAGCAAACTTTCCCATTGCAAGAGCTTTGTAAGAGAAATGTAAAATCACAATTGTAAATCTCCTAAGAGCTGTAGCAACTTTCTTTATTGGGACATGTTCTGTCTGATTCAGTAATACTCTTTACCATATCAAGAAACATTGAATTACATCAACAAAAACACAAGACATCAACACAACCAAATAATAATCTTTAAAAGCACTGGTGATACTGAAGTCAGAGAGTTGGATACAGTACCCAAAACATTTCAGTGTTTTAATTAACAATTTATCACTATCATTACTTTCAAAATCAGAGAGCAGATCAATCTAATTTGAATACCAATCTAATACCAAAGCTAATCTGGAATTCACATCATCTTCATTTGGTATAGTTGCCTAGACTCTTTCCCATGATAAAGGCTGCTTTCAATTACACACCAAACCCCTTGAGATTTTTCCATACATCCAATAAATTCTGGAATCACGAAAATATATTAACCTAAAAAAAATTAGAACTGCATATTCCTTCAGATTCAAAATGCCCCACACGTTTCCCTTTTTTTGTCTGTGGTCCAATTTTTTTGAATGACTAGAATCTCTGCTGCCCTATGTGCTTATTTCAACCTGGTAAAAAAAAAATAATGTAACCCAGATTTGTGTAAGTTATGAAATGCAATCTAACATATAGTAGAATCATAGAATCATAGGGCCATTTAGCCTGCAAAGGTGATTTAAGATCATCAAGTCCAACTGTTAACTCAGCACTCACCAAGTCCACCACTAAACTAAACCATGTTCCCAAGCATCACATTCACACACCTTTTGAACACTTTTAGGGCTGGAGATTCCACCACTTCCCCGGGCAGCCTGTTCCAGTGCTTGACAACCCTTGTGATGATTTCCTGCTATCCAATCTAAAACTCCCCTGGGCAACTTGAGGCCGTTTCCTCTTGTCCCATCTTGTTATTTGGGAGAAGAGGATGACCCCCACCTGGATACAACCTCCTTTCAGGTAGTTGTAGGGTGAGAAGGTCCTCCTTGAGTCTCCTTTTCTCCAGACTAAACACCCCCAGCTCCCTCAGCCACTCCCCATAAGACTTGTGCTCCAGACCCTTCACCAGCTCCGTTGCCCTTCTCTGGACATGCTCCGGGACCTCAATATCTTTCTTGTAGTGGTGGGTCCAAAACAGAACACAGGATTCGAAGTGTGGCTTCACCAGTGCCAGTACTTAATAAATAGTAAATAAATGTCAGAGTAGGTCACCCTCATAAAATGAATATCTATAGGACTAAATTACAGTTAGCAAAGAGCTTATTTTAAAAACATCAGAATCTTTTCAGCTTTTCCAATTTAAGTATTTTTTTCTCTAAAGGTTCTGTTCTTAAAGTTTGAGCAAAAATTTAATTTTCAAATAAACTCTAGACAGCTCGTTTGCATTTTAGCATCAGAAACTTTAAAATCTGGAGTCTTAAAAATTCTTAGTTTTACCCTTAATAATATAGAATGATCTTAACTTTGCAGTGTGAATAAAGTGGTAGGTGAAAAACTGCAAGTGTGATTAAGAATATAAAAGTGCAAAAGCTACTTCAGCACTGCACTGTGCAATGTATTCTGCCTTAGGGCATGTGCCTTGTCGTCATCTCTTTTGGCATAAATAAACATAATTAGATTAATTCAAACAATACTATATGAATACATATCAGTTCACAATCTGTCATCTTACAGTAGTGTAGAAGGGCAGACTTCCAAGCTGTAAGTGCAATGTCTCCTCAATATGCATTGTATGTTCTGCAATTTCCTGCTATTTAGTGTCAAATAAGAATTCCAGATATCTGAGCCAACAAAATCTGCAAATGGCTTCTCTCTGGCAACACCGCTGCTACTGCAGTTACTACTTGTGTCTGCACTAAAATGTTTTTGTGTACCAGCAATTCCCTCTGAAATCTGAATGCACTTTCTTTGAAGTACTCCCTATCTCCTGATCTCAAAACAGCACTGCAAAATCCATCTGGTTTATTTGGAAACGATAGAAAAAACCCAGGAAATGGAAGACTAGTTTTCTGTTTAGAATTTGATTATTGCAATAGTATAGAATTTGTCAGTGACATGCTGTAGCAAATAGCATCAGTACTATTAAGCGTCTGGACTTTTTAGGTCTTCGGGATATTCTGAAAAGTGAAATAAAACCCATGCCATTTATCATTTCTGTATGCTATACGCTTACTTTGTATATACTGACGAAAGATCCCAAAAAAGCTCCAAGCTGGAAATTTTCCTTGTTGTAGAAGAGGGAAAATAGCCGTGATGGTTGTGTAAACAGATGCCGGAAGGTGGAAGGAATCCGAAGGCAACACTGGATCAGGTAACCGATGCTAAACATTCTAATGAAGCCCTAGAGAAAAGAAAGAACGATTTTGTGGTAAGAAACCACAAATTCAGAAAAAGGAAAAGCAAAAGCATCTCCAGAAGGACTTGTTTTCGACATCGAGCAGTTTAAAACCCACTCTGCAGACAATATGTAAAAATGCATAAATGCATCCCCATTCCTTGTTCCCCTGTAAAATAGCAAAAGCAATAAAATCACAGACAATTGACTCCTCTTTAATTTCTAAGAATTTCTGAAAGGCCTCACGAGAGAAACTCTATTTCTCTTCTACTCCAAAACTCTGTTCTTTGAAATAATCTGATGACTTCATTTCCAGGTTACTGACCAGCTTTTAACCACAAATGTGTTTATAGAGGAAAGCAATGCGGTGGAAAAAAATGAGCACCTATACACTCAAATGTCTGGAGAAAACACTAAGGAGGAAAAACTCCACCAAAAACAAATTTCAGAAAGTGTGAGAATTAGAAATTTACCCTGGTGGCTTGGCACAGACTTTCCTTGCCTGCAGCAAGGGAAAGAGCAAACCTGGAAGGGAGTTTATGTGCAGAGCTACTGAGAAAGGATAATATGGGTTCAGTGAATTTACTTACTACTCCACCTCGGATACAGATCTGCTTCTTCTTACCTTGTCACAAAACCACACTGACTTTTTCTTTCCATATTATTCTCCCTAGTTTCTCTTATAACTTCCTCCAAAACCTCCTATTGTTATTCTTACCCTATGGCTGAACTTTTCTATTAATTCTGAATAAAATCTACCTAGTTTTGTGTTGGAAGATGCCTTATGTGAAAACTATCTGTGCACTCACCATTGGCAAATAAGGTAGGAATTCAAGTCCAGTGACAAAGACAGAATTCCAGTGACAGGGACAACTGGCAGAGGTTTGAGCAACCTTTTAGGCTCAGAAACACACACCATTTTTGCCTCCTGCAGAACTTAATAATGCATCATAAAGCTCAAAAATTTTTATTATGGTTAAACATCAAGTAATAAACTCTTCCTGAAGCAATTACTGTCTGTGCTACTCAATAAGTGGCTTAGGAGAATCAAGTAGAAGAAAATATGTTGTGTCATCCAATAATCCAGTTAATAATATAGTCAAGATATTGGTTATAATTCAAATTCAAAAAACCATGTGTGCATATAAAGAGAGTTCAGTAACATACCAAAAACTCAGACAACCTGTTGTAATACATTAGGAACTAGTTAAGGTATTTAAAATTAATTAAGATAATTAATATTTATTCTGGGTATACAGAAGCCCATGTTCCTTCAAGAGACAGAACATTGAGACTACAATCATCAGAAAATAATGTCAGAGAAGTTCTGGATGCCCCATCCCTGGAACTGCTCAAAGTCAGGTTGGATGGGGCTTTGAGTAACCTGGTCTAGTGGAAGATGTCCCTGCCCATGGCAGGGCAGGGTTGGAACGAGATGATATTTAAGGTCCCTTCCAACCCAAAGCATTCCATTATTCTTTGACCTTCTTTGTGGTTATTCTAGTCATTAGTAAGTTGGGAGGGTTATCCGGTCCCATCCGCAGCACAGGCAGAAAAAATGGACAACTGGACTTCTACTGCTGGCTAGTATCTCCTCACTGTAATTGAGTGGAATCCAAAGGAGGAAAAATATTGTTTGACTGCTTCTGGCAGCTCTTTTTAGACATCTGCAATCCCAAAGCATTAGAGTATTTAAGAGTCTGAAGGGAAGTAAATGAAATCAGGTGGTATGTCACTACTGAATGTTACATAAAAGCTATCATGGATGATGTCAACAAGCTAATGGACATTTAAATGTGAAGAAGAAGAGTACTCCTGAATATCCACTTCCTGCCCTGCCCCCATGTTCTTTTAATCATTAATATGTCTCCCCCCTCACCTAAGAAAGGGCAGAGAGAGTAGTGTGGGTCTACTATAATTTGAGAAACTCACAAACTGAAATCAAATTTGGGGCTCTCAACTAGAGTAATTCATCAAGATTAACTCCAATCTCTTTTTCACCCTTCAGTTTTAAAGCCATTTCAAGCTTATTATATTCCATAATGGTCAAATCATCTCTTTACCCATGAAGCCTCACACACATTCTTCCAGCAGACTATGTGCTTTCCACAGAGAAGAGGCATCCTTTCCATGATGAGTACTCTAACAGAAATCCTTAGTTGTTTGCTCTAACTGTGCTTGTAAAATAATATAGTGTTATGGTAGTACTTATAGATTTGAATGCTAAGCATGCAGCACAAGATGCATAAGGATTTTGTGTGATATTCATAAAAAGCTCTGAAAGCAAGTCTGGACTAATCGAAGTTAAGAGCTAATTACTGTAAAACATGCTTAAGTAATGAAAGACAGCACTTTTACTATGTAAATAAGTGCAGCAGACTGAAGTTATAGTGAAGTAACATGAAAAAACAGATGCACAACAGGAGATGCTACTATCAGCAAAGATCTGGACATGCAGCATACCAAATCTGCATAAAATCACTTCTGCTTAATTTTAATCTTTGTTTTGAATATAACATTCACTGCAGTCTTGGACGCTGATTCTGAAGGCCAGACACTTGATATCTCTGGGGAAAACAGAGTACCCTACAGATGGAGGCACAGGAATGTTTGCTCCCCAGAGGATTCTGACCTGACCAAACATAAGCACTCAGGAGATGGGAGACAAATGGGGCCAGGAGGCACTGAACAGCAAACATACTGGGCAAGGCACTGAACAAGCACAAAGCAAACGGAAAGTCTTTGTCCCCAAAGATGCTATGTCTTGAAGTAAAGAGCCCATGAACGAAACATTAAGTGGACAGAGACAGTGGTGACAGGTTGTAAAACTGTAATTTTATTCTGGGTCTGTTAAATATCTCTCATACCTACAACAGAAAAGGAACATAACTATCCTGAACTATTCATGACTGTTCTGCTGAATATTTTCATCATAATTCAGCATAACGCTTAAGCACCATCTCAAGTTCTATCAACTCCAGCACAACTTATACCCATGTTACACCATGGTATCCCAACACGCTACAGTATAAAAAGAGTGTTAACACAACAAAAAAATGATGTTGTTAGTAAACACACATGAATACATGTCGTGCTACATCTACTCTGATGCTAAATTTAAGCATGGCATTTCTGAGACAACATTAACTGTATATAAAATTTTAATTGAATAAAGTTATTTTTCAAAGTAATATATGTCAAAACCATCTGAAAATACTCAAATCCATTTTTGCTGCTCCCTGTATAAAAAACAGGTTAACTATTAAGTGACTGAGATCATCCGGAGTCTTACCAACTCCCAAAACAGGCATAGCAGGTGGTACCACCTGTGCCGACCCAGTGTCAGCCAAGGCAAATCTCTGCACAGTGCTCCTCCGAAAAAAAATGCGCTGATCACATTAATAATGGAGGATGAATTATACCACCGGAGATAAACAGCTCTTCCTGGGCGCAGCAACTGTGACCAATCTCTCATTACCCCAATCCCTTAAAATAAATGAGTGGGGGAGTGAGCCCAGTGCCCGGTAGCGACGTGCCAGAGCCGCGCAGCTGCACGTGAACCGGGGCCGCCTGCCACAGCAGCACATTCCAGGTGCTTTATTTGGGGGGGGAGTCACAAGTGGGCTCAGCCGTGAAGTGCATCACATAGTTAAATGAGAGCCTTGCTTACTAGCCCATTTTTTTCCCACACATTTTATGTTACTCATTCACTACAGCTAATCTGAAAGACCAGAGAACTTTAACCCCACCACCACCCCGTCCTAAATTGAGAAAATCTGTTTTCAGGCTTGTCACATTTTCAATAGAAGAAGAATGAATAACAGGCTCCTTTCTCACTTCCTAAGCATATGCTTTTTCTGACTATAGACTTTTACCCTTGCCAGAGTTTGTCAATCGAATTTTTTCTGCACTTACTTTAATACAGTATGAGATGCAATTATCTCCATAGTGTTTACAGCATCTATGCCTCGGGCCATGTTTGCACCTGCAAAAAGCATAATGAAACACGTAGTAACTCATAGCTGTTTTCAGCGTCAGCAACAGGAGACTTCATAAATTTTTCTTGCCTAAAAATACATACAGTGCTATTTGCCCAGTGCTCATTCTCCCCATTACCCCACTGAAGGGCACTGTGAACTTTTATGACGCCATAAAAGGACAATAAAAACTAACAATACCTTAGTTGTATACCAAGAAAAAGGTGTCTGCACACTTATTTGGATCCAACCTCTTGGCATCCTACACATTAAATGCTAAATTAAAGGACAGATTTTCTGCTGTGGTCAACAAGGAGAAGTGACATGACCTTTCCCAGTTTGTCTCTGTTCTATGGTTCTAGAAGTATATTTGACCAATCCGTTACCTGTGTCCTTACATCTTTCATACCACTGGAAGGTTCACTGAAGGGCAATGCAGAACATAGAAACACACAGAGATACCCTGTGAGACTTCTCTCAATTGCAAGCTTTTCACTTTTTGGCTCTTTCTTCTATAGTGTAGATTTTTATGTAGCTCTTCCTTTGAACTGAGAATTTGACCTTGAGCATTTAAAAGAGACTGGCTTGGGATGGTGGGATGTGTGGATTATACAGTTCCTAGGCCTGTATTACATAGAATTAAAAGTAGTAATGTCATACCTGGTCTGAACATAATATTTTGCTACATCCACGTATTTTAGCTTTAACGTAAAATAAATTACACAATTTATATACTGTGTCAAATATCTTGGAAGTTCTGAATCGTGTACTATAAAGTCCAATGGCCATAAATCATCTGTGAGGTCAGTTTATGTAGCAAAAATTGTAATGAGAATGTGCTCAGGTTACAGGCATTTAGACTCAATTATACTGAAAAGAACCATATGGAAGAGAAACCTGGGAGAGCATTAGAACTAAAATCTACAAGGTTTTGGAATGTCTGAGTTGGGAATTTCAAAGCCCTACAGAAAAAATGCTCTTCTTCACCTGTAGTCCCTCAATCCTTGTATTTAACAAACACTGGGAAAGCTATGAACTACCTCCAGCAAAACTGAAAAAATGGTATTTAAGACAAAATAGGCATAAGCAACTCAGCTAAAAGAATGTGCACATGGCTGGAGCTGCCTCTTCCTCGTAAGTCTTTTGTTGTCTAATACAGTAACGTCTGAAAAGCCACTGCTGACTTCCCTCATGTTTTTCAACTAAAACCTACAGCAAATCACAGCAAGTCACTGTATGATGGGGGTCACTTCGTTTTTGTTCATCAGCTGAACAAGTAAGATAAGCCATCACCCTGAGAACACAATTCGCTTGGAAGACTCTCTTCTACATGTCAGCAGACAGAGAACTGGTTATAAAACTGATCCTGAAGAGGTCAATGGAAGTGAAGATTCATACGTGTGGTGCGAACACACACCTAAGTCCATTTTTCACTCCATCTTCCCTATACATATATGACTCCCTGTGGTAGCTGAAAAACTATCTGCTGTCACCGCTTTAAGCTTATACTAAAGGACAATAAATTGGATCCTGTAGGCAGGGAGGGAACCTACCTTGCCTAATTTCAGATGTCTAGATCTGACCTTGTGCAAAACAGTTTTAAACTCACTCTTTTCTTCTCAATTTCCTATCTCCTGACAGTGTAGGCAGCCCATGTGCCATCAATCCTATTTTTAGGTAGTTCTCCTTTATGCAACATAGGGATGTAGGTCCCCCAAAAGAAAATGTTAAGGTCACTTAACAGTGACATCAGTAAGGTCTGCTGCTGTGTAATTTCTCTCCTTAATATCACCACTAACTCCAGCAGAACCATGCCATGAACTGGTTTTGCTGAAAACTGCAGAAAAAGCGACCACCAGCCTGCATTTGGCATTGACTCAATTTACTCTCCTCCTTAGGACAACTGCACGTTGCAAGTCATAGCTATGACATACAGGTCTTAAGTTTTGCTTTCAGTGGAGTTCATCATTTGCCACTGCTAACTACCCAGTGAAAAATGAAAAACATTTAAATGCAAAGCAAAAGTATTATAAAACATTATCAAATACAATGTAATGACATTAAAATGCACCACGCAAAAGTGATTCATTCATTTTGGTTTGTTTTTCTTTTGTTTTCTTTGACTCACACTTTGTCCATGAGCTTTTTCGTTAGAGCCAGTATGTTCATTGGCTGTGATAGTTTTTCACAGTGCTTGATTTTTCTATCTGTTTTTGAAAATGCTGCTTCAGGTGAAAAAGAGTGAGTGGGGATTTCTTCTTTCCCTACAATGAACCTGAAAGAAAAAGAAAAAAAAAACAGAACAAAACAATTACCTAAATAACTAAAAGAAATATATCAAGTCCTGTACAAGTCTCTAAGAAAAGCTTGAAGTTACCCCTAGGTCTGTAAAAACTCATCCTACACAGCTGCCAAACCCCACACCTCTTTGAAAAGATCAGTCCACCGACATATATTTGAAACTCAGCTAATGGACACAAATGCTGTCAGGAATTTTCTAAAACTAGGAACAAAACATTAGTAGGGAAGTCCATCTGCCAGGAAAACACTAAAAGGAAGAACACTAAATAAGAATATAAAAAGATACATGAAATATGTCAATTATCTCCAGCAAAATAGGGTTACATAATGATAGATAATTACTATAATATTTTTATAAAATATCTGTTTTACAAAATCTTAAAAATGTTTTTGCTCCTGCTAAGAGCATCAGCTTTGTTTTGCTTGGTTTCATCTTCAGCCTTCTTTCTTCACCCAGAAGTTGATGTTGTCAATATATTGGTTCATCTTAGGTGCAGAATTACTGTGTATCAAGGGCAAGGGAGGACACAATGGCAAGATGTTTCCTAACACTCTGTACTGTAATTTAAGTTACACTGTACTGTGGCAGTCTTGCTGAGGGTGATGAAGGCATAAAAACTTTGTCATTCGACAGGTCACTGTGAACTGGTGATTTCAGAAAGCATTGTCTCTGCATGTTGTCACAGGAATGTTTCAAGTCCATATTTCTGATTATAAATTTACTATTGGGATCTTCTATCATATTCCATGGTTGTAAACTCTGTAAAATATTTCCAAAACCAACAATGCAAATCTCTCTTGCAATGGCATGATTTACTTGCATGCTGAGTACAGAACTATTGTTGCATTTATTAAACATTTTGTAATGCAGCAAATAACTCCAGGTTAAAACACAGCAGCCATTTGCTTCCAGGAAAATATAGGTTATCAAGAATCCCAGTTTTAGAAAGGCAGAAGATTAATGCTCCTTTAAAAACATGTAATCATATGTCTCAGTTTCCTTTATTAACAGTCCCAAATGTAAAAGGATTCTCTTGCCAGCACACAAGAGAAAATGGCCTCTAGCTGTGCCAGGGGATGTTTAAACTGGATATTAGGACAAATTTCTTCACTGAAAGGATTGTCAGGCATTGGAACAGGCTGCCCAGGAAATGGTGGAGTCACTGTCCCTGAAGATATTTAAAAGACATGCAGATGTGCCACTTGAGGACATGGTTTTGTGGTGGACCTGGCAGCGCTGGGTTAACAGTTGAACTTGATGATCTTAGATGTCTTTTCCAACCTTGGTGATTCTATGAATATGTCTTCTCCAAAATATAATGTATACCCCAGAAGCTGAAAAAGTTTTATGACAGCATGTTTCTTCTTAGGAAATACTCTTTTCTTACAATGCATCTGCCACTATGAATGATTCCTCAAAATCTTGACTTGAAGCTACAGACTCATAGAAGCTTTACTTACTTAAGCGCAGAGTACGTAAATCCTTTCAAGCCGTCTTTGCATCTGAAACATAAAACCAACAGTTTTTTCTGTAATGGGTTGCCTGCATCATAAAGTCTTACAGATTAAATATTGCATAGAAGGGCTGTGGATGAACACCAGCTTTTCATTAACAGAAAATGACACATCTGCAACAACTCTGTGGCTATTCTCAGTTCACAGTTGTCACCACAGCCTTGGGACAGCTCTGAAACAAAGGATAAAGCATCAAATGCCAGTGCTTCTCTCTTTTATCCAAACTACAAGAGGAGAAATTTTTAAAGGATGGTGACAGAACCATGAGGGTGATGATGGAAGATGACAAAGAACTGTTGCTTTATGGAAAAGAAGTCATGAGGAGTTTTACAAAATACAAATTTTACTGCAAGGAGAGAAAGAAGGATTGAATCTTGATGAAATACCCACTCTCTCATGAAAAGCTGCAGGGAATAGTTATTCCGACTGAGATAAATTGTTCTACTTTGCAAAGTGCTGATCTCTGCAGCTCCTTATTTTAAGACGACTCAATCTGAAAGTCCCAGTTTTTCAATTATACAGTGGTTGCTCTGTTTCTGAGCTTGATTATATATATATATATATCTCCTTCCTTACCGACTACAGGGTTCCTTGTGTGAATAATGACCACACTAAAGAGCCCATAATTGGCTATGAAAGATTTAGGTTACTGATCTTTTTTTCTGCCCAGGATACAATGAAAGGAGCTGAAGCTTGCAGCCACTACAGATTCCTCCTGAAAAACTATGTTGGTAGCAAAGGAAAGAGCAGATACTTGTGCTTTTTTCCCCTTTTCGTTTTATAGAATTGCATGGGGAATACATGATGATAAAAATGCATTCCTGATACAATACACAAATAACAAACTAGTAACTTATCAACACCATCATTTCAAGTGCACACCTACTCTAAGAGAAGACAGAACAGCAGTCGCAAAAGCTTTGTAAACAGAAGCAGATAGACATAACCCTACAGAGAACATGCTGTCCATGGAAATACTGTGCCCACACCCCCTCAAGAGAAGGTGGCACCATCTCCCAGAAGGCACCACGCGTGGTCAACACGTACTACCAATGGCTGGATACACACGAACAGCAGGAAAACCATAATGCGATAAAAGATGTTCACAAATGAGGAAAGTCTTGCTCTGTCCTGGCAAGGGAGCACCTGGTGTGGAGCTGGTAAGATGTCACAGCATTGAACACTCCTGGGAAACTCTTCCCAAGGGACTGACCTTCAACACATACGTTTCCAAGGACTTGGTTTTGTCAGCACGCACACAGTGCTAAGCATCCGGCACAGTTATACACAGCAACAGAAAATTAATCCCAAAGAGTTTCTCTTATAAAATGACTGCAGATAAAATATTGGTCACATTTTTATGATCTGTAGAGGTCCAAGGTAAACACATACAAATAACATTGCTCACCATATCTTTAATTAACACAGAACTATGAAATCAAAGATATGCAATAATTTTCCTTTTTTGCCTCTTTACCCATACGTACAATTCAGAAGCTGGAACACTATCGCAGCACTTTTACAGAAAGATAGACTCAAAGATGGATTGAAACTAATGAATTATTATTGAAATTGATGAGTGATGGAGTGAAGCAAATGAAATGAGCTTTGCCCAAAGAGCACAACAAATCACTGGCAGAACTACAAACAGAGCCCAAATGCACAGGTTAACATCTACTCCACACTATCCACAGAACCATGGTCTGCTTTCACGAGTTTGATTTGAGATTTACAACCAACTGTAGGTTGAATGCCCTTTGAATTAAGGGTGTCCAACACATTATGCCTGCAAGCTGCCAGCTCAAGAACACGGCCTTAGTTCCTTCTTTTCCAGTAAATTAAAACCATACACAAACTGAAATCTAAACACGCATGTTAAGTGTTTCTACAATAATATCGAAACAGAAAAGTAACCACAGTATGACCATAATGATGTTTTTTCCTTAATCATTCCAATGCAACCGCACTACCAGTTGCAAGTGTTCGCTGATTCCTTTACTGCACCACCAGATGTCCCTGCCCAGCTGTTCTTGAAGCGCCCTGACCGATGCCATCCTGCAATTAACTTCCCTTAAACATAGCTCAAAGAAACCATCAAATCCTTTCCTCGCTAATACTGAAAATCAGAAGACATCTGACTCACCAGAAGAGAAAACAGCACTCTAACCCCCTATTTTTTTGCTCCAAGAAAAAAGATATTTCTAATGCCTATTCCAATTACATGATTTCAATTAACTCTTAGCAATAAGTATTCAGTGTATTGGAATTTTATTAGCTATGCTTACTTTACTTATTAGTTGTTCTATATATTTATAGAGCTACAGCTATGAAAATCCCTGCAAAATGAGCCGAAATTAAATACGTAGTTCAATATGGCATTAATGCTAAAGATACAATTATAATTTTTCCCCATTAACTTCTTTTTTTTAAATTAATTTTAACACCGTATAAAAGTGGAATTTAAGCCCTTAAATAGAATTCAATTAATGCTCCTTGCTGCCTAAACTGTCTTCTGGAAAGTCATCATGCAAAACTAATGGGTGCGTGAAAATATTGCTTATTAAGGGTTTTATAAACAGATGTCATAGACAAACAATACTTTCAATCAAAAATAATTTTCTAATGTAACTCTCCTGCTCTGGCATGGCCATTTTGCTCTTACAAATGAAGGAGCAACCAACAACAGAACTGCAAATCTTATTTTTGGCTTTACATAATGACTTATTAAGGTTTCAGAATACTGGTCTAGAGATTGAAATGGCCTTACTTATTCACTCACTAGGTACACAACTCTGCAGCAACCAAAAAAACCCTACACGCTGACTCCAAACACAATTTGGGGTGGGGGGGAGCAGGGTGGTAACAACCCCCCATGCAGAGAGAGGTATCACAAATTCAGTGACTGGCCTAGACGGCGACTGCTGCGGTACAATGTTGGCTGCACATGGCACGTTTCATGAACACCTGGCTGCTAATAACTGAACTAAGGCTAACGACTTGCTTCATACAGCCACTAATTGGTAATAATAATGCCACCACTAATTGGTTATAATAACTTTTGCTCAATGCTTCATTGCTCAAGGGGTGAAAAAGCCTGCACTCTGCTGCTGACCTGCATAAGCCATTCAAGCTGCAAATGAGCCCAGTACAATTCATTACATGTGCCTAGCACTGCAAACGGGAAAAATCTAAATAGTGAATCATAATCTTGTTTTAACAGTATTATTCAACTTGGAAGGTCTAAGATAACGTGTGAGTTCTATGCCATCAGAGAAACTCTGTGTAGCTCACCCTTCTACAAGAGCATGGAGTGATGGGATACCGGAGAATGGCTTTACACTGAAAGGGGGCAGGTTTAGATTAGGTGTTAGGAAAAAAATCTTCATTGTGAGGGTGGTGAGGCACTGGCACAGGCTGCCAAGAGAAGTTGTGAATGCCCCATCCCTGGAAGTGTTCAAGGCCAGGTTGGATGGGGCTTTCAGCAACCTGGTCTAGTGGAAGGTGCCTCTGCTCATGGCAGGGGGGTTGGAACTAGATAATCTTTAAGGTTCTTTCAAAATCAAACCATGCTACTATTCTATGTTTCCCACCACCCTGGATGTTCAAGGGACCAAACCCCAAGATGCAGGAGGGCAACACTGTTTTTTGCCCAGCATGCAATAATTTATATGGTGTATAATTTGGTTACATTTTCCCATCAGAGGGGAATTTGTCCCTGATACAAAGCCAACAGCACCAGTGACTTTTGCCAGCTGTCCCTGCTGGGCACTGTGTACCTGATCACACAGCAGAAATGTTCTGCTCTGTTCCAGCTTGTGTTTGGCCAGAGCCCTGGTTGGAGCCGAAGGAGCAGAAGAATCACGGAGCCAAGGCAATAAATTTGGGTTCTTAAAAATTCCCCTGATGGGACAATTCTGGCACATGAGCAAATAGGGTCGATTTTAATCATGCATATTTATAAGATAAATTTAACTTACGACCACACACATTTATTTTTTCATAAAGAAAACAGCAAAAGTGGAATAGAGCCAAGGCTTGATACAAATTATACTTCCAACAAGACACGAACTAACTCTAATTATTTACGTTTGTGTATGTAAAGAGGTGCTGTACATGAGTTTACCCTACTCTCCCTCCATCCTGTGGGAAGGAGAATTTCCCACACTGAACTGTAAGGCTGGATGCCAGCAATTATGTTTTGTTTTTTTTAATTAGCATGTCTTGTCATAGCTCTTCTGAAGATTTTCTCTGTGACCTATCGATATACACTGCACAAGAAACCATCTGAGGGAAGAAGTCACTTTTCACCCATGGAATCTGTAGGAAGAAAGCAGCTCACAGGAGTTACAACATGCCATGTTTAACAACATCCCCAACATATTGCTTATGTTATCCTTCAGGGTAAGAGTAAATTAGAAACTCCTACATGCAGAGATCTCATTATGGCCACATGGGAAGGAAGTACTGCAAGCACAGGACATGTGCTGGCATATTGCCACAGCACATCTGCCTGTAAAAAGTGGTCAGGGGGACGTTTCCGAGTTAAGGTGTCTTGTTGTATGGAGAAGGGAGGATCATAGTGATGAAACATGACTGTGTCTGGGCACGTCAGCTACACTCCTTGCTCTTAAATCCTTGCTTTTAGGAATTAAAGGCTATCTACACTACTTTGTGACCTGTGCTGATCTCTAGAGCATAATCCATTGCTTAGAGAGGTTGCTTTCCAGTTAGACTCCATGATCTCAAATGATTCATTCCTCACTCTGTACCCAGTATTAATATTCAACAGCAACAGATGTCATTTTTCTAAGATGTCTTTTGCAACCAATTCCCTTCTCTTTCCATGTTCTCTTTTGCCCTTTCTTCCTGCAAGTTGAGCTCCCACCTGTCCTTTAAAAGTTATTCTCAAAAGCTTATTTCTTTTTCATCAGTACTTTCTCCATACCTCCTCACGGTCTGACACTGCCCACCACTCTAACCAAGTGGGTTGTGACTACAAGATCGAAAGTGTGGAGCTAGAACCAGTGAAAAACAGGATTATAATGAAATTCAAGACTCAGACACACAATCATTCTGAATCAGAGAAATTAAAGAATTACTTCAAGGTCAGTTCTAAGCTGTTTTGAGACTAATTTGTTTATGTGATGACTGCAACATAAAATCACATTTTGGAAATACTAGTTTTCCAAAAGGCTCTGAGATCCAAGAACAGTTCCAAACCACCCAAACTTTCCTCAATGTTGTAACTAAAAATTTCTAAAAATTATGATTGGACAGGCTAAAAAAAAATCTATTTTGACTTGTCATTATTCAGTTGTGGTAAACTTTCCAACTATCTGAAGAGTATCTAGATTCTTCTCAGTGACCAAAGAACAATTTGATTATTGTGCTAATTACAGTGCCCAAATCCATTGAGTTGTCAGTGGTTTATGATGAGGTTGCAGAAAGACATTTTGGTCCTAATTTATATAAATCTGTGGGAAACAGGATACTAAATATCTCAGTAGATATGGTTATACAAGAGTCTTCTGACTTCAGAAACTACTCATGACTTTCACAGTATCTTACAAAGAAAAACTACTCTGATTATATATTTTGCTATCAGAAATAAAGTGCATGAAATCTAAAATTGCAGCATCCTATTCGGAAATAGAGAGGCATTTAGATGCAATTCCTTTGGATCAAACTCACTATTTGCAGTTGAGTAGAATCTAAACACAAAGGAGATTCCTTTCCAGATCTACACAAGGCACAAGAGATCAAAACACAGGAAGCTTCGTTCATAGATGGTGGTGTGGTTTAACCTGGCAGGCAGATACACACCACACAGCTGCTCACTCACTCCCCCACAGTGGGATGGGGGAGAGAATTGGAAAAGAAAGTAAAATCCATGGGCTGAGATAAAGACAGTTTAATAAGACAGGAAAGGAAAGAAATAACAATAACTATAAATAATAATAGGTTAGAATACACAAGTAACGATCAATGCACCGACTGAGCAATGCCCAATCAGTCCCTGTGCAGTGGTCCCTGCTCAGCTTTCCCCTTCACTTTATCTACTGAGCACAATGCCATATGGTATAGAGTATCCCTTTGGGCAGCTGTCCCAGCTGTGTCTCCTCACAACTCCTTACGCACACCCAGCCTCCCCACTGGTGGGGTGCGGTGAGAAGCAGAAAAGGCCTTGATGCTGTGTAACCACTGCTCAGCAACAATGAAAACATCCCTGAACTATCAACACTGTTTTAATCCTAAATCCAAAGCACTACTAGCTACTAGGAAGAAAATTAACTCTACCTCAGCTGAAACAAATCACAGAATCACAGAATGGTTTAGACTGAGAGAGACCTTTAAAATCATCTACTTCCAGCCTCTCTGCCATGGGCAGTGACACCTGCCAGGTTGCTCTAACATGGCTTCAACATGATTATTTTGCTTTCTCTTTTGTAGTAACACCCATTTCAACTAATCACCTTTATTTGTGACATATTAAAGACATTAAAACTTGCATATGTCAGAAAGATGATCCAGAAAGTATATCAGTATTTCAAACTACGCTACAGCCTGTCCATCCAAACCGAAACATCTCTTAAAGACACTGAAAAATCATCATATCAAGACACCTGGAAATGCAGAGAGCAAAAACAGTCTGTTCCATGCACCAGCTGCTGTTAACTTTAACATTTCCCCCAATATAAAACCTAATGCCCTCCTTCATGCCATGTGTCCATGTCCCAACTTTTCCCAGATGATGCAGGAGCAGGAATAACTATCCTCTTCCTCAACTTTGACAGGACTAGGATGGAAAAACTGATGGAAAAGCCTTTCTTCCCCTTCTCCCTCCAAGGGTCAGAAAGGAGGTCCCACCATGTTGGACCACATAGCCCCAGGAGAACCAGCTACAGGCAGAGAACGTCACCACCACACTGAGAGCTGCCTCTTCCAAGACTCAATAGGATCATGAGGCACAACTTGTGACCTGTGCAGATAAAATCCAGAGGCAAATCTAAGGGAAAAAATTATTTATACCCAGATTCTCTCTACTTTAAATTTCCCCTTTCCTGGATTAAGCATTTATTTTCTTTCTGTCTTTACACAAAGGTCTTACCTATTCAAGACAGGACTATGTAAAAAATTGTAAGAAGCAATTATAACAAAAAAATCTTATCTTGTACCCCATGGAACACATGCAGATTTTGGAAAACATGTCAGAAATCCTATTAAAAATAATTGAAGTCAGAAGAGCTGTAGTTTATAAAAATTATACTTTCAACTCTTAAATTTGATTGCAGCAAATGAAGCTGGGATCAAAATTCAGTGAAAAGTCTCATTGCTTGTGTTTCCAAATCAGATAGTTTAACTTTTGTGTGTTTAAATAAAACATGAAAGAATGTATCCATGGCATTTCTTTTGGCTTGAAGTATAAAACGACCTTCTGAAAAGATGGTGGTTTTGCAACCACTACATGCAGCAAATATAAAACCATATTTCATAAAAAAGTAGATGAAGAAAGTAAGAGCAAGTAAGGACAACATTCAAGGAGAAGGGTGAGAGTAGCACTGTAGAGGACGTACATTATTTTTTTCCATACATATGTTGAATGCATTATTTCCAACACTTGGAAAAAAAAGTGCATGGAGATGACAAACAGTGTAATCAACAGTGAACTATGGTCCCATTAAGCTTTCATGTAAATCCAGGGAATTACATTTTAGAAGAAAAATTCTGCAATTCTGTCAAGAATGTGACACCACAAGTGAAAAGATAGCTGTTTATACTGAGGTTAAATTACAATACTGGATTCAGGGTTGTAAACCAAAGCTGCTATCAATCAACACTTCTCATCTGAATGTTAATCAAGTTTTCTATGTTATTGTCAAATATGAAGCTAGATTTCTAGTAATGTTAATTATCCTACAATGCTCTTATTTCTTCAGAGGTTAGCACTTCCTGAAATGTGCAAGCAACTGGATTTTTAGTAAGTGGAATTTCTCTTTTAAAGATCTCCAAAAACAACAAAAAATATTTTTTGTTATTTTAGCTGGATGCAGCCCTCCCATTTCTTTATGTACTAACAATGTTGCACTGTGGACTCACGAGTAGCAATTGAATCACTGAGGTGGGGCCATGCTCCCATCTCAAAATTCTTCATCAAAGTCCTGGTTCACACAGCTAATAGAAGAAACCAACATAGAAATATAGAACGGTTTGGGGTGGAACGGACCTTTAAAGGTCATCTAGTCCAATCTCCCTGCCGTGGGCAGGAACACCTTTCACTAGATCAGGATGCTCAGAGCCCTCCCCAGTCTGGCCTTGAATGTTTCCAGGAATGGGACATCTACCACCTCTCTGGGCAACTGAGTGCCAGTGCCTCACCACCTGCATCACAAAAAATTTCTTTCTTATATCCATTCTGAATTTACCCTTTTAGTTTAAAACCATTAACCTTAGTCCTGTCAATACAGGTCTTATTAAAAATTCTGTTCTCACCTTGCTTATAACCCCTCTTTAAGTACTGGAAGGTGCTATAATGTCTCCCAGAGCTTCTTATTCTCCAGGTTGAACAACTCCAACTCTCTCAGCCTTTCACCCACCACAGGACAGGTGCTCCAGTCCTGTGATCATCTTCGTGGCTGGTTCTGGACCTGCTCCAACACGTCATATCTTTCCTGTGCTGAGGACTCCAGAGCTGGAAACAGTTCTCCAAGCAATTAAAAGAGCTGACTAAACAATGAAGTTAAGGATTTATCTGCTTAGTTCAATTGGTTTGTTGAATTTTTGCTAAGTGGTGTAATTTTTCCACTACCAAATTTTAACCTTTTTCTTACAAGCATTTTATCAAAACCCAGTAACCTTCTGCTACAGCAAACCCCAAACACTCTCTCCAAACTGGGAACAGAACAAAAACAGGAAATGGAAAAAAAACCCTGGAGACATGAAGATGGGAAGTCAAATTGTCTCTAGGGGCACAAGGACACAGAGAAATGTACCTTGATGCGTGTACAAAACCACGTCCACCTCTGCAGCCAGGACTGCAGCGATGCCGTTTCATTGTTGCTAGAACAATGAGTCACTCACTAAAAGGACACACTGTTATGAGATTAAAAAACAAATAATTTTAAATACACATCGGATTTGGCTCATTATTAAATAATGGTTGCACCTGTAGTGATTCCATCTGACACAGGGACCTGTGCTAAATTTATCGACTGCCAAATTCTCCTCTGGCTTTTTTCTACTGGCTCTCTGTAACTCAAAAAAAGAAAAAAATAAAAGTCTAAGGTTGTTGGAACCATTTTTCTTTCTAACATACTTCATGCTATTTGCAGATGATTCAAAATTTCAGTAGGTTAAACCTCTCTCATAGATTGATTGATTAGTTCAAGCATTCAAGAGAAATTGATACATTTGATTTTCCAAATGATCCCATAACTGGATTTGAGGAAAATGCCTGGCTGTTTGCTGTTTCAACTTGGGGAAAATGTGATTAAGAGGAGACAATCCATTTATATTTTTATATTTTTTTAACTTTATCTCTGACATTTAACAAAATATATGATCAGAATAAATTTAAAACAAAATGAAAAGCTATAAAAATATTGTAAGGAAATTAGCAATCATTTTGAATGTGTCCTGGCCATTGATGAGCCCAGATACAGAGTGAAGATCAGTGAGTTATTTGTAATGCATTGACTTGAAGTGAGATCCTCACTCTGCTATTCAGAAAAACTCTTAATTGTGTATCATGCAGAATGGTGCCAAAATCACCAAGACTGCGACAAGTATTGAGACATAAGCATAAGGACAACACCAGCAGGTTGCTACACCTTAAGGTGTAATGACCATGTTGCAAAGTTTGTTGAAATTCAACTTGTATTTCTTTGTGATGCAGATTTACCTTCTGACCTGGAATTTACACCAAGATCTCCTTCATGATGCTGTGGTGTGCGCCTTTGATGTTCGTAAGTATCATATGAAGTCCTGAAAGACTTTAAAATCTTGAAACTGTGCTGGAAGAACCACAGAGTGAATAGAGTATTTGTGCACAGCCACAAGAAAACACTATTTTGAAACCCAAATTTCAGTGCTACCACAGAAATTTACTCCTGAGGAACTCCCTTGCTGGCCTATACTGCAGCAAGGGACTACAGTTTACTCTAACACAGTTTTATTTTAAATTACTACAGTACTGGTCAATTAGATCATATTTTTGGTGCTGCACATCCAGCTGCAGCATTTGAAATAGAAAGTTGCATCACCAAAAAAAAAAAACAAACCAAAAAACCACAAAAAAAAAAAAAAAAAACAAAACCCACACCCAAACAAAAGATCAACTTGAGAAACTGGTCATGAAACCTGGAGTGACGTGACACAAAGCCCAAGCCTACAGGTTACATTTGGAGGGTGGAAGTGTCACTCCTGTGATGGACTTCTGGTCCTTTCTTGTCCAATAATCACATAAATGTGGCTCCTGAACATTTGTATTGATTCCAATTTTGATTTTTTACAACAAACAACTTTTAAGAAAAAATTAACTCCATACCAAGAATCTCCTCAAAAGTACAAAGGAAACCAAAATTAATTACGTCACATGGAATATTTTTTGCAATTAACTAATTTACCAAAAACATGGTATTTGTGAAACTAATCTTCAAAAAATATTGCTGGGAAGGTAACTAATGCTCATATCATTTAAGAGATCAATAAAACCCCCCACAATTATGTCACTCTTTAAATACACCATGGGCATTTACAGCTACAAGAGAATATTAAAGCCTTGCCAATTCCTACCACCACCCTGAGAGCGCCACCACATTCAGACACCATCACAGTGTCTCAGTTCTTGGGTTGACTGGGTTCCAGGAAATTACCAACTTCCTTTACTTAATTTTTACAGAGCAATTTCCAGCATCTCCAAGACACAAAGCATGAACACATGAATTGAAACAAGGAAATCGGGAAAATCCAGTGTGTACGTGCTGATATCTCACAACAGATAAAAAGCTTCTGGAGACCCTAACAAGTCAATGACAATGAATGCTCATGTCTCCATCAAAGATCTGCTCACTCAAAATTAACCTGCTGTTGGAAAATCACAGAAAGTTGCGGGTTTTTTTTTAAATATATAAGGCCTAACCATTGTCATTTTGGGAAAACAAAAGATCCTATTCAGTCTTAAGCTCAGGATAAGCACGGGCAATAATATAACTAATAGCATACTTGTGATGTACTCACATCTGCTTTTATCAACTATGAAGTATGCAGCATAATCTTCATCTTCCTGGCAGCAAGTCATCTCATTTCTAGAGAAAGCCAGTTACAGACTGATTGTGAGCCACCCATGTGACTTCAGTAGTCAGAAGTCTAACGTAACTTTGGGACTGTTAGTTATTTTTAGAAAAAACAGAGTTAAACAATAACAATCATACTGTCTGGGAAAGGAGGAATTAGACAAAACTGCAATTCATCTGGCTTCCTAAGGAGGAAGGTGCTGACTGTGAGAAACCATTGTATGTAAACAGACACTGTAAGCACCTGAAAGACAATCACAAGGACAGGATGAACAATCAACATATACTGGTAAAAAAACCCCACCCTTTTAACATTGAGCAGCCTTTTGTGACTAGAGATGCAAAGCAGTATGCGCCATATGCTATTGACTTATTTCAGGCTTTGGACCTACAGCGTGAGAAATTTTCTTTTAAAAACAACCAGGGAAACGTAATCTAATGGAAGATACCTAGAATGAATACAAAAGTGATTAGACAAGAGTAATGAGAGAGCAGTTGTCAACGGCTTCCTGAAAAACTGGACGGACATACTAAGTGTTAATCCACAGGGACCAATACTGGATGTCTGTTACTTAATAATTTCAGTAGTGAGAGTGGTGACAGAGAAAAAAGTGTATGCATATTACATTTGCAGACAATACCAAGGAGAAAAGGGCTACAAGGGCTATGAAGGCAGGCTGAGAGAGCTGGGGTTGTTTCGGAGAAGGTTCCAGGAAGACCTAATACCTAATGTGGCTGTAAGAGAGCCAGAGAAGGGCCTTTTAGAAGGACATTTGATACGACAAGGGGAATGACTATAAACTACGAAGAGAGTTCATTTAGATTAGATACTAGGAAGAAATTATTTCTTGTGAGGGTGGTGAGACGATCACAGGTTGCCCAGATAAGCCACGGATGGCCCATCCCTGGAAGTGTTCAAGGCCAGGTTGGATGAGCAGCCTGATCTAGTAGAAGGTGTCCCTGCCCATGGCAGGGGGGTTGGAACAAGACAACATTTAACTTTCCCTCCAACCCAAACCATTTTGTGATTCTCTGATTGTATGAAATGGAAGAGACGGGTTCAGAAAAAAACCAGGTTGCTATTCATGAACTGTATGTGCATTATATGTATGCAGAAACAACAAATTACAACACAAGTACAGGATAAGAACCGGGAAGCATCAAAAAGCAAAAGCTGCTTTGAGATGCAGAAGAAAGGCTATAACGTGCAAAACAGTGAATTGACTGTCTGGCTTTATCACTTTTATCAAGCTTTGTCAGCTGAAATAAACTGTCTTGTGCATCACAGAGGGGAACAGGGTAGAGGGAGACAACAGGGAAAAAACCTGGAAAGATGTGCTAAGCCTTCACTACTGAAGTTCGCTGCAAAGTAGCAACGTAGAAAAGCAAAATCTGTTTTCCTTGTGTTTGTGGATGGCAGAAGAACTAATAGACCAAAACTGTATCACAATATATTCAATTAGACACTGTAAAAATCTTGTCCTAAAAATGACTAGGAATAAGATTAGATTATTTAAGATGTCATGGACTCTACTGGAGATTTTAAAGAAAAAGTGAGTCAGATATTTGACATGAATGGAGGGAAAATTAGACAGTCTCTCACGACTTCAAGTCCTTTTATTCCGTATTAAAAGGTTCAAAAATTTAGCCAACATTTAACTAAAATGTCCTTCCATATGCAAAACTTAAACCAACTACAGAACCTTTTAAGGAGGGAAGGAAAACTGGAAATTCTCCAGAGCTGTTCGGAAGGTTTCCTTGTCCTAATAAGAGAGAAGTATCACTGCAGTGATTGAAGATCCATATGGGATCAGCACTTGGTCAGTCCTTGGTTCCTTCAGCTGAGAAAATCCTCAAAAAAAAAAACTAAACAAGAAAAAAAAAATTAACTTTAAATTTACCTGTTTCTTATCAGGATTTTCTTTCACTTTAAATGTTCAAGTCACAAATGCAACCACTTGTACTGTGAGAATAAATTTCATCTTGCCCTCATTTTAAATTTGGTTAACAAGCTCAAAGCACTTTGTTGTCACTGAAAATATTAAGTCATATACAATGGTGTGGTAAACAAACCCAGCAGGCCTGGGAACAGAAGGTGTTAGTTTGTGTTTGTTATCCAAAAGTAAATGTCAGTTTTGGAGCTTAACTTCATAAAGACAAAGTAAAGGTGTTGTCCAGTGCCTCTCAGCTATGGGCCAAAGGAAGAGGCACAGCCAGGTAAATAAATCCCCATGGACACAATACACAACTGGAGAAGTGACACAGCTGGCTTGGCTTTGGAACACAATCGCGAGACAGCTGTAGAAAGGCCAGAAAGCACATCTGCCACTACTTCTGTGTTTGATAAAAACGTGCAGCCAACAGAAATTAACTATTCTGCTGCTCTGTGCCAGGGACTTTTTGCAAAGTCAACATTTCAAAAGAAACTATGTCAACTGTGACTGATAGACCAAGGACTCCATATGAAGATACAGGTCATGCATGTACCCATCTGGTTAAGCTGGAGGTGCTTTCTCTCATTTTCCTGCAAGTTTTGTTCCCCAGAGTTCTTCAGGAGACATATCTTATGTCTCTGTCTTGCTTCTGAAAGGAGTTCCCTTTATAAGGCTTTAAACAAACAAACAGGAATTGCCAGTGACATGTCCTTTTAATTCCATCAGAAGCACCAAAGTAAATATGGCAAACCAAATAAAGAGTGTAATGTGCAAAGGAAACCTTTGGCCCACTGGTCCTGCTAATGTTACACATTTTAACAGGAAAGGAAGAGAATCAGTGAACAAAGGATTTGTACCATGAACCTTCCCTCAGCTCTGACAGCTTTCCAGTAAAAAGGTCAGTTTAGAGTAAATCCAGGATGTTTGGACTGTTTTCTTCAGGGGATTACATTCCTCCATCTATCTCTCCCCAAGCCAAAATGTGCCTTTTTTCTAACTGCACCTGATGCTGACTCACGGGCTGCTCTGGACACCGCAAAGCCATGAGAGCAGATTACACAAGGCTGTTTGATTTTTAATTTGCAGTCATTAGGTGGGGATGAATCCAAGTTCTACTGGCATGTTCTTGGCAGTCATTTACCACTTTAATATGCTCATCATGTTACGTAAACAGTATTCCAAATTTCATATAGCAGATGGTAATTCCTGGACCTATACCATTTTAAGTGTTTATAATAAAGTTACAAAATATAATTCACACAGAGGCCAACTGTGGAAAAGATTATTATGGTTTTAGAATTTTACTTGTAATCCAGCAAGGAACTACAGTGAAAGCTTTGCATTAGTATGGCAATCACAAGTCAACAAAATTACGCCTAAGTCAGGCAGGTTATTATTAAGTATGTGAACCAGGCAGTATGTAGCAGCTGCATGGTCTTTCAGTCTACCGATTACTTGCTAAAGTATAATTTTATTCATCATTTTCCACTGGCTACTAGCAACATGGTTTAAAAACAGTAGAATTTTAAATGTTTCACCTGAAGTACACTGATAGTTGAAGGTAAAAAATGTAAGTCCTAGTAAAAGTGAAGAAATTAAAAGTTTATGAAATTAGGCAATTACATGAATGTGCAGATTCATGGTAAATTTTACATATGTATATATATTTTACATATATACTCACAGAAGACAAGTTTTTAAATAACTGAAAATAAACTGCTCTTCAGTAGAGTTTAGGAAACCTCCAGCACTTGTGAAAAGAGACGACTGGAACCGTATTCAACCAAGAGCTGACGTTTTCAAAAAAAAATGTGAAGAAGCAATGTCTTGAATTGATGTTTTCAGTCTACGATGCTGAGAATAAGGAAAGGATTCATGGCAAGGATTAGGATGCTACAAATCATATGGAACATATGAATAGGAGTCTGTTTCCATGTATCAATAGGGGTTTAATTTCTGCATGAGAAGCTTAAGTAAGGGCACATTCTTTTGTAAAGCATCCCACGGGTTTCCTAGAATACACAGATGTAGTGACATCCTCACTTCTAACTTTATTCAATAGGTTCTTATAAATCCATCATGAACATTTCATTTAATGCTTAAAAGAGTAACTTACTAGAAATTATTTTTGAGGAGGATAACAAGAATAGAAATAAAGTTAATTATAGGTAGAAAATTAAATTCCCTTGTTCTACAAATAAACATTTAACAAGAAGAACTGGTCGCAACTTCTCAAAGTTTGCTACTCTGGCTGCTATTTGAAAATAAGGTTTATCAGGAAAAAAAAAAAAAATCCCAAAACAGCTGGAACCCTTCTTAGAGACACAAAATAAATCACTCGCAAGTGAATTCCACACTCAAAAGCCCTAATCAGTACTCCATACAAACAACAAAACAAACAAAGCCCAGAAGGAACATTAACATCCCTAGTAACTGGTGTCTACTAATTGCGGAGCATCAGGAGAGCTTCAATAGAAAAGCAGAGCATGAATAGGATTGCCTGATAAATCTACTACCCTCAAACACTCCACACAGTATTCTTGACCCTGCAGGTCACAACCTTTTGCTCCCAAGTCACTCATGCCAAGGGGGATAAAGAGGTTTTTCCATTCTGTTAAATCCTTGTAATTATTTGTTACAGTTTTAAGTCACCTAGCCAGTATGTACATAGTAATTTGGTGAATCACACATGCTCTTTTCAAATGAAAATACAATAAACAAAATGGATGTAATTTGAAAACCTTTAAGGTAGCCCACAACTTTGTAAGTTTAATTACTTTTATATTTAGCGGTTAAGAATTCTGTGTAGTAAACAATTTGTAGTAGACAAATTAGTTGTAATAGTCTCCAATTATGTCTAAACCAAACAAATGTGAATTAATTTACAATGGAAAAACATTAGCTTAAGTTTACAACAAATATGGGAAAAACATAGACTGACCACAACTGGGTATGAAACACAGGGTACCATCAGAGAGCAGCACAGTCATAAATAAGTCTTTGGATGGTCAGTTTTCATTCTCCAATTTCACATTGCTAACAGTCTGCTGTCAAATATAATATTTCTTTTATGGTGTAATTTGGCTAGAGTCTGCCAAATGCACTGTATAAAAATGATTACTTCACCTTATGAATCACTTTTCATCAACATACTTTTAAATACAGCTGTGAAACTTTTGTTCTAGAGAAAAACAACAATTTTACTTTGTTGGAGCAAAGGGTGGAGTCTGGGGACTTGGGATGATTTGAGGTTTTTCATATTCATTTATCTGTTCCGTATTTTAAGTGTAACTGTTTCTTTCATAAATATGTTTCAAAATACATAAAAATATGTGCATTTTTATCTTGCAAAACAACATTATATGGCATTCAGTGATGAATGTGTTGCATGATGAACTTGCGAAAAACTGACCTGAGGAATGCAGCCAAGTGAGTTTTAGGGGAAAAAGACACACTCCGGTCTGGAATATCAGTTTAGGCTTCATTACGGAGAACATTTTAGCTGTATTTCTAATCCTACTACTAATGGTGAAGTCTAAACACCCTAAAGCCACCATCCTCTTCAAGAACCACGTCTCGCAGCACAAGCAGAGGTATCTAAACTTGGCAGTTTGAAAAGAGAAAATAACCAATGTCTGCCTTACTCATGCCAAATCCTAATAAGAGTATTTAAGTAATTCTTTGCTCATTTTCAAATTCACAATCCATCCCTGTGGGACAGAAGAAAACATGTGCAAAAAAGTTTAGCATATAAGGAGCAAAGAAAAGCTGATTACAAGCAACCTGCACCAGGAACAGCTTCAGTGCTTTCAGAGATGTTTCAGAAAAAATTCCCATAGGGGTTTTTTTGGTGTGTGTTTATAACGTGGACAGAATTACACTATTTAAAGATCTTCTCTGGAAGGCAATCCTCCAAAATATTGTGTATTCCTATTCTCAGGGCAAATATTCCAGAATTAAGAGGCTTCTTGACAGAGGTGAGCCATGCAGATGTCCAGGAGACTCATGAACCCTGTACCTACAGCCTTGACAAAGCAGCACATGCCTTGAAGCTTCAGAATATTTGTGTGGTCAAGTCACAGAGGATCCACAGAGCCATTCTGATTTAGTCACATACATTTTAGCTTTCTCTTGATCAAACTGCATAGTTTTATTTTATCTAGAATATGTCCCAGACCTTCTTATGCCTTGCACAGGCTGCAGAATGCCATTTCTCACATGGCAGGCTCATCAAGATGCAAGAGGCTCTGTGGTAGCAGTGTCAAATAAAAAACCCAGAGTAATGCTGCACCTCTGCATTAACCCCACTGCCTTGCCAGAAGAGGTTTCCAAATGTTATGAAACTGTGAGGAGAAGTGTGCATACACACATCAAAGCTGCTGGTGCTTTGTATAATAAAGCTGGACAGAGAGATGATGGAGAAAAGAGAGTTTGTATCTTTTCAGATTTATACTGCACTCCTGGAGAACTCAGATTCTCTTAATGTTGTCCAGTTTCTTTTTTGAGGTTTGTACAAACTTTTTTTTTTTTTTGTCTCATCAATATGGAATCTGTATGGCTACAAACAGTAACTTAACTTTAAAAGTTATATTGAAATTATGTTCCAAATTAATTTAAATTAAGAATTAACAATCACATAATCACAGAATGGTTTGGACTGGAAGGGACCTTAAAGATCATCTAGTTCCAATCCTCCTGGCATGGGCAGGAACACCTTCCACCAGACCAGGTTGCTCAAAGCCCCATCCAACCTGGCCTCAAACACTTCCAGGGATGGGACATCTAAAACTTCTCTGGGAAACCTGTGCCAGTGCCTCACCACGCTCACAGTAAAGAATTTCTTCCTAATACCTAATCTAAACCCACCCTCTTTCAGTGTAAAGTCATTCCCCCTTGTCCTACCCTATATGCCCCTGTAAAGAGTCCCTGGAAGTTGTTCTAAGATCCCCTCGAGCATTCTATTCTCCAGGCTGAACAACCACAGCTCTCTCAGCCTGTCTTCACAGGACAGCTGCTCCAGGCCTCTGATCATTTCCATGACTCTCTTCTGGGCTTGCTCCAATAGATACATGTCTTTCCTGTGCTAGGAACCCCAGAGCTGGATGCAGCACTCCAACCGGGCTCTCAGGAGAGCAGAGTAGAGGGGTTGAATCACAATCCTTGACCTGCTGGATACACTGTTTTTGCTGCAGCCCAGAACACAGTTGGCTTTCTGGGCTGCAAAGGCACATTGGTGGCTCATGTTGAGCTTCTTGTCAAGCAATATTCATCAGCTTTTTGTTCTGATACTTCCAAGTCATGTCTTACACAACTCAGATTTTGAGTATCTGCACAAAGAGAGCATTTTTATTGCTATTTACCTAACTTGCCAGCACATCAAAGTGTATCTTGTTGAACTTCTCTCCTTCACAGTTATTTTTATAAGGTAATTTTTTTCTACTGCTAGTTTAAAAAAAAAATGTAATCTATACTGAGAACAGTGCACATAAACAGTTATGCCCTTTTAGAGACAAGAAAAATACCAAGACTTTTAAATTCCCCTTATTATTGACCACACAGGCTTTAAGGCATTTTGATCATCTATGTTCAACTTTCCTAGTTATGGATAAAAAACAGGAGAGCAGCAAAGTTGCTTAAAAACTGTTAGGTTACATATGTTTTGGGGTTTTTTCAGTTAAAGCAGCAAGTTCTTCCAGGAGCAAACAAATCCACAGTGCCTGATTTCTGGGAAATTTGCACCAAAGGCATATTCTACTCCTGTGCACTCTCTGAGGTCTACAAAGGACCGAGTTCATTCAGGAACCTGTGATCACCAGCACAGATGTCTTGTCTACACAACTTCTTATTGTTACCAAAAACAGCAGAATTTTCCGTATCTTTGGGACCTTTATGCTTTTGCAAATATGACCAAACCTGGCTCTAAAGGGTTCAAAGGTTCCTAGGAAGGAAACCGGCAAAAACACAAGGACATGCTGTGGCAAACATCTTTAAAACCCAGGAGAGGTCAGGATTTCACTCAACAAATACACAGGAGGTTTTGCAGTTACCTTCCCCAACAGAAATTATGTCTGTTAAAAGGCTGAAGTGAAAAAGATATACTTAGGAACAATGAACTTTCCCTGATTCTTATCTTTTTCACATCTTGTCATCTGTTTAGGTGGTAAGTTTCTATTAACATATGTTCACAATATGCATTTTAAAGTTGCATATTAAATTCAATCCATTATATTTTGAAATGGGAGACTCCCATAAATCATTTTTCTACCCTTTTTTTCCCCTCAGACTGCCTCACTCTGTCCACATAAAACAGCTCAATTTTGAATCTGCAGTGATTTTGAAAATCATACCATTTATTGCTTAAAAGCTCATTTAATGAGCAGTTTTAAAACTTACATGAGCCTTTTTTTAAACAGATACACCATAGCTACAGGAAATCTGTTACAACAAGGTGCCTCCTCTTCTGCAAAACACTCAAGGAAACACCACAAAATTATATAAAGTGACAGGAAACTGCCGTAGTTTCTTTGCCACAGATTTCCTTAACCAGTGCTCCAGTGAGTGTGCTAACTTGAACTTTAAGTGCTTTACAAAAAAAAGCCACACGCCATAACACATTTAAGTCAAACACTGACTGTGGATGTGTACAAAAACTAAATATAATCTATATTATAAATTACTCCTCAGTTCCCAGTGTTAGTTGAAAAATCAAAATATCACACCACCTTGCACATCTTTTTATCTATATTACTTAAGTACCTATTTATCTATGGGTATAAATTCATATATATATGTATGTCAAAAGAATTATTCACTTTATTGGCACTGACTTATTTCTCTGGGATGGGGTCCAATGAAATTTCAGAAAATATGATGGAACAGAAGATTTGTTGTTTGATGCTGTTTCCTTAGTATTGTTTGGGTAGAGGCTTTTTCTCAGATCATATAAATCAGCTGAGAAAGAGCCCGCTAGTGATTGCAACTCAAACCACACAGTCACAAACATGAAAGCAAACATCACGAACAAGGTTTTTCATATGCTTTCAGATAAAAGCAGAATGAAACAATAAAGCATTACAATTTGGGATATCCATACTTTTCGCAACTTTAAATGAGGTTCCCAGTATCAGAGAAACCTACCTATGCTTTTTTTAAAACTGAGTTTTTTAAACTGGACAACATCTGGTGGGCCACCCTACCATATGACATGGCATGTCAGAAAAATGTGGAGTTTTATTGAATTATGCCAAATTCCTTTATGAATCATCATCAGTGAGACACACACATATATATACACACACATACATAAATATATGCACACAAACATTTTTTGGTCTTGTCCTCTAGTAGAGGTACCTGTCCTCAGGGATACAACTTCTGTTAGATGCTGTGCACATACTGTGGCAATACAGAAACATGGTTGGGAGGAGACTGTACTGCAGGATCATGCCCATTTTCCTTCTTCAGTGATTAATTATCCCAAGAATAAGTAAATTTAATTCTCAGCAAGGAACACTATACTTCTGATTAGGCACTGTTACTAGAACTTTTGATTGGTTTTGCTCCGGAAATTCACCCGGAAAAACTATTTTCAGCCCCAGGGGCAGTTGGTCAGCAAACCCATGACACAAATCTTATTCCTTATTCCAGAAAGTCCTCAAATTTACTCACTGCAGAGCCTTTCACTAAGGAAGATATGAAAAGGAAATGAAAAGGTGAATTTTCCCTCTCTAAGCATTCTGTTGGCCTTGGGCCAGCAGCTCAACATTCACTTGAATCTATTTAGGTTTAAGAGACATAAAACATGGTTTCAGATCTGGGTGGCCTGTGTAATGTTCAGGAATATATAGATTGGCTCACCTTCAAAATAATATTTTTCTCCTTTCTTTTCCTCAAACAATAAATTATAGCCACTTCTGCAATAAAGTCATGGGGTACAGTCTGATAATACTGTTCCTCTGCATCTATTGCTGGGTGTGTATCATCAACATTCACCCGTCTCTTCAATTTAAAATAGTGGGATCACTTCAGTAAAACTATTACTACAACTGGATGAGCAGAAAAAAACTTGGAAGATGCTGGTTTTATACAGTTTCATAAATAGATGAAAAGCCTTATTTTAATCATGCCCTAAGAAAAATAAAGAAAAAGGCAGTTCTCCCTCTGTAAAATTAGCTATGTGCGAGGTGTAGCCAGAACTCTGCTGAAGCCAGAAGAAATCTGACAAGACAGAAAAGAGCTGTAAAACTGAGTCTTGCCATAAATTGCTGAAGCAACCAATGTATCAAGCTACTACCTCCTCTAAGACACCTTCTGTCATAAAATCGTATTTTCAGTAATATGAACATCTGTATAGAGCTTCAAACATCTTCACACCACCTCGAGCTTAGTCAACACTTCATGAATTCTTAACTGTAATATAAAATTAACATTCCATCCAATCCAACCTTGTTAAGTCATACTACACTTCTGATTATGTATCTCACAAATATGCTGCTTTGAATTTTTATATTTCATAATTCCCAATTATATATGATTTTTACACAGGAAACAATTGCTAATTACTAGTAAGTATTAAGAGAATATTTTTTGGTATTACTGATATTTCAACAGTAAATGTGCTAAAAACAGCATTGAATTTTCTGAGATCAAAACCCACATTATGTCACCTTTACCTAGGTAGTAAGCATCCATATGAAACCATTAAAACACGATTTCACCCAACAAACCCTAGTCAAACATTATATTTAAAGAAACACTGTCACAGACTTGTGGTTTGAAAAAATAAAAAGTAATCAGTGGAAGAATGAGGAGACAATTAATCTAAAACCTGATATTTTCTTTGGGTCTGTCAACAACACATACATTACTTGTGCTGTATCTTTCCACCAGCAAGCATTTATTAACACGTTATTTCACCCAAAGGTTTTCAAGCAGTTTTGAAACCCAAACAACTTCAACTTAAATGAACCAGAACACTTGCTATGAGATCTTCAACAGCACACATCCAACAACAGTCCTGCTGGATATTCACCAAAACACGCCATTGCCAGAGGCCACAGAAGGACACGTGCTGTCGAAGTGGGACTCCACAGGAGCCTAACAGATGACTTAGTCGTGACCTAAACTCAGATCACCACCACTGACAACACTCATTTCTTCAGTACTGAAGAATTTCCCAACCCTGAAAGGGACAGGGTAGCCCTGGAGGAAGACTTCTATATGGCTTCCCCTGTATTCCCTCAACCTCTAACAGCCAGGCTTTAAGTAAGTTATTCATGTTTTCTCCCAACTGCTGCCAAGAGGGAAAGAGAAATTCCTTCTCTTCCATCCCCCCAAAGAGGACTCATAACCCACACACCATGGACTACTCAGCAACCTGCTTCCTGCCACATCTGAATAGGTGCTACATCAAACTGAAGATACTTTACAATTTTTCAACAGGAAAGGGTCACTCAGGCATCTCCTTCTAAATTCATGACCAACCATACATCCAATTATTTGTAGACCGGTTTACCCATGTCAGGGCCTCAGTGCAGGCAGACTTGGCTATAGATCTGAAGACTCTTTCCCTTTTTTGTAGCTACAGCAGAACCTTGGGGGTTGGTTTGCATCTTCACAAGACACGCCACACTCTGTAAGTGCCATATTCTGCCACTCAGAAGTTACCACTTCATCGTCCTCCAAGGAACAGGCAAAATGCTTGTTTATTAGCAGAAAAATATATAAGGACCTTATTTAACAAAACACTAGTTTGATACATGCTGTCCCTCTGCCCCCAACTACACAATCTATCACTTTTCCATCTTACATCAGATTCCTACTCTTCCAGGGCTGTGCAGAGATATGAGAATGAACAGCTACCACCTTGGCTCCTGGGGAGGGCTGGTCAGGCACCAAAGACCTGTGGCACAGACCCAGCTCTAACAGGCACCACTGGCCATACAACCCCTTCTTGCAAGCACAGAGCAAGGGCTCACAAGCAGTGGCCTCCCAGAAGACCACTGCTCCACTATGGATGTTTCTGAAAGTACCTTCTAGCACTGAGACTTTTTAACTCAATGAAGCAGCAAGACTTCTTGTGGTGCAGGAAGACGGAGGTGGGGGGAGGTTAGTCACCCATGATTTGCACTCCGCTGCCAGGTCTCCAGCTGGGTTAAGCATTGCGTGACAGACCCAAAATCCTGATCAAGTCCTTGATTTATGTTTTGGCATGCTTCACCAGTGCTTCTCAGCAGGGATAGATGAATCATTGATCTGTTCCAGTACAATAATTTCTACGTATGTTCATAACCTTGGAAGAATTGCTGTAAAATTTGAACATGCATTTAGCTTGCTCAGTGCTCAGCTTTAAATGCTGAATTTTATTCAAACTGTACACTTACATTGTTGCAGCCTATATCTGAAGGTTTTAAAAAAATTAATTTTAGAAAAAATACAGTCATCACTTAGATCTTAATTTAGGTCTGAATTTAAACTTTTTATGAGATAAATAGTTCATAAATTAACTATATCTGACAATGTTACTCTTATAAAAGCCTTGGCCCCAGAAAAGCTTAATTTAATTACTGAACAAAATAAACGTAGCAAGAGAGACAGCCAGTCCTTGACCATTTTCCCTGAATTCTGCCTCAATCACGCTCATGCAGGTCAGACACAGACAGGAAGTCATACACAAATGAAAGTAACTACAATTGCCAACGCTCAGAGAGCTCGGGTAACTCTCTACCATTGCACAGCCAGGAGCCCACTGGCATCACTTTTTAAAACAAGTGAAAAAAAAAAAATTATAATGAGCTCAAGAAGTTTCCTGTTATTCTGCACAACAGAAAACCCCCATCCCATGTACTTCACATACGGTGGAGAAGATCAGCATTTTCTAGGCTCAGGACTCATGGTGTATTTCCTTAATGAGCATTACAGACAGATTTCTGAAGCTGTAACTTGTGAAGCCTTCGGAGCACCAGGACCTCCAGGCTCCTTGTGGGGGCCCTGACCTCCTCTTCTCAGGTGGGTGCCACAAGGCTGAGGACCAGAGTAGCTCTGCTTCCCTCCTGCCACCTCGCTGGCTCTGAAAAGACTGAGTTTGCATCTCTGCCTTCCCTTTGGTTTTCCTCAAATGAAATATAAACCTCAATTTAATCATTACAGCTCCAATTTACATCTAATGGACCACCTTGAGCAACTCTGGCAATTAGTATAAAGGAGAGACAAATATCTGGTTACAGAAAAACTAGATGCAACGCAAACACAAATTTTTTCTGTACATATCCAAGAATGCCTGAGATTTTGTAGGATATTACTTACAAAATATTCACTATACAGTTATGCAAAGAAAACAATGAATATTTTGTATTACTGAGTTTTGGTCAAACTGGAGGGCACCACCACATTCACCATCAACTACTAATTTATGTGACAGTGAAAACTAAGCAATTTCTGTATGTTTGTTAGATGTACATATCAGAAAACATTTGAGATTATATTAGATTAAATATCCAATTCCTAAATGTTACTTTTAATATAGCAGATAAAATAATTCAGGCAACATTCCACTTAAAATAGTTAAAAAAAATAAATCTAAAAAAATGCTCATCTATTATTCCAACAAATAGCAGCAAAGAATACTTTAACTAAAAACAAAATTAAAATAATCCTTATTCTTCCTCCCCTTACCTTTTTTTTTAGTTGATAGCTAGTTAGTAACAGAATAGAAATCAGGAAATGTCATTGTAGAACTACAACGTCTGGTATTTGGGAAAAAAAATTAAAAAAGGTAATTTACTATTCATTCTTAAAAAACACTAAATGAACCTTAAGTGGCAGTGCCTTCTGAAGCACCAATGCAATGGCACTTCAGATTCTTTTTATTATAATTCCTTTTTCTTTAATCTGTCTTTATCTTTTAAGCTGCAATGCTCATAGAGCCTGAAATAAAACACAGAAATTGCTATTTAGAAAGGACATTTGAGTGCACATTGTAAAATAACAGTACTTGACAACTCTCAGGTGAAGAGATTTCTGGGAAACTTTTGTCAATATAAAAATGCAGACAAGGTCTCTCTATCTGCCTATCTTCTACCTAACAAGACATCTGAAACAAGGTATCTGCATCAAGTTAGATTTGACATAAGATGAAAAGAGTAAAGAACAGGAGAAAGGATGCCAGGCAGAACGGGAAAGGTATTGAGTTCTTGAGATGAATGCCTAAGAGTCATTCTCCAAAAGCTCACTCTACACGGTGGCAGAGTAAGAGGTATATCCAAATACCACACTGAGGTTTAATAGCAGTCTAGTGGCACATAGAATGACAAAGGAGCAACTGCGGAAGTGAAAAATTATCCTTCATTGCACATATCTAAAAGAACTTCAGACCTGAATCAACTTTATCTGTACATTACCAGACAGTTTCTGAAATGCTGAAGGGTGTGTGTTTTTTTCTTCATTTCCTGCTTTTGCAAACAAAATGACAGAAAAAGCACAAGCCTAGCAGACCATCTCATCTGGGGAAAGGAAACCTCCAGGACTGATCTAATGGACAGCTTAGGATAACATGAGCAGAACTGAGGGTTAAACATTTCCAGTTTCCTGCACAAAAAGCCCCTCTAAGTAGATGACTTCTTTCGGAGTAATGTACAGAATAAAGCACAAAAGACTGGAAAAAACAAGGCCTTGAACTTAAGTATTTGCAAATCTCATCTTGATGCTCTGAAAATGTAAAGCACCAGATCTCCTCTAATATGGCATCTTGAGTGATTTCAAGTAATAGAGGCTTCTGAAAATAAATATATACACACAATATGGTAGTTATATGTAAAATATTTTTGCTCAAACTCAAAGAAGAGTTTGAGCTAAAGCTGCTCTTTATGAAGAGGAAAAGAGAGGTACCAATTAGAGGGCAAATAACACAAGTGCACATTAAATTCAGTAATGGGAAGGCGGTCAACCAAACTGTTCCTAGATCCTAAAACATACCATCATAGCATCATACCATCAAAACAACCATTGGTTGTTTTCCAAAGTCTTGTTTATTTTATATTAATACAGTAGTATAAATTAAAGCCCTAAAAGACATTTGTAGATCCAGTGACAGATGACTTTTCAAAATCAGAATTGAAAGGGAACTCAAAGTCCAGGCATTTTCACCTTCAAGTATATTATTTAAGGAGACTCCACTTAAGAATATTCAAAAGAAAACTGACTTTATATTAATTTTTTCCTTTCTGAGTAGTGCTGCATTTTTCTTTAATGCCTCTCATTGAAACCTAGATAACCACTTGTCAACAGATACATTTGAGTACAAATGTGCATATCAGTCAGAGCGTTATCTATAACTCTGAGTACCAGGTGGCATGTTCAACATAATTCTATTAATTGCTGCTACACTATTTGATTGCAAGGGCACTTTAAAGAGGGAAATGTGTGGAATTACGCATAAAAAGAGTCTTAAAATTAATAACAGCTGTCTGTGAATCAAAAGTGACTCAAATAAGGATGTGCTGAGAGTGAAAGTGCAGCTAAGAATCATCACACTGACACTGCCCTGTCACCTACTCACAGCCCACAGTACAGTAAAAACCTTCACACTTCACATTCTTATCAGAAGCCACAAACAAAGCTCCAAACCTCTTAAAGGATTTGAAAGCTTAGCTTTCAACATAAGGCTTACCCTTTGTTTGTCCCTGAGAGAAGAGGTGTATCAGCAAGAAATTATCAGTAACCTGTCAGTCTGTATTACAGAGTGACAATAGAAGATGAGTTAAATTCCAATTTCCTTAAGTCAGCTTTGGAAGGCCAAAAATGCCGAAAATCTAATAGCGCTACCTTTTAGCTGGGTATAAAATTTAACTTTTCCAAAGGACAGGGACAAATCAAATCACTTTCTTGCCTTATTTTATCAACTGATCTTTACAAAATTAAAAGAATGAACTTGAAACAGAATTCCAGAAAGAAGCTTTCCCATTTATTCTTTCATTCTGGTTTCAAGCACCTTAGGACTTTAGCTTTTTCCCAAGTGCTATAGGCAGTTATCTCTTTAGTAATTCTTCATGCAGCAACAAAGAGAGAAAATAAATTGTAAACCAGGAAATGAATAATTGGAAAAATCTTAAGTTCCTTGGTATTTCCATCATACAACTGATCAGATGTCAAGACTGGTAAGATTTCAAACAGCCTTCTGCAGCAGTTACTAAATAAAGATTTAGGCTACAATCATGTATTTTTTATTTCCTTTCTACAGGAGACCTTGCGCTCCTGGAATAAATGCATACAAGCAGGTACTAGAGACCCAGCATGGGCTGGGAGGTGGTGATGAGTTGCGTCCACTCATCATGTTTATGGTAGTGGTGTCCACTACCATGCATGTTTATGTTGCATTAAATCACAAAGGTGTTCAATTACTTCTTAGCACATCATCTGCCTCTTTATGACCGATCTTTGTTGCTTTGATGACATATAATTTATTTTGCCAGCAGTCCTTCCTCAGAAACTCTACCACTATGTACAATTGACTGTTCTTTGGCACCTAGGTGACACGCATAAAACATAGTATTTCCAGCAGATTCTCCTTAAGGAATGACGGTTCACTCCTTATGCAGGAACAGTTACTTCAGGGAACAGAAATTATCATTTTTGAAAAATCTAATACAAATACCAAAATTTCCATATTAGATACCCTGCATTTAGTCTCCACGTATGAATGCCTGCATGCATGTACAAATGACTGCATCAATGTGCAGTCTCAGAGATAGAATCATAATCACAATCACACTCAAACTCAGACTACAAGTTATACAGGATAATCACATAAAACTATAGAAGAAATTTCATATACTCCACTCTTCAACAAAAAGGACTACAGTTCTTACCATTCATATCAAACCTGGTCTTCCATGATGGATGATGGACTCTCCCCATGAACAAACTATCCCATTACTTTCTATTATTAATACTTAAAGTTTCTCTAATATAATTATCTCTAACCCACATCTACCTCCCTGCAATGTTACTCTCTTAATTTTGTTTTTACCCAAGAGAGAATTAATTATTCTTGTCCCCCCCTTCTTCTTACAGAAGTATTGTACACACAAGAGACTATTATCAGCCTAGACTTTGTCTAGACTAAACAGAACATTTCAAGTAATTTCAAGTTCCTCAAACAATATCATCTACGAATGTCTGATCACTCTCGTTCTGCTCCGGGTTCTGCACAATGTGTCCAGATATAGATAAATTTTGTTACTCCAGCTGACATTATCAACACTGAGAGGTCAATGGTAATAACTTCATGTGTTTTGCATGCTGTACTCATTTATATGATCACAGAATGGTTTGGACTGGGAGGGACTTTAAAGTCTAGCCCCAATTCCCCTGCCATGGGCAGGGATACCTTCCACTAGACCAAGTTGCTGAAAGCCCCATCCAACCTGGCCTTGAACACTTCAAGGGATGGAAGTGCACTTGATCTTACTCTCTGTGTCATTGATGAAGATATTAAAGAGCCCTGAGGACACCACTCATCACCAGCTCCACCTGGACATAGAGCCATTGACCACAACATCCAGCCATCAACCATATATACCCAATATACAATTGCTTTTTAACACGTCCCGATACTTTGACTCATGTTCAGGTTGCTATCTAACTTCTATGCCCTGCTATGAAGAGGAATGATCTAGGAAGAGGTTCCAAATTCTCCATCTGTACAGTTGATTCTTTATTCTAAAGTGCAGAACCTTCCATCAGTTTGCATGGTATATCTTGGGAATATTTTCCAATTTGCCCAATTGTTTTGAATGACACATTTATTATATCTGTGAACAAAACCAGACATCTTAGAAGACTAGTTTGGTCTCAATGTTTAACAACTTTAATAATGACCAGGATTATTACTTAGAGCTTGATATTAAATCTGTGGATGGAACCACTTATCCCTGGATGATACTTCCGCTCTGATGGTAAATTCAGTACTCATGTTTTTCAGCCAGTTTTAAGTAGAAAGTTTTCTTCTACACCATTCTTTGAGGCCTCTCCTATGAAAATGTCACAAGAGAGTCTGTCTAAAGAACTACTGAAGATATATGATATCCTCTATTACTTCTGAATGAATAAAGCCCCTAATCTTCACAGGAGGGAGCCAGATTGACTTGACACAATTCATTCTTCACAATAACTGTGCAGACTGTTACTCATCTCCTTGTTTCTTCTAAGTGTCTTCAAAGAGTGTACTTGAGGAATCATCCCAGAATTTTTGACATTTGCACGATCCTGAGCTAAACATTATTTTAATGTTTCATTGAAAAAAAAAAATGCTTTCACTCAAATTTATAATGAAAAAAAAACCTCTAACATATAAAAAAAATTACTATTTAAAACATAGAGTAGAATACCTACTATTCATAAAGTAGAATACCTACTTAAAAAAATTTACATTTTAACCTAAAATGCACTAACGCAGTTTCGGTCACCTCAATATATGAAAGATATTAAGCTATTAGAGAGCGCTCAAAGGAGGGCAATGAAGATGGTGAAGGCCTTGAGGGGAAACAGCCTGAGGAATAACTGAGGTCACTCAGTCTGTTCAGCCTGGAGGAGACCTCATTGCAGTTTACAACTTCCTTGTGAGGGGAAGACGAGTGCCAGACACTGATCTCTTCTCTGTGGTGACCAGTGACAGGACCCGAGGGAATGGCCTGAAGTTGTGTCAGGGGAGGTTTAGGTCGGATATTAGAAAAAAGTTCTTCACCCAGAGGGTGGTTGGACACTTGAACAGGCTCCCCAGGAAATGGTCACAGCACCAAGCCTGACAGAGTTCAAGAAGTGTTTGGATGATACTCTCAGGCACATGGTGTGACTCTTGAGGATGGTCCTGTGCAGGGCTTGGACTTGATGATCCTTGTGGGTCCCTTCCAATTCAGCATATTCTGTGATTCTGTAATCTCACTCTTTTGAGCAAAATCTCAAATAGGACTGTTTTAATTAACATTTTCTCATGTTTTTCCTCACTTATTTTTATTTATGCAACTTATGCAATTCCCTTATTCATACTCTAAGTGAAATTCAAGTTTTTTAAAATCAGATAAAAATCTGTCATTGAATTTCTGAACCACAGTTTCACCTGATGATTAGACCCATGGTTTGATATTAATTAAGAGAAGAGTCAGATTCTGAATTATAGTTTGCTATTATATTAATCAGATCTGGTTAGTTCGGGGCGAGGTTTATTTAGGCTAAAGAGCTAAGACTAGAAACCTTTCTTCAGTACAGTTTCTAGACAATACATAAAACATACAAAATAAATAAAGAATGTCTCACTCCTTAGAATATTTGAAATGGCCCATAAAGTCTCAGTTTCACAGAAGAAACTGGTTTTTTCGCAGCAGTTTCTTTTTCCATGAAACTGAGACTCTCAACTGAAGCATGTCTGTGAAAATCATCTATGACATAATTTATGCTCTTCTAACCAAATAACATATAAGCAGACAGTAGAATGAAGAAGGACAATGTAATTCAATGTTTATAAAGTAGCAAATATTTGACAGGCTTCAAATTATGTCCAGGATACACTGATAAATACTATTATCCATTACTGTGTTTTCCCTGACATTTTATCTTAGGGACAAAAGCCAAAAGAAAGACCACAAGCATCTAACCACAAAGTAGCTCTCATTTTCCTATTCTAGTCAGCAATTAGCTCACGGGAACAGAATTCCAAGTATTTCCAATGCCTGTAGTTAAAAATATGTCTGTTTCTAAAATGAAATATAAATGTCATATGTTAAAAACCATATTTGGGACTGCAGTCTTTAGGCTACAAATATATATTCAAGTTGCACAGTGGTTACATGTAAAATATTTAATCGCATGCAACCGTGCAACCCTTACATAAACAGAAAGACTATTTATTTTTAAAATACATACCAAAACATGTAGACTCTAATGTAATGTAATTGCCTTCTGCTTTTCATGAAACGGAGATTTTCTGCCCTGTCTGCTATCAAATCAGAAACATGTGATGAGTGTGAGTTACCAGTTTAGGACTTGTATTTCAAGACCACAATGGTGTCTGCAACAGCTCAGTTTCGCTGCAAAGGATTGTAGCAATCAAACAGACACAGGTAACATTCAAATGACAAGCGGGGATTTTTGAAATCTAACCCATCTTCTAAGAATTAAGAGTTTATTTCTTGGTGTGACTCTCCTTTCCTAGGTGCATTTTGTAAATACAAAGGTGGTTCTTAAATTTTTCCTAACTGCTGCTCAAAGGGATCTTTTCTTTCTTTCTTTAATGTCAGAAGAAATTTTTTTTCTAAATTAAACACGCAACTATACAGACCCTCAGCTCAGCAAAACTAGATAACTATTTTTAAGAAAGCAGCAGCAAAACCAGGAAGAACTGACAGGATATAGTTGGGCAAAAGATATTAAGCCAATGAGCTGTGAAATTAAAGAAAACAGAGAAATAAAGAGAACAAAATGTGTTGATGATAACTTCCAAATCACAGAGGAGCCAACAAGGAGAGGAGCTATGTTGCACTGTTCTCACCAAGGAGGGGCTGATATGGATTGTAAAGTTCAAGGGCAGCCTGGGCTGCTGTGACCATGAAGTTCAAGATGCTGCTGTCACAGCAAGGAGGGTGCACAGCAAGCTCAGAACCCTTCAGAAGAGGAGACTGGCTTCTTCAGGGATCTGTTTGGTATAATACTACGGGACAAAGCTCTGGAAGGAAGAGGGGCTCAAGAAAGCCCATTGATATTCAAGGACCACCACCTTTAGGTTCAGGAGTGACACATGCCAAAGAGGAAGTCAGGCAGCAATGCCAGGAGGCTTGTATGAATGAACAAGACAAACTCAAAAAAAAAAAAAAAAAAAGAAGCCTACAGAGAATGGCAGCAAGGACAGATAGCCTCGAAGAAATACAGAGAGACTGCCTGAGCAGCCAGGAATCAAGTAGGAAAGCTAAAGCCCTGAGAGAATCAAATCTGGCCAGAGACATTTCTGGCAACAAGAGAAGCTTCTGTAAGTACACCAGTAATAAAAACAAGACTAGGGAAAATGTAGGCCCTCTCTGGAAGGAAATGAAGAGCCATGGTTACCCAGGCTATGGAGAGGGCTGAGGTACTCAATGACCTTTCTGCCTCAGTGTTGTTCATCATCAGGTGGTCCCACCACACCAGCTGCAGAAGGCAAACTCAGGGACTGTGACACGGAAGAGCCACCTGCTATACAAAAAGATTAGGGTTCAGACCATCTAAGGAGCCTGAAGGTGCACAAGTCTGCAGGACCTGAGGAGATGCATCTGCATGTTCAGAGGGAACTGGCAGATGAAGTTGCTAAGCCACTGTCCATCATATGTGAGAAGTTGTGGCAGGCTGGTGAAGTTCCCACTGACTGGAAAAGGCAAACAAAATTCCCATTTTTAAAAAGGAAAAAAAGGAAGACCCAGGGAACCCAGGCCAGCCAGTCTCACCTCTGTGCCCAGCAAGATCATGGAGAAGATCATCCAGGAGACTCTGCTGAGGTACACAGAAAACAAGAAGTGATTGTTGACCACAAACACGGTTTCACTAGGGGCTAATTGTGCCTGACAAATTTGGTGGCCTTCCTTGATGGGGTTACAGTGGTGGTAGATAAGGTAAGAGCGAGTGATGTTATCTGCCTGGACTTGGGCAAAGCATTTGACACTGTCCTGCATAATATCCTTGTCTCTTGCCTCATTCTATGTTTCTCTACAGCTGCTTTATATACTACTTCCAACCTTAATTCTCTGGCAGCAATTCTGTACCATGACCCATTTTTAAAGTTAAATTGTGTCCTGTAACAGGAACGCAGGAGAGATAGCCCTATGATTTAAGAACTGGACTGGAACTCTATGACTCAAAGCCACACAAATTTTGTCTATGACCTTCTGCAGGCTATTTAATCTTCTCCCTTAGCACTCTGCATGTAAATGTAAAGTGCTTCAAATCTATGGGAAAGGGTAAGTCAATGAGCTGCCAAATCTCTACTATACAGTATATGCATACAAAAAATCTTACAGGAAAATAATTTTAAATAAGGAAAAAAACCCCAAACTTGCTGTAGTGTTTGGTGATAAACACAGACAAAAATATATCTAACAGTTTTGAAATCCTGCAAAAACACAAACCAATCCCTATGCCATGTGAATGGATCTTTTTAGCAGCAGGATTAAAGCAACCGGAAATGTTGTCTGCACTATGCTTCCACTCACAGAGCTTGGGCACTTTAATGCCAGGATCAAAGAGAGAAATTGAATCTGTGAACCTCAACTGCTTTTTCATCATCTGACTTGTAATATCAGCCTTGTTCTGGCCAGTGCCTGGGAGCTACACGGGTGATGTGCACAGCAGTGCCAGAGATTGCATCCCTGCAGAAGGCATTCCAGGGCAGCTTGGACACTGAGGTCTCCAGCACCCACAAGCAGTTTATTCTCAAAGTCTGAAAACCAGAAGCTATTTCCTTTCTTTTATTTTGCATTTAAGAATGACAGCAAGATGATAAACAGCCAAAGCCCAGACACATCAATATGCTAGCAGGACAAAAGCCCTTTGTGATTGACTGATGAAACCTAAAGAAGGGGAGGAGACCCTCTTTTTCTTCCTTTGGGGATGGCTCTGGACAGAGACGCCTGAAATTTTAGCCCTCAAAAGCTTCTCCCATTACCACCAGATCACCTTGCAGGTAAACACTTTCCCGGTTCATTGAGTCGCTGTTACGTATCTGAAAAAGAATCTCCACTGAAAAGTGATAATGGTGGAAAAATACTCCCTATTGTACAGCCGTAATTCTTGTACCACTTGTCTGCAGGCAATGCATTTCCTCTCTTGAGGAGGCTGCGCAACTGGATCCAGCTACATGTAAAGCAATCTGTTAAAATGAGGACAAGATTTACTGTTGCAGAGAAAAAGTTTAAATAAATTCCAGGAGCCTATGTACCATATGTCCAAAAGTGACCAAACATAGTAAACTAAGTCTCTTCACATTACACTCAAAAGTTAGTATTTCCTATACAAGAGTAAACTTACTGATTTAGCAAAAGCAATGAACTATTTGCAATAACTGGTGTTCCATTTTAACTCCTAAAGAAACTATTTATTCCTCTAGGCTATTTAGTAACTATTTCAGTTATTTTCTGCCATGCAAACTAGCATGTGTACCATCCAAAGTGGCAATGGAGACCATGACACTTTTATCAAAATATATTCCTTTCTTCCCATATAACCATAAAATCATTTGTACTACTTAATCCACAGGATGCAATGAAGCAAGATATCTGAGTTTAGCGTAAATGTGTTTTATTTCTGTTTAAAAACAGTGAAGCCCAACAAAAGAGAAATCACCAGCTTTAAAGATGCTTTAAAGTATTTTCTTGACTTTCGACATGTGTATTATCACGGAACAGATGTACCAGCATACCTCAATTCGAAAAATTACAACTACGAAAGAAAGATTGAAGAGACAGGAATTAGAGAAAATACAATTTTCTTCCCTCATTGGCAGCTGAGAAAGCCTACTCTGCAGCCCTTTTGTAGACTGCAGGATCAGGAGCAGTGTGATTTAACATGGGGAAAATAAAAACTAGCCCAAGTTCAGCCCACACAGTTGATACTCCTCATTTGGATCTAATCTAACCACAACTCATATCTTCACCATCTGAAAGAACAGGGATAGTTTGAAGACAAGGGTATATTACAATAATAAAACACCTGGTTACTCATTTCAATCCACTATTACCTTTTCAACTTGAAAGACAAAGTGAAAAACAATGTACTGAGACTGGCTAACCTCCTATAACAAGAAAGGTGGTTCAAGGGATTCGAGGCAATATCTGTCTTTTTTAAAAAAGCCAAAAGGACAATGATCACCTTTATTCTGGGCTATCATTTGAGTATATTAAAGGTTTAGGTACTGCTTAGGCATATAAAGAGTTGAAGACAGAGTACCACATGTGCATATAATGTTTCTCTGTTAGATCAAGAGGCAGAAACAAAGAAAGCAAAAAAATTACCTGGTGACTTGTAAATTAGTTACTTGGATGATCCAATATGCTTTAAAATATGTCCAGGTTGCTCAGGTTGTGGATGCCCCATCCCTGGCAGTGTTCAAGCCCTGGATGGATGGATGGAGCCTTGAGGAACCTGATCTAGTGAGAGGTGTCCCTGCATACGGCAGGGTGTTGTTGGGACTACATGATCTTTAAGGTCCCTTCCAACACCTTAACAATCTATAATTCTGTGATAAATACTAAGAGCTTTAGTAAAACCAAAGACACAAAGCTGCACTACAGCCCTAATAACACAACTATCCATGTTCTCCTACTCCTTTAGTTACGGTTCATGGCTGGTCGAAACCCTGAACAGGCTTGGCCTCTTACTCCTTCACTGTGGACACTGTCTGATCTCTCCTCCACACATTTCTCTTTTCTTCTCTGGTCAAGCAGTGCATCTAATAACAGCAGCGGGTAAAGGGGAAGCAGCCAGTTTTAGAATTCAGCATAGCCCATCAGTCATCCTCAACTGTATACAAAGTCAAAGGAGTGAGAGGGATCCAAAATAAAAAAAAAAACATTTTGAAAGGCACTCGAGAGGAGCACCCCTTTTCCCACCACACACAGCCCCAGACCGAGCCTCCTCCCAGTCCCTTCCCTCCCCTCGGCTCCCACCACCACTGCCAACAATCGATCACAACTCTGGGAAAGCGATGCTAATCATCTCTCTCCGCTGATAGTAACACTGCTGCTGTTGTAGACTCTACCTCACCTTTCCTATCCTCTCACCTGCTTTTCAGGAGAGACTGCAGAGCTGCCAGCTGGGATGGGGGGAGGCAGAGATGGCACTGGCACAGGTCGGCACCAGGTAACTGTTGCTCTGATCTTACTATCAAAAGGAATGTTTGAAATATTGTAAAGATATTTATGCTTATCCCTTTGAACACCTAAATCTTGCAGAGGAGGCTCTCAGGTTTGGTTTTGTTTCCCATGATGCATATGGATGTGCATTCTGCAACCTATACCTGGGAATAAGCCACAGAGATCCTGACATTGCTTGGCTTGGCATGGCAGCCATACCATAGTTGACCGCAAAATAACGAGTGCAAGGATTAAAGGCTCGTGTGGTAGACATTTCCTTGGGAGAAACTGCAAAAGTAACAGGCACCACACAATTAACAATCATCATCAAAATGTCAAAAGTTTTCTCTCAGGATACTTTCAGGAAATTAGTCCAGTAACTCCTGGTATCTTAAGTAAGTTTGCTGTAGTTACATCTGGATATCGCAAACATGTATATTCATAAGGTAATTATTAGTATTAAATGCTACATTCTAATCACTAAACTTACTATACTGTTAACACATACTTTTTCAGAAAAAAGTACTAGGAAAAAAACCTTAGTAAAATTAACATTATATGACAGATCTCTAATTTAAAGGAATATTTAAATGCTATTACCAAGTTTGCATGCATTTTTGAAAGACAGAAACAAACAACAGCAAATTTAAACTGCCTTTTCAGTTCCTAAGATCCATCTGTAGGACACAAAAGAAGTATAAATACTTTCTCTTTTTACTCTTGACAAGATTAAGAAGCGACCACAGAGTGATCACAGTCTACAGTTTTGCACTTTATATTAGTGTAAAAATTGTAATAATTTTTTTAGAACTCGGAAGCAAATTTTCAAATATTTCTTATCTTTTTTCCATGCAGGAAAGTAGTTTGTTCTCGTAAGTATTTTTCCTGTAATTTACATCCAAAAAAATTTGGCCATAATCCATAAAAAATCAATACTTAAATATATACTTTACTATATATGTATATATCCCCTTCATTTTTTGCTCTTATTAGCAGAACATAAGGTCCCAAAAATGGGTCCATGAAATAGAAGGATGATACGGGCCACGTATGCAGAATAAGTTAGGAAAAAAAAATAGAATCATTCTATATCAGCATTTCATTAATTCTAAACACTCATCACCTCTCAGAATAATTTTAAGATGGTTTCTAGGTAACTTTAAAGATGTTACCTTAGATTTATTCCACCTACAATTATACAAGTAAGTTTGGTGCACAATGACCTATATTATCAGTTAGAGAGAGGCTGCTCTGCAACGTAAATCAAACCTACACACGACGGGAACTGCCCTCTTGACGTGCCTCTTTTTCCCTCCTATTTCCTAACTTAAATGTCTCAGATAGGTGCCTAAAACTGGAGACATCTTGAAAATGGGCCCCACAGACACACTAAAGATCTAACTGTTGTAAGGTTCTCTTTAATGCTAGACTGGAAATCAAAATCAATTTCTTCTAATTTCCTGGATACCATTATTGTCCTATTCCTCCAGTACTACCCAAATGAACAGGTGAGAAGTAACGATATGCACTTGCAAATGTAAGAAATAGCAAAAGTGGGATTTACTCATGGACACTGAGTAGTATCCACTGCAAATGACTGATGAAGGTGTAAGAGTGTCAGAAAAGGTCACAAACCAAATAGAGATGTCCGCCCCTTAATCCCACTGGACAGTGAAATTTTCCACCCTAATACACATTTTCTTTGAAAACCTCTAGGTCCAGACATTCTTCTTACCTGTAAAAAAATCTAATAACATCAAATTCTTGCACTTAAAAAATATGCTTAAAATGCATATTTAACTCTATACTTTCTGAGATTAAGGAGGGTACGCAGCATCATTTTGGGAGATCAGCCTCCCTCTCCTCTGAACGTAGCAGAGAACTGGGACCAGAGCTCTGCAAAACTTGGCAGTCCACAAAACTTCTTTCAAACCAAACCCAAAAGTACTATAGGGCATTGCAAGTTTTAAGGGACAAAAAAAAAGAAAAACCAAAATGCAGAGGAAGTCTAGTAAAAGACTATGAGAGAATAAAAAAAAAAGTTTCATGAAAAGAAAAAAGTAAAAATTCTTTTTTTCACTTTTTATCTACTGGTAGATAAACAAAATTATCTGATCCTACCCATATTTGCATTTGAACCCACCCTAAGCAAGTCCAGCAGTAGGTCTCTGGCAGAAGTGCCTGAGTCAGCCCAGAAAGTTATCTTCTCATCCCCAACCCCCTCCCACAATCCGTGTTTTACTTTTGCTCACACTAAATAAAGCAAACTGATATTTATAGCATTTCTTAGGAAGCTAATTGTTTTCATCTACTCACTAGGTCATCCAAAATACCTCAGAAATCAAGTTTCATGACAGTTACCAAAACAACGCTTTGACTCACTAACTTTGAGATGTTTATGTAAGGACAGTAAAAAAATATACATAAACATGGAAAAAAAACCCATCTGGATTTTTTCTTCTGATTTATTACCTAATAATTCAATAGCAGAGGACTTTTAATGTACTCCTGTAATTCTACAGCAAACATAGAAGACTTCAAAATAATCCTTATAAGAAATAGGAAGATTATTTGATACTAAATCCATGTAACAGCAACTCCAACTGTTAAGGTTGCTCATTCTACTGTATAAAAGAAAGTAGAATTCTAAGGCAAAAACATCTTTCAAGCAATAGCTTTGGTACAAAAGGCAGTTTAGGTGATTAAACAAGAGAATAACATGGTACTGGTACCACACATTTTTAAAAGAAAATAAAGGCACTTTGAAATCTCACATAGAAAATACTGAATAAATTACAGGATATGTGTTTCACAGGGAAAGAAGAGCAAATAGCTGTAATTTGGGAGGCTAGAATTTCCTTAATGAGATAGCATAAAGGGCTCTGCAAACAAAAGGACCTTTCTTAAAGGTTTTCAGTGACTTTACACAAGTTTCAATCCTCCACCTTAGTGGCAGTATATGACACTGCATCTGCATTTCTTAGACATTCATTGGCCATTTTTAATCGACACATAATATATAAGTGACATTAAGAGCTTTCTCTTGTGAGCTATACAAATTCTGAGTTATGAAAAACGTGATGTTCTGCTTTGTGAAATCACAGCAGTAACTTCTGACTGCCTGAAATTACTGTTTCAGAAAATAACATTTTAATCTTTATCTGTAGAGAAGGCAGTCTTCATCCTCAACTTATGATCAATCAATCATCAGAAACATCCAGCTTCCCTTAATAGCTGGTTTCAGCTTGTACATGGAGCTTTCCTTTCTAGGGTTCAGAGCAGATGAATTAACATGTGCATATTGTAAAGTACTAGTATATGGTCTAAGGATAAGGATTAACTACTATAGCAACCAGTACTACAGTCTGCCAACACAAATTCACACAAATTGCTGGATTTTCTAAGTTTATATGGATAGGATTTATATGTAGGTGTTCATTTTTTGGACAGAGATTGCAAGTTTTATATTATGTGGATTTCTTCAAACACATAAAAGCACAGCCATTATATCACTCTTCCAAAAAGTGCCCCGTGTAATATTCAAAATAGAACTGCTATTAAAATAACAATTCAATTGTATTTTACAAATACTTATTTTACACATTGTAGGATCCTCCTACTTCTTTATTTCATTCTATTTAATTACTCTAGAGGAGTATTCTAGACAGTCAGTACCATGAACTATCCAGAATGAAATAAAATGGCATGAAACCATGGTATAATCAAAACCTTTATACCCATAACCTTAATTCAATGTAAACTGTAGGTTTTTGGGTTTTTTATTTTTTAATAGATGCATTAAAGAAAAGCGTGCTTTATTACATGACACTTGAAGAATGGTGCATTTTAAAACAAATCATACAGGAAATCAGATGACACCACAAACTACTATTTTTTTTGAGTAAGCAGCGAATACTAAGCCCCACTGGAGTTCAATGTCACCTAAAAATTAATTTCTATAGATACAGGAACGTTCCTCCCCCCAGACAAACTTCAGTATCTAAGTGTTTTAGGACAAAATGGGTGGAAGGGGAAAGAATACTGTGCAAACTGTAGTTACCTATATATGTGAATTAAATATACATATGTCAGATTCCACAGCTATCCACAAATGAGTAATGCATCTTAATTTCATCACTTCCAGTGGAGTGGAGCAGAAGCATTTTGAGAAAAAACGGAGGTATAAGTTAGGAGAAAACTACAAGAAGAGGAGGATGGAAGAAAGAAAAAATACGTAACTAAAATATGCTTCCTCTGTCTGTAAATATAACTCTTCTGCTTGCAAACCTATCATCTGCATTTCAGCTGCTTTTTTCCTAGTTTATTCTTCTATTTTTTGCCCTGTCAGCTGACACGATCGTGGTTCTTTCCCTCTTCAGTCACTTTCTCCTTCCCTCTTCCTACTGTTTTCCTTTCTATATTGCACTTCTGAATTTACCTTTCAGACTTCCTTTTCACTTCATCAATTCTGAAGTAATTATTACTGTTTTTTTTCTTCTACTATTTCAGTTCTGTAACCTCACTTCTTAACTTCTGAGATTTAGCACCTTGTTTTCCTTGTTGCCCTGTAGCAGATGCAATTATGTTCAAATAGTTCAACAAAATTTGGAAGAAACTCCAGTGATAAATATCAAGGCTCATGATGTTGAAGTTTTCAACTAGTGTGAAACATCTGCCTGGCCAACAGACCATTATTACAGAATTTGTTTAGAAAATAATGCAAGATAGACATTATAATGAGATACTGAAATAAAAATCATTCTATTAGAAAAGGAAAATAAATTAAGAAGAGAAAATGGTTTGGAGCCCATTCAATTGCCAGTATTGCTGTGTCAGATCAGGTTAAAATTCACCAAATACCTCTGGGGTCTGCATCAATTCTCACCTCTAAAGGGGCTACAGGAAAGCTGGAGAGGGACTTTTTACATGGACATGCAGTGACTGGAAAAGAGGTAATGGTTTCAAACTGAAGGAATGTTGGCTTAGATTTGATATTAAGACAAAACTCTAACTGTGAGATACAATGTGGTGGTGAGTCACTGGAACTGGCTGCCCAGAGAAGCTGTGGATGCCCAATCCCTGGAAGGGTTCCAGACCAGGCTGGACAGGGCTATGAATACTGGTCTAGTGGAAGGTATCCCTGCCCATGGCAGGGAGGTTGGAACTTGATGATCTTGAAGCTTCCTTTCAGCTCTATTCTAGGATTCCGTGATTTAACTTGCAGGTTCTCGCTAAAACACTGGTTCACTACTAAAGACATAAATAAAGACAATTATCTTCCTCCAAAACCATACAACATTTATACTTTTGACCAGAATTTTAATGTTTTGAGTTGTTTGATCAGCATTTATGCAGACAGCTGTCTAACCTCAAACTTACAAGTCAAATTCTCTGAGGCTGTTATAGCTTAACTCTGGGATGTAGAAGAAAATAAAGCAAGAAGACTGCCAATGCAAGGTTCTTAATGGGTTATAGATGAAAGGAGGAATGCTTCTTCGAATCCTCTAAATTAACAGCCCTCCTCTATCCAGAGACTGTTCTTGGCCAATATCCGTAAGTAATGGAATTACAAAAAAAACCAAGCTGCAGCTTCCAGAGTTTTGCAATTACCAGGGGATCATACAGCTTGAAGAACCATACATGGCTACATGCCACAGAAAATTCTAAGTCAAAGGGTTGTAGTCAAAGGTTACTTTGAAAAGCAACTTTCCAGTTTGAGATATAATAAAATTTGAGAGGTCTAGTATTTAAAGGGAAACAGTGACAAGGTAAATGACATGTCTTGCAAAGTGAGAGTGAAAAAAGTAATTAAAATTAATGTCTCATCCACCCCCATTACCGTATGTTTTGAAAAAGGAACACAACTCACAACTTGTGAGAACATACATGAAAAGCACGATTTCAGCTGGTTTTGTACTATGCAATGTTAGATCTCCAGGGTCATAATTATGAGATGAGACTCCTTAAGTAACCAGTATAATCTTCAGAAGATTTAACATATTTAATTCAACATTTTCTTTTTCAGTTCAATTATGTTCTCAGCACTGGGGGTTTGACGCCACAGAAGCACTCCACTCAATTCAGAAAGCTGGAGTTGAGAACATAGAAGTTTTGAGATGAATACCAAAATCAAGTAAGCTCTAAGAAATGCTGTTTAAAATAATTTTTACAACAAAAATAGATATACTAACAACATACCTGAAGAAGAACATGAACAGAGCAGCTGTGATGCAGAACAAAAGGACCTACAAAAAGGAGAAAGACTGTTATTATATAAACCATCACACTACTACTGCTTATTCTGGATCATGAAGATTTTACAACTATCACTATAAAAGTTACGTTTTATTTATATGCTTGATGGGTCAGAATGAAAGCTTGTCTGAATCCATCAAACAGGCTTGCCTTGTTTCTAGTTGTTCCTGTAGAAGCTAAAAAAAAATGAAATCCAAACCAGGGCAGTGGGACAACAGACATATCAAATGGCACCACTTAAAACAGGTTGAAATAAAATAATTATAAAACAATAGAATTTAAGCAATAAAGTACAAGAACTGAAATTTAAACATTATATTTTGCCAGTCTTCACTTTTGTGATTTATTCAAATATCGTATTGTTAGTTACAGTTTAAAAGGCATAGAGTTTAAAATGCCAGCTAGGAGCTTCCTTCTAGTCATTTACCTTAAACTCACCTGGAACAATCCCATCTTGCTCTGTATTATCAGTGTGATCATACAAGAGCCATTGAGCAAACCTGGCAGCTCTCCGGCACCGAGAAGGGAACATCCTATCACTTCCTCCCATCCTCTGTGCTGGGGCTTAGCAATTCTACCTCCTCCTTGCCGCCTCCACAGGGATCCACAAATGCTGAGCACAACAAACTCAAGGAGGAAACAAATTAAGTCAACACTGTGGAGAGTTTTCTGCCAATTTGGTGAGATAAGGAAATCACTGGAAGGGTTCTCTAACAGGAGAAAAGGAAGGAGAGGAGACAGGCAGAAAGGATGAACCCATCGTCCTCCTCAAGATACCAACAAGCTGCTGTACCTTGACTGTAGAACTGCTTTTATAAACAGTTGTTTCAGGAACAACTACACCAGGCTTTAAGTTAAGAACCCGCCCTAATCCACTCCATCTTTGCCAGATACAACTCACTGGTCAGAAAATACTCTTTTGCTCTAGATATATTGGTCCATATTTGTACCATCATTCAGGAGGCAAAAACCTTACAGAGATAGTGCAAGTCTTCCATAAAATACTTGCACTTATTTTTAAGGGTTGATGAAGTTGTGATCATGTGAGGATACAGATAGCTTATGTAAGAAGAAATGGAAATGCTGGCAGAGGTGCATATTTGAAGGTTATAAACATGTAGAACATTAGGCTGCTGACATTAATACAGATCAGAAAGTGTGATAAAAATAAGAATAGGAAATGTTTACAATGACTTTCAGAGAATAAAAAATCTTACAATGACACAATTTCCCTTTTCTAAGTCCTCTGACATGTGACTTAAAATTAGGTCACACCAGACGCTATAATGTCTGCTGTGTAAAGTACATTTTAAACTTTTTCTTCACGAGTACTATAATATTTTATTATTCTGCAACAAAAATGAATCTGAAATCATTTTATATGAAATCATTAGGGCAAATTGAGGGCAATGGTATATGTCTTCACCTCTTTCATGGCAATGATCAATTTACAGCCAAGTTCTACTTAAAAAGATTTGCTCTAATACTCCAAAGTTCAAGCCATATTTAAGCAGCCAAACAACAACCATCAACTCTTTGGATGCTACTTCTGAGAGACAGAAGGCTTAACATCCTGAGCAACCATACTGTGAAATAAGTGAGAAATGGCAAATAACCAGTTTTTGGGGTGGGGGGAATCAAAACAAAAACAACAATAAAAAAAACAAATATGCCTTTACATACTAAAAATGTTCACTTTACTAAATGTTTTCTTGCCCTTTTTTCTTTTTTTCCTTTTTTACCTTTTTCCCAGTAAGTTTTAAAACAACCTAACAAGTATTTAAACACATCATTAAGATGCCCTCTGAGCTCTTTCTCCTCTGTGTTAAAGCACCCCAGCTTTCTCAGCATCTTCTTGTATGACAGATACTCCAAGCCCTTAATCATCTCCATGGTCCTTCTCTCCGGTATGTCCATATCTGCCTTGTACTGGGAAACCCAGTACTGGACATAACACTACAGATGTGTCTCACCAGGGCTGAGAAGAAGGGAAGGATCACCTTACTCAACTGGCCTCCTTTGCTGGCTCACATTCAGCTTGGTGTCCACCAGAACCTCCAGTTCTGGCCCATTTCTTCAGCCTGTGGAGGTCTCTTTGGATGGCAGCACAACCACCTAGTGCAGCAAGGGCTCTTCCCAGTTTTGTATCACCTGCGAAGCTGCTGAGAGTAAAGCCCTTGTCCAGTCATCCAGGTCATATAATAAAGATGTGCTGACTTCAATATGGCCTGCTGGGGTCCACCACCAGTGACTGGCCTCCTGCTGACTTTGTGCTGCTGACCATCCCTCTGAGCCTGCCAGTTCAGTTCAGCCAGTTTTCAAACCACCTCACCATCCACACCCATCATCATTTTGTCTATAATCTAAATCTTATTAGCAAAATCCAAAAACTAAAAATACTTGAAGGCCCTGCTTAATCAGCATCTATAATTTCTAGCTGTTGTCCAGAACTTAAAAATATTCTTTGAAATAAGTAAGATGTGGAATATCTTGGGCAGGTGGAAAAGAGGAAACTGATACAAATTTTTGTAAAGGAGAAGTTCAGGGACTATTAGACTGTCAACTATATCATTATTTCTAATATCCACAACGATACTAGAATAAATTATTTGAAACGGGCAGTTTATAACTTCTAGACAACAAGATAAGAAACAACCAACACAATAAAGAAGTAAATCAAAACTACTGTAATTTTCTTCTTTGCCAGATGCTTTAAGGGTTCCAATAAATGATTATATGGTCTCCTGTGGCATCAGCATTCATAAAAATAGTATTACTGAGGTGTGTCTTTACAAATCCACTACATATACTAAAACATGCATTTGTACACACCTTAGCAAAAGTTCTTGAATCTCTTACTTTTAGTTAAATTTTGGTAGTGGACAAAAGACGTACTTCAGGTCTGTCAAATGACTTATTAAGATTGTAGTGAAAATATAATGAAGACTGAAGGGAAAATATACTTCCAAATCCTACAACAGCTCCAGCCCTACTGCAACCCTCCAGCTTTTTGTGTCTCCAAGTCCCTTGCTCCTCTCTCCAAGACCAGTGCTGTCTCACAGATGGCACCTCAGAGCAGCAAACTGCCCCTTAGACAGGGGCAGGGTGTTGTCAACTACCATTTCTGTATTATGCTACAAGCTCCCTGTATTTCAATCCCCCATGGAGACAGAAGGAGCCAAGGGGGAATGCCAAGCACTCTTCCTCAAGCAAGTACAGGTCTGGAACAAATGAGACTCCAGTTCCAAGATCTGACAGTGCTCTAACGAAACAAAGGCAACCATCAAACATTACCATCTGTATGTGTTGGGTACAGCTACCTACAAAGTCTGGCACTGTGTGGTTACTGTGAAGCCATGTAATACCTCTTCTCGGTTTTTTTTACACACTGATTAAAAACTGTGATCTACTTATTTTTAATTTCTATTTATATCTTTTTATAATATATATTATTTTTCAATTACTAAGAATTGCAGTAAACAGAAAAAAAATGCTATTTAATTTTCAGTATTGCCACTGCTTATTAAAGAAGTCACACAATTAATTCCTGCACAGAAATGTCATTAATAAAGTTTTTAAAACAAAGATATTCTATGTTGAAAACAGGTAATTTGCTTCTGAACAAAAGCGTAAGTACTTCTGGAAAATGGCCTTAAGCATAAGGACTTATGGAAAATATGCTCAAATTTCTAGTGATTCCAAACACATATGCAAATTGGAAATCCTGAAATGGAATTATCTCTCTCTGGACATTTCAAGTGATGCAATGTTTTACCTTCTTTCTGTAGTCAATCCTGTCAAATCAAAACCTTTATAATACCTTATCTCCTTCTGTAATTGAAATCCAGCATATTTGGAGAAAATTTCACTGGCTATCAAAAGTATTGGCAAAAACCCACCATAATCGTGGTACTCCCCAAAATTATTATTTTTCTAGTTGAAATCAAGTAACTTTTGAAGCAATGCAACACTGCTTCTGCTTAAAAATTGACAGGCTTTATGACAATGTAGAGAACTATTTGTCAGAACCTAACCGGGCACGGGGCCAGTTCAGCTACACCTACAACACTTCAGCTATTAGAGGCTCCTGATTTTTTTTCCGCCAGCAAGCCTCAAGCAATCTCTAGGCTGATAAGATCAGAAGAAACACAAGTATGTGTTACTAAACATGAGATTATATAGAGTCTTGTTAAAGCACTGTTGTTTGATCACGATTAAAAGATTACAATTGGCACATGCAGACAGTAACTGAGCTGAGACAGGGAGCACCTTCCACTTTCAGAAGAGCACGAAAGAATAAAAGGAAATTAAACCCTTTATTTTCTAGTTCACAATTTCCATATATATATAATATATATACACACATATACATATAATTAAGCATCTCAACATAATTCCTTTTCTCAAAAAACACTTGTCAAGTCTCTTCCCCTGTTTTTCATATTCTTTTACCCACAGCAAACAGAGCTGCAACACACTGTGACTGAGCCACGAACAGCCTTTCTGAAAGCTCCTGAGGAGAGATTGCTGCTTTCCGGGATGAAGAATGCTTGAGATACTAAAGCACAAAAAAGTAGCTGCCAAATGAAACAGCAGTACCTCCCTATTGCACCTTCCTAAAAGAGCAAAGAAGAGCTATTTCAGTGTATCATGGAAGAGCTGGTCCAGGCTCGTTTCTGAAACTAATCAACCCTTGGACACACAACTTGCAGGCAGCTCTGACACTGGGCAGTGGGACACACCTCCAATCCTACCCTGTATCTTCTGGTACTCCCACATCTCCAAGCACATCCCAGGCTATAAAACAAACCCTCAATTATCAGCTGTAAAGACACCATTCTGTTAGGCTGCCAGAGTTACCTTCTCGTTTCAAACAGTACCTAATTAGGGAAAAATAGTATGCATGCACACACAAAAATAGATATAGATGGCAAGTACAATACCTTAGGGCTACAAAGACATCAAATTATTTGGGAGCATTGCTTTTCCTTGAGCAACAACAAAAAACAACAAACAAACAAAAAGAATAATAATAATAAAAAAAGAGAACTGATCCAACCTAGTAATAATTACAAAAAGAAGAAAAGAACAGGAGGAAATTCAAAGCAATGTATCACTAGAACAAGAAATTATCATCCTGAATATATTCCAAAATACTTGGAATAAATCACAACAAATATTCTAAAGATAATTACCTTTTTAAAAAAGTCTTTTATTTTTTCCATTCTGTAAGATGCATTTAAATTAATTTTTTTTGTTTCCCCACTCATCTGGCTGGACAACACTATAGACTCAACTGCTCAGTACAGAAACACATAGGGTATCATGTGAGTAACCTACAATTTAAAGGAGACAAACAGAATTGAAAGACATGATGCATCCTTAAAGACAGCTCATTTTAATTAGTTAAAATGTATCTTCAAGGAAAGCCTTTTGTAGCCTTTTGCCCTGCACCCCCCCCCATTTTATGTTTACTAGAACAGGGGGGAAAAGAAAAAAATACACATAAACTAGAGATTTGGTGTTGTTCATTAGGAGGGTTGTGTTCAGTGCTGCTGAAGGGTGTGCATGCCAGGTCTCCCTCCTGCCCGCAGCAGCACAGCCACTCACACCGCCTGCCTCACACAGCCAAGCTCCCTCCTCCCAGAACTGCACCTTGGTATGTGGTGCAACTAGACATCAACAAAACCACTGTCACACGTGGATTCTGACCAATAATGGAAAAATTAACAGCTTCGTTCATTAGTCCCCACAAGAGATTTTTACCATGAGACACAGTAAATTCTCAGTTTACACACCACAAGAAATGTATTGAACATTGACAGTGCCATATTTTCAGTTCATTTGCCATTTCCTCACATAGCTCAGGTTTATGCACTCCCAACCAAGACTTTAATACTCAGATAGTTGGAGGTGTGTGGGGTTTTTGCCTTCCAGATTTGTTTTGTTTTTGGAAGCCTCTTGAGAAAATCTGCACACCCTCAGCAGGGCAAGTCTTGCTCCATTAGCTTGTCTGGGTGGACAAGAGCTTTAACAACTCCTGACACCTTGATACTCATTATTGTGTTTTAAGAGAATAAAAAACAGCCTTTTGGTAGACATCCACCTTAGTCTTCAGGAAATAACACACAAAATAAAGTTACATCAAGTAACACCCTAAATACCATGCAATGCTTCTGAATACACCACCAAACCTATACACTCAAGAAAAAGTTTAAATGGTAAGAAAAATACACTTAAGCATTTGCTCTACACGTAACTCCAACTTACACGTAACTCCAACTTACACGTAACTCCAACTTACACGTAACTCCAACTTACACGTAACTCCAACTTACACGTAA
>JAYRBT010000001.1:34415794-34499713 GCA_036023395.1 Myiotriccus ornatus | reverse complement strand
CTCCAACTTCACCTTAAATTTTGCCAGGAATAGCTTCAAAATAAATGTTCAACATGGATGTCGTGGTTTTCCACATTTCTTTAAATGTGGAAGTTACATCAGAGTAAAATACTTCTGAAATACCTTAAATAGACCCATTTAATTGAATTTGGTCATCCAAAATGCTAAAATGCTATACAGGGCTTTGTTTTTGCAGTTTTAAATATCCATTTATTTCAGAAATACGAACGACCTACAAAATTACTCTCATTTGAAATTTTCAGATATTTATATACAAATATATCATTATATTTATAGCTAATATATGCTATATATCTTCATCACCAAAACATGCAAAATTTTGTATTATACCACTGGACTGTACTCAATCATATTTAAAAATGTACACTTCAAATCTACATTTAAAGTCTAAGATTGGGTCACTGTGATACTACTACAAGCTGACACATTCCTCCTAATGGCTACACGTCTTGCTGTGCAGGTTTGCCCATCGCTGGGCCACGCACTTAGTTCAAGCTGAAGCTTCATGAATTACTTCCAGACAATGTCAACTTACACAGTCATTGCTCCTCCTCCAGCACCTTATTTTTTGCTGATTATTGCCATGTGTCTTCTGCTGGCACAGAGATGCACAGAAAAACAAATCACAGATGTGATGCACCTGAAAATAACTATTTTCTGCTCCCAAGGACTGAATGGGGTCACAGGCAGGCAGCTGGGGCTCATGCCTTCCTAAATCAGCTTAAGCCACACCAGAATCAAATCCTAGCCTGATACTAGCAACACAGTCAATTTAACCAGCCTGACTTGAACCTCCCATCTTTGTGACATGGACAAATAAACATGAATTAATTGTGAATTGTTCAAATTAGGATACATTGAAAAAGCAGTATTAGAAATATACTTGAAATGCATCAGAACTGAAAACTATAAAAACACTGACATCCCTAAATATTAAATCCATGTGTAGGACAAAATTTAAGTCTTGTTACTTATCCTATAAGAGCATTACAAATGTGTAGATACTAAAAAAACCCAATAAGTTTGCTTAGTAGTCTGTGCAGATGTCTCATATTGGGCTTCTGAACATAACTCCTTAGTTCATGGTCCAAATATCATATAAGATTTCATGCCCAGCATGAGAATTTCTGCTTGTCTGTCTCTTTTTCTTCTAGACCTCATAATCACTGAAGTATTACAAGGTTTGATATTACCTTAGTATCCAAAAAGGAACTGTAAGAGTTGTCTTTAGAAGTTTACAGGTGTTGAAATACTTTTATTGCTGTGAAGTACACACATTAAAATAATATTCCAAGCGTAATACTTCGCAAGCCACTGTATCCAGTAATCATTCATACTGGTGAAATTTTTAAACAGTAGCAGAATATGATGAATTTCTGATAAGCACTACAAACTAGTAAAGCAACAGGTTTAAAGAAGTGGAAATAATTAATCTATTTTGATAATTCAGAAATAAACAGCAGGGTTTTCCCACTATTACAACCACTTAACTATTAGTTAAAGTGGTGCATTTGATAATTAGAGTAAATCAGAGGGACAAATTTTAAAATTACTAAAAGTTTTGGCATGCTCAGATTTACTGTAAATTAGTTACAACAGACATTAGTTACAACTGTTATTTTTCAAACTCAGAGCTTCCTGTACCAAATGCCTGAGCCCAGAGCTGCCCTCTCTGTTCTGCTGGTGAGACTGAAGGCAGGGTAAGGAAGGGGCTGAGGAAGCCAATGTGGCAGCCAGGAGAAATACACAGGAATATGCTCAGGAACTGCCAATTTCTTTTCTGAAAAATGCTGTACAACTAGCAGACACCTACTACAAATGCTTTGAGATACATATACCTATGCAGTGGTATTCTGGTGTTTACTAACTGAGAAAGTATTTTTAAATCTATCATAATTATTTATGTTTATGTGTAAATCCTCACCTTGGCTTGTCTGGTGAGCCACAACACATGTACATTTGAAAGACCTGTTTGGTGTGGTTGACAGCAAGGATGAACAATCTCTAGTCAAGTGCAATAACTCTACAAAGACTTCTTGTGATAAGGAGAAAAAGTGAAAGAAAGTACATCAAAAATCACTCAATACACTGACCTGTGTAATGACTTAATACAAACATCTTCAAATACAACAAAGAGCTCAACTGATTTCTTTCTGCTCTCCAGAACACACCTGCTGCCCTTTTGAACTGTTTCATTAAGCACTGCTCTGAAGCCCAAGACATCAAGCTCTAGTTAGAGAAGATTACAGGGCTCCACATATCACTCTTTCGGAAAACAGGATTTAATTCTGTATCTTCTGCATTTACATACCACAAATGGTGCAGAAAACCAAATGATTTGGTTAAGACCCAGCAGTTAAAGGCCTTTCTGATTATAGGACAGGCACTTTGAAAGCACGCACAGATGATCATGTAATATTTGGACCATTAAACTGACTCAAGTTTTCCAAATTGCCACTGAGAACTTCGGAATTTCCCAAAGCAAGGTGTGTGAGGAAGTGAACTGCTAGCTAATGAAGTAAATTGACATTCAAAATGGGATTATACAGGAAAAATACTATTTAAACTTTGAAGACAATGGATATTATAATATAAATAAAAAACCTCACATCCTTGGGTACAGAGATGACCAGGTGAAAACACCTTTTCATCTCCCAGCTATTGCTAGACAAGCTCTGCAAAAACACAACTAGGAACAAATTGTGGGACCAGTTTGCTACTTCACCGAAACACATTATATCTTGATGTTAATTGTACTCAACAGCAAAAAGAGCCATGAGAACATCTAGCTGCAATGCTACAACACTATAATCTTCTCTTTCCAATCACAGATTTATCACTTTTATATCACTAACACTGAAAACAAGAGCTAAACAAAGTGACATGGCTCTCTATGTTATTCTATCAATGGTTTAACAAATTCAAATCCAGAAAAATGTAAACTCAGGGTAAAATTTCTTTCCTGCAAATTGCAGCAATGGAATTGAAATGAAATTGCATTTAGTTTAAATCCTGTTATCACTGGAAACTCTTTTTTAAAAGTCAGCAGTTCTGGCATAATTATGTTCCTGGCCTGTTTCCTCAACAGTCTCAAAAGATTTACCCGTAAAACAGCTTAAGTGCACATCCTACTCTGTAAAATGACACAGTGCATAATATCAGGGTATCCACCACATGTAGAAGATGTAATTTTTCCTTTCCCAATAGGGCATGTAAGAATAAATCAATCGACAAAAAAATATCTCAGCATATCTTAGTGACAGTAGCCTGGAACAAAAACTTCTTTCTGCAAACTTAATAACAAAGACAACTGAGGTAAAGAAAATATTTTAGGTTCCCTCATCAAATTTCATTACTCCTTCTTTCACAAATACTCCTGAAAACTTTGAGCAAATTGTTATATCACAATTTCCAGGGATTTCAGAATTTTAGTCATGTTTCTGAATCCAAGGAAGTAAGAAAAGGATTTAATCTTTACTTCGTTTCCAGCACCACAAACATCTGCACTCACCTTTGCATGGACAAAGGACTCTCACAGGGAGGCCAAGAGCTCCTTATATTCCACCAGCCAACAACAGCTGCTCATCAGAGTATAAGGAGAAGTCTATAATCTTACATTTTAGAATAGGCTTATTAAAAAACTGAAGAGGGAGTTTTGTTGCTGTTGCTTTTATTTTCTTTTCAGAATAACCTCCTGCCTTGCTGCCTTCTAGCACTGTTACAAGTAATATTAAATTACTTCTTAGCATCAGCTAGTGGAGAAAGAAATCCCTTTGAGCTTTCAAATCACCCACATCTATACCTCACTTCCTGTTCTGCAAAAGGTATTTCCAGCCTAGAGCCATCTCTTCTTTTTGGAATACATAAGAAAATATTTGGTATTCCCTCCACAGGTTCTCAACTGTCATTAGGGACTAAAATTTTTCCTTAGTCGGACCAATTTCCTTTTCACGCTACCCAAGTTCAGGTGGTGGATAAACAGAAACAGCTTTGCAAACAAACACCCATTAAAAGTAAAGAAATAAAATATGTACAAAACATGAAAAAATACAAAATCAGAGAGAGAAGATCCCCAAACACGCTCCTTTTCAAGGAGTCATTTAAACAGCGGAAAACAAAAGGAGGTTGGATGCATGGTTTCAAATCTGAAGCTAAAGAGAAACTAAACTCTGTGCAGCATCCTTGCAGGCTGCTCACAAATCACTGGCCTCTAAATTAAATACAGGAAACAGGAAACACCATGTGACCCCCCACCCACCCCATATTTGTCATTATTTGCACTATTGTCCCTATCTGCAAGGTATGGTTGACCTCACATGGACCTTAATGTTCATGGACTGCAGGGAATCGTTACAAAAGTGAAAACCAGTGAGACAAAGGCAGAGGGGAGCCAAGCAGGCAGCACATGCCTCAAAACAGTCAAAACTCAGACGAACAGATCAGGTTACACATATTCAAGTAAGTATACACCAGTGTAAAACATGGACTGATAGTTTCAGCTATCAAATTACAGGGGAAAAGCCTTGTAGAAATACAATACCACTATAGACAAAATTTTAATCTGGACAATATTTTAATAGATTAGTCATGTTATAGATATTTGGTTGAAAGTTTGAAAATAAATGTAATAGCTTTGGTGAACTATTGTGCTCACATTTTTTAAATGAACATCTTGCAAATAATACTTTTAAGATACTTTTTTCATGCAATCAAAATGATGCTATCATGTAACAACAGTGGGTATTAAATGTTTTTGACACTTTAAATTACTTTCTTGGTATCAATTCCAGCTGCCATTGAGAACAAAAGAAACTCAACATATTATTAAGAGAAGCACATCAGACCTGGATATATTCTCCTTGGTGAAAAGATACTGTCAGTAGATACACAAAGAGATTCACACAGAGAGAAGGCATCAAGTAAAAGCACCAGCCTTTCCTAGGCTGGTTTTAAAACTTCTGGAGGGAGGTTAAAAAAAAACTTCCTTCCCAGCAGGGCTGGACTCTTCTCCCAGGAAACAAGCAAAAGTCAAAGGAAACAGCCTCAAGCTGCAGCCAAGGGAGGTTTGGATTGGACATCAGGGAAAAATTCTTCACTGAATGGGTTGCCATGCACTGGAACAGGCTGCCCAGGGAAGTGATGAAATCACCATTCCTGGAAGTGTTCAGAAGGTGTGTGGATGTGGCACCTGGGGACATGGTTTAGTGGTAGACCTGGCAGTGCTGAGTTAATGGTTAGAGTTGATGATCTTAGAGATTTTTTTCCAACCTTAATGATTTTCTGATCCTACTCCACTTCATTGATAAGTGCATCCAATTTCTGCAGTGACTAGTGCCTGAATACTGTCTAGTCTTTACCATTACAAAGATATTTTAGATGTCAACTAAGGGGATAACACCATGATCTTACTTCAGTTCATAAGCCCTTGAGGTGTTTTCTTCATCATACTTGATGTGTGCCCACATGCTCTATGGGTTTCTCGGGTTTTTTTCTGAACATCGGAACACCACTTCTTTGAGCAAACTGCTGTCTTCAGACCGAACACTGTTATTTTCCATTAAACTGTAGTAATGACAAAGCTTTCAAGTTGGGGACAGCCTGTTTCACAGAGTCTGGAGCACCAGGTGAGTTCAGGACACACCCAAGGCCCTCCCTTTGCACAACTTACTGCATTTGCTGCACTCACTGATGCTGTTCTGGTCTTGTGTAATTCAGTTGCTCCTGTTACAAGGGCAACACAGCTTGGACAAAAATCTGTTCATCATGAGATGAGTTCATGAATACTGAATAAAATACATAAACTATTCTGATTCACAGAGTAATCAATTTTTTTCTCCTGTTAAGTAAGTTTTTTCCTACATCTACTCACACAGGACTTTTTTTTAGCCAGGAATATCCCCTCCTCAGTTTTTTAATTCCCTACCTCCTTATCACACGCCATAAATCAAATGCTATTGCAGAATTATGCTATTCAAGACCTGGAAAAAGTGAAACTGATAATCTGCATCTTCCCACATTCCTTAAGATTTAACCAAGCAGAGCAGTACACAACCAGAAACTATTTATCAGATGAGACAGATCACTCAGAAGTGGGATAATAACAACATAGCCCTTATAATACATAAAACACTGAAGGAGGCAACAGCAAAATGTTGACAGGGAGGCAGAAAAGGAGTTCAATTTTTCTGGAAATTATAAAAGAGGATCATTTTTGTAGGGGGTTCAGTCTTTGAATAAATTGGCTACTCCATAGCCTGAGAGTGACATGAAAGATGTGTTTCCTGAAGCAAAGGGGAAAAGGGAAATAACGATGAAGACATTGATGGAGACAATATGGAAAAGTTCAACATGCTGAGTTATTTTAAGTTTAGAAAAAATGTCAGGAATCCAGGAAAGAAAAAATATTACAAGAGGGAGGCAATTTCATTTAATTTTTTAAAATGTGTTGGAAAGAAAGTTATAATGGAACTTTTAGAGGAAATATTGCAGCCTGTAAAACTGATTTAAACCCTTTAAATTGCAGCCAGGATGATGACAGAGGAATTGAAAAAAGACCCATCAGAATCAAAGAAAATGTCTGAATAGCTTATTTACAATTAAGTAAAACACAGGTTACCTGAGAAAGAATAATTCACTAGTACAACTCACAAAAAAATGAAACAAAATGGAAAGAACAGCTTTACCACTGTCCCATCATCAATGGACCTGATCAATTCTGGGTTAGTCATCAGTCTACTCACTGATATTTAGGAAGAATAATTAAACCTGTCAGGACAAGGAAGAGGAATAAATTAGTACACCATTAAGAGTTCTTTTAAACCCTAATTACAAGCTGCCCTACTTTCCTAAAAAAAAAAAAAACAAACAAAACACATGTTATGGGTTCTCTGTTGCTTCCTTTGTGTTCAAGAGCTTTAGTTTAAACTGCAAAAAGAGGAAGCTAAACTAAGCCTTGTACAGGATCCTTAGCTTGGTATCCATGTTCAAATATTGTAACATCAAAGCAATTCTCACACTGCCTTCCAGAACTTCTGGCAGCGTTTCATACTATTCCTAGAACACCTATTTCACTACGAGAGCAATGAAATGCCTCTTCAAAAAGCGACCAATATTGTGGCTAATTACCAAGGGAGAAGCACATATAAAAATATTGTTTGAGGGGAAAATCACAGAACCTTATTACCATTTGGTTTCTTAAAAACTAAACTCACAACACATAAATACCACAACAAAACCGAATGAGGGCTTAATATTAGCAGATTTAATGTAAGAAGCCTATATGAATCTAAGCCTGTATGAATCTAAACCCCATGCTTTTAAGCAGAAACAAATCCAAGACAGAAAACAGACAAGACTATGCAACTGAAAAATGAAAAATAAATACTTGAGAATTAAATTGTTATCTTCTGTTTTCTCTTGAAAATATGTCTTTTATTGGAAAGCTTTGATATAAAAATTAGGAGCCTTCTCAGGTCTCTTATAGTAAGTACTGAATCTCTAGCAAAGAGTTTTTCTTTCCAAATTAAAAAAAATAAAGTTTACACCTGAAAAGTTTCTGAAGGTTTTGATCAATAGAAAGACAGCCTTACACAACTTGATAAACATTCCTGGATATTTTGCTAAATCTATGAAAATTAAAAGAAAATTATTACGTGAAATAAAACTTTTAAAATATTTTCTCTCCCTCAAACATAGCACTATTTTTGTCATCTTGTTAGGTCACCTGAATACTACTTTAGAATCATGTAACACATGACACATCAGGTCTTATCTTCAAAGGTGGTGGTGGGAAAACCCAAAGGAATTTCAAATCCCTGAGATATCAACCAAGAATTTAATTATTAAGTGATTTACTACAGTATTTTGATACTATAATCCGCCTACAAAACAGGAATAGGTCAAAGAAAAATTCAAGCAATGCCGGTTCATTACTATATCTTTAAACGTTTAAATGTTTGATGTGTGTATTTTCAAATGTTTAATATAATGCCAGATAGGAACACCAGAAACAGAAACACAATTCATTCCCTTTTAGAGATCGTAAAATTCCTTAAAATACCCTGAGGGAATTAATAGAGACAAATCTGAACTCTCATCTGCACTGGGAAAATGACTGAATTAGGTACTCTAGCAATAAAAGCAGCTTTGTCTAAGTTTAGTTCTCCTAAAATCCCTTCTTAGGGAACCTTTCACATTCAGTGCTGTAGGACTGAAGACATCTTAATGTCAGGCAGCAGAGAAATGACACTGTAACTCACAGACAACCTTTCCCAGAGTCTTCCGATCAGACGGTGAGACTAATCCAAAGAGTCCCCCTTCAATGGGCTAGCCCAGTTCTCCCAGTACCACCCCAGCAAGGCTTGCACTCTCTAACCATATCTCTCTGTCATAGCTCTCCCTTTGGGGATAAAGCTGTAGCAGCAGAAATCTGGTGAGCTTTTTCTACTGATTATAAGAAAAGACTGTTTTGACAGCTAAAATTAAAAAGTTAAAAAAACCCAAATGTTGAATACTGGAGAAAACAGAAATGGAGAGGGGATAAGACGCAGAGAGAAACTTTCAAATGCATACACTGATCTCTCTGCTTCAGACATAAGCATTTGAAATGCTTAATAGGCAACACTTTTCATTCCAGTATCAGTAATGTAACCTCAAATTGTGATTTTGTTTGCATAAAAATGCTTGAGGTAAGTGACCAAGGAAGGAACATTTTCTTGGCCAGTTAATTGTCACCCGTCCATTGTTGAGCAGTGCTTTAATAGCCCTTAAAAATCACGTACTGATATTTTAATATATATCAAAACATTCATTAGAGTCAATAAAATTAAATTTCTTTTTAGTGTATTTCTGGATAAATTACCTTTTACTTCTTGCAATAACCGATCAATTGACATATAAACCATCTGTAAAATGTCTGCAAAGTACTAAGTGATATTGTACAGTATCATGTGTTAATCTCAACTGCATTTAATACAATTCCCCCAAGATGATGAATATAATTTCCCATAATTGTATTTTTCTGCATTTTACGTACAAAGATCCATTACTTAGAACAGTATTTCCCATATTATTGTCACATTAAAGTAATCAAAATATTTTGTGAATCCCGATGACAAATGCTGATTGTAGAAATTTCATATATTAGAACTGAAGTAATTTATATTGGGCTATTAAGGTATGAAAAAAACCTAATTCAAGACAGTTTCACAAGTACAGTTCACATGCTTGGCTAAACAGACATTTAGCATCTTACTCCAGAATTATTCCTTGATAAAGAAATGCCTCTACCAGCCCGAATTGCTCACCAGCTGCCGCTTTTAAATGGTTCTTTTTTATTCAAGATAAAACAAGAGAATGAACTTAAAGATCTTTGGTGGTTACCAAGAACATGGACAGAGATTTCAGTCAGTCTTTCCTTTACACATCATCACTACCATTCAAATAAAAAGCCAGTGAAGGACACTTTCTTTAAATGTGATAAACAGCTCCAGGATCAGATCTGATTATATAAAAGTGCTGAGTTTCAACAACTTAGAAGAGCTTCCTTTAAAAAAAAAAAAAACAAAACAAAACAACAAGTTTTATTAAACATATGTGCACACTTCCAAATGTCTGGAATTCCAAGCACTTTCCTTATGACCGGAAAATTGTACCCGCTCATGGTCTCCTCACACAGTCTTTTCAAAGTGAAACTGAGTTCAAGGGCATGCAGATGACACAGGGAAATTTATTTGTCTACATTTTTGTCCTGAATTTACACAAATTCCGATGAGCTGTAATGAATGTCACAGGAGAGGAGTACATTGTGTACAAAATGCACTTACTGAAAAGAAATATTTCCACATCTGCCTCTGTTCAGTTCCATCCTGCACAGACCGCAAACTGACACAGCTCAGAGCCAACTCAGAGAAGTAAATTAAAAATGACTGTTGAACTGCTCTTACAAACAAGTTAAGAGAGATTTAAGATTCAACACATGCACAGGACTGAAAGCACCTGCCAGAGAGGAACTTTGTAAAGAACAGTTTATCTCTCCCTGTGTTACAAATACTTCAGTAATGTACTGAAGGAGGCAGCAAGTCTGTTACTGTTAACACAATAAAACACCAACCCTTTCTTCTAATGAGGAGTGAAGCTTAGCAAACTTTAGTGAAGTTCAAGAGGCACGCAAAGAGAAATGATTCATCTTATATCCCAGCATATTAGTCCTAAATACATCTCCCCATATTAGTCCTAAATTTGTAGCATGAAGTTTAAGGGTGGCTTTAGCATCACCTTGTATCATTAGATGGTTGCAAAGAACAGAGGTTGCCAAGCCACTGGGACCCAGCTCCACCAGAACCCAAAACTGCAGGAGACCACTTCGGTTATCAAGACCAGTGCTCTCTCAGCACAGATAACCCCATTAATTAGTTTATGATAGCAATTAAGTACAGCTATTGCCTGACATCTTCAAAATATGCAGTGGTATCAACCATATAGTGAAGAGATAAGGAGTTTGCTTTTCACATGTACTTCGAGTACTCAAGTCAGTCACTTACCTATCCAAGCCTCACGAGGAGATGTTAATACTACACTTTTAACCAGCCTTTTCCCAAGTTTATTTAACTAGTTAACTGTTAAAAGCAGGTATCATCCCTTTTTAAGTTTATATGGTTCCTGACACATGTTACTGGTGCAACTGTAATTCAGGTTTCCGGTGCATGTGTCTTTCATTGCTTTGCCACGTGGTAGGTTTTGCAAAGGACCTCAGGCCTCCTTCATAAAAAGAGGTGAATGGAGATTGGAAAGCAAAGATGGGGGGCACCATCCTCATTTGCCTCCAAAAATGTCAGCCTGTGCAATTCAAATTAAAAATATACGCAATTGAAAATAGGCATAGAAAGACAGACTGGTAAGTTCTCCTCCCTGATGGTGCTACAAGCCCATCTACAAAATACGCTATCGAAAGCTATACTTATGCATTTAAGGAGAAATCTCACCATCATTTTTAAAATGGCTATTTACTAAAAACAACAACAACAACAACAAAACCAAAAAAAAACCCTATTCTTTTTCATTACAATGAGAAATACCCCAAGGATGGTAAATATAAGCCAGATTCAGTAACTATTCCAGGGATTCTAAATATAAGACTAAGACAGTGCTCATTCCAATGAGTCTTTCAATGATCTGATATTAAAAAAAAAATTAACTTCAAGTGCATGCTTAAATTATTATTTCCTGTCTAGCAAAAAGCTTAAGTCACTTGTTTGGTTAAATACTGTTGAAATCAAGGGGACCTATACACACTCTTAAATTCACTCCCTACTGAGTAAAGCAGTAGAGCATGTGCTGAACATGCCCTTGGGAATCAGTGTCTCAGGCTGCACGCTCTTGCAAATATTCAGGCACATGTTTAGTTTTGTTACCGTGAATATTTCCATTGATAAACATGTCCATAGCTGTTAACAGGAACAAGACCTTGAGCACTACTGAGAAGGCAATCGTATCAAACAAATTACAAATGCAATACTGCTTCTCTTCATAAATTACAATCCCAGAGGCAAATGAGAGATTTAACTATATGAAAAAATAAGGGTAATGGAGTCAAAACCATAAAGAGTTTACTTTACTACAAAAGTAAAGCAAGTTTTGTCACAACTGACAAACAGAAAAGTCAATTTTCTTTGCTCGACTTCCACATCTTTTCCATACTCACAGTTCTTCAGCATGAATCCAAAAAACCATAGGATTCCCATTTTTAATCCTGCATAATTAATTAACAGTTTTCCCTCTTACTGCGATCAGAATCCCCATATAGGAAAATAGAAGCCAATTGATGCCATATGTCCCTCTGAATTGTTATTCCAGATGTATTCTTTGTATTCCTTGGAGTCACAGAATTGAAGTTCCTGTTTCCTTTAAAAATAACACATTCCTAAAAAATCAAATGAAGCAATTTTGAGTATAGTTTGTTAATAAGATTCATTTTTTTGGTAACGTTCATTTCCCTCAGCATTTTTCCTATAACCCGAGTACAAAATAAAGCAACAATTTACCAATGACATATTACATTGTCAAGAAGGACAAATGCACTTAGCTTCAGCTTTTAGCCTGAGATTTTTCTGGCCAGAATAGTTACCTTGGACAGGCATTTGAGAACTAATTTTTAAGTTTTCAATTCCAGTAGCACAGCATAACTTCACCCATAGTCTGAAGCAGCTGGTATGATCAGAAGGCTTGCTTTTAAAAAGCTGCAATGTTTAATTATCTTTCCCTTTAGCCTTGTAACAAACATAAATGCATCATTTTTGTGGGAATATTTGCTTAACTGAAGGTTAACTGTGCTCTAAGTACTTCTAACAGAAAATCAGAAGTGGGGAAGGCAGTTGCAGCAACAGCTTTCCCACACTGCCCTGCCAACAACCTCAACCTTGCTGGGCCATTTTCTCTAAGGGCTAGAAGTAATTAAGTTTCATTGCTAAATCAGTCTTGAGCCTGTCTTGAGCAGAAAAATCACTTATGCCTAATTGCATGCGGTGATGTGGTGAACAGTCCATTAGGCAGACTGCAGATACAAGTTTACTTTTCGCAGCTCTGCAGGATACTTATAAATGAAAGGTCATTATTTTATCCAGACAGTCAGTTGTATAACACATATTTCCTACAGAAAACAGTGCTGCTTCAAAAAGACTCATTATTTGAGTTTTTTGTTACATAGTTCTACTAAATATTTTGAGAGGCTTTGGGTTTAAAAACATGAATTTCTGAAAGACACAATGAAACTGAATGTTTATTCTACATATTTAATAATTATAATTTTATCACAGTACAAATATTTAAAACCAAGTATATCTTAAAAAAATAAACTGCCCATCATTTCTAATATAGGAAGATGCATATGTAACATACATATGCATAGTCACACACATCTGAACACATGCACATGGCCAGAGGAATGTTCTCCATGACCTTAAGAAACTCCACATACTGTTTGCTAATCAGAACCACATATTTTTCACCTGATTCCATCAACAAAGAATTAGTTTCCATAAAATTGTACCTGACAGGAACAGATTGGTTTCATGGTTCAGAGTGGGAGAATTGTTCCAGCAATTCATGCACCCTAACATTCCTGATGCTGGCAGACCAAATCTTCACCTTTCATAATCATCTCGCACTAAGATACCAGTCAAGAAAAACAATATAATCCTAAGAACATAGCAATTTAGTATCGTAAAAATATTACAATAAATTATTAAAACAAACCAATGCAGGCAGTCACTACAGAACTTTAGCAGTATTAAGTTCAATTAACACTCACTATTCCTGGTTCTTGACTACCCACAATGTTCACACCTGAGCAGTGAGCAATGGCACCTGACCTTATTCATAACAAAAACTTGTTTTACATTTGTAGAGGTATCTAGATGTCTGACGCTAAGCTGTTCTTCTAAACATGTTTTTATCTAGGTATAGGGTTGGCCCCACAGAGCAAATGCATATAAGTTCCTTAAAATCAAGAAGTTAAAAGATTTTTAAGTATGAAATTATTTCAGATCACTGGACTGTGGGTACCAGACTTACACCATCTATAAAAGGCAGCTGTGCTCACAACCAGTCATATGACGGAAATGCTCAGTCTCTTCCCTCCGGCCACTAAATAATATCACATGAAAAATACTACACCTTGTTTTCAGTATCAGCTCTCAATCCTAGTAGTCAGCCTCCCTACAAATTTGAAAAGAACAACAGTATTTTCCCATACCTTCACTTTTTGAAAGAACACTAAACCCCTTAACCTTTGTAATTGTTTACCTTAGGTACTGTTGTTCAATTTTTCTACAGCTTAAGAGAAGTTTATGTAAGGTTTAGATTTTAATTTTTATATAATAATAATCAAGAATATGCCCAATGAAAGTATCGTTATCCTAGCCTTGTACTTACAAAAAAAATGTTTGAAAATGTAGGTCTTTCAACAGAAAAAGCATAGAGTAAAAACAGAATGGTTGAGGTTGGAAAGGACCTCTGAAAGTCATCTGATCCAACCTCCCCTACTTGAGCAGGGCCACCTAAATCCATATGCCCAGGACCGTGTCCAGACAGTTTTGAATATGTCTAAGGATAAAGACTGCAAAACCTTCCTGGGTAACCTGTACCAGTGCTCAGTCTTTGCCACAGGAAAAAAGTGTTTCCCTACATCTGGACAGCATCTCCCATATTTCAGTTATTTTTCTGCCCATGGCCTCAGGTCCTGAGAAGAGCTTGATGCCATCTCCTTTGCACCCCCTCTGCAAGTGGATAAGACCCCTCTTGAGTCTCTTCTCAAAGCTGAAGTCCCAGCTCTCTCAGTTTTACTACCTTCATGGTCCCCTGTTAGACTCCATCCAGGATGTCCTCAACCCTGTTGTACAAAGGTGCCTGGAACTAGACATAGTACTCCAGGTGTGACCTCACCTGTGCTGAATAGAGGGAAGGATCACCTCTCTTGGCCTGGATGAATGGTTTGTCTAACGCAGCCCAGGATACCAATAGACAGTTTTGCAGCAAGGACCCATTGTTGGCTCGTGTCCAAGCTTTTGCCCACCAGGATGCTCACCACATGCTCTTAAACAAAGCTGCTTTCCAGTGTATACCAGTGCCTCAAGTTGTTCCTCCGCAGGTGCAGGACTTTGCACTTCTTGTTGAACTTCAAGAGGTTCCTGCCAGCCCATTTCTCCAGCTTCTCAAGGTCCCTCTGGATGGCAGCACAATCCTCTCGTGCATCAGCCGCTCGTCCCAGTTTGGTCATCGGCAAACTTGCGGAGGGCACGCTCTGCCCCATACGCCAGACCACTAGCAACGATGCTGAAGAGGACTAGGGTACACTGCTAGTCATTGGCTTCCAACTAAACTTTGTGCCGCTGATCACCACCTCCTGGGCCTGGCTGTTCAGGCAGTTTTTGACCCACCTCTCTGTCTGCACATTCAGCCCACTTCAGCTACTTGTCTATGAGGATCTTTGGGAGACAGTGTCAAAAGAGAAATATTATTACTACTTATTTCATTCATTCTTTTCACATCTCTTCCTTTCTTACTTTTCATCAATTTAATTTTTTATCAGTTCACCAGATGCAATCTCAAATTACTCCTTAATAAGGAAATTTAAACAATTGTTCATATGATTTTCAACAAACTTTGAACACCAAACAGAAAACGGAAAGAGCTTTCTCACTGACTGTAGGTACATCCATCCTTTTTTCAGAAAACAAAAATGATGCATTTCAAACTGCATTTTGATTTATGCAATATTGACCTCCAGGGCAATTAAAAGTTACCAAAGACAACTTTTTTTGTGTGTGTTCGACAGTACTTTAGTAAGTCTAATATATAGATAAGGAGCATAAAAAAACCCTTAAATTGAATGAGAACATTGTTTTCCAATAGGGATTTTACAGTTAATTACCTGGAAATCATTCAATGTAAGTAATGTTTACAGAAAAGTTAAGATATCCCTCCTTCAAATGGAGATCTCATAGCAGCCATCCAGTATCTGAAGGGGGCCTACAAGGAAGCCGGAGAGGGACTCCTCATCAGGAATTGTAGTGATAGGACAAGGGGGAATGGCTTCAAACGGAGAGTAGGCTTAGATTACATGTTAGGAAGAAATTTATTACTTTGAGAGCAATGAGGCACTGGAATGGGTTGTCCAGAGATGCTGTGTATGTTCTATCCCTGGCAGTGTTCAAGGCTAGGTTGGATGGGGCTTTGAACAATCTGGTCTATTAGAAGGTGTCCCTGCCTGTGGTGGGGGGAGATGGAACTAGAAGATTTTTAGGTCTCTTGCAACCTAAACCTCTCTATGATTCTATGACTCTACATATAGTAATGAGTTAGTTGACACACATGAATTTATACTGTAAAGTGTTAGAGAAAATGACATACACTCATACATTCAAGACTGTTACTCTGAGAACTTGAATAAAATAACTTGCACAGAAACTGAAGATTACTTGAGCGTATGTTTTAGTAACATCTTTAGCACGTATTCAGCACACAGGAATGCAAACAAATTCTTAGCTTTATCAGTTTAAATAGTTTCTTACAGTTGCCTATTTCTTCAACTCTATGAATGCATTAACATATATCAGTATCAACACCACCGAAGTGAGAACGCAGCACTGTTCAAGTCCTAACCTCCAGTAGCACCTACTCTGCCTTTCCTCACATACGGAAGTAAAATTCTCCCTACAGATGATCTTTGCTCTGGCGGAACAATGGAGTTGCAGGGGGCAACTTCGGGGGCACATTTTAAGTATAAAGCAAGATGACAGCTTCATTCCAAGGCCACTGAAGACCACAATTTGCATAGTTACTAAACAAATGCTGTCGGTTTACAGAAAATAAATGTCTACATTTGAAAGGACAATCACTAACTATATTTTTTAATGAGAAAGAAATTAAGAAGAACAATCTCCTATGAAAACAATCTCATATATTCCCAGTATCATATATCTTGACTACCCAAAGTCATGTTAAATCAAAAACTAGATTGGGAACTAAATATATTTCCTTATATTTAGTTTTGTTGTCATAATTTTTCATTGTCTACTTTTGCCATGCATGCACTCCCTACTTTGCTGATGGAAAAGAATAAAAAATCTGAAACATACAGGTTAAGTATTAATAAGAAAAAAAAAAAAAAGAGAAGTCTTTAAATAGGTAATTCCCCCCTTACTTCTTTACTCCTTGAAAAAAACTTCTTGGTGAAATATACCTGGCAAATACTTCTTAGTTACTTTCAATTTACTTTTTAGCCCATGTTTCACATCACAAAGGAAAGTTATTACTATTTTAAGATAAATACATACCATCACACTGCATTAAAGAAAATTACACTGTAATGACAATAATGCCTAGCATAATATGTCAAATGCTTAAAGTACTAAATCCTATTGATTTTTTATAGACAGACTATAATTCCTATATACTTTAAAAGAAAAATACAAAGCATGAATCACCTTGATATTATTTCACTTCTGGTTTGAAAGTTAAATTCTCCAAGTTTTCAAACTTGTGTGTTACTCTTCTTCAGTGGTACCTCTCCATACTCTGGAACATGTAGCCAGTATCCTACTTTCAGATGTTTCTACCTTAAATTTACACCAGACATGATTCCTACAGTGCACTAATTTTTCCCATTCCCTAACAAAATAATTCCATCACTTCTTTTTAAAATTATTTGGAGTAGGTCTATATTTTTTCAAGGCTTGAGATGATCTTTACTAAGAAACAGAATATCCCCAAGCAAATGGCTTATTAAATGAGCAGAAAAAAAATCTTCATATTCAGCTATGGTTTTGAGACAAATTTACTTTCCTCTTCCTGAATAACAATTAATTAAAAAATGTATAAACTCCTTAAAATGGATAACCCAGGGCAAACAACTGAATACACAGCAAAAACATCACTGGAACACTGTACACTGGAACACCTCAAAGTCTGGTGGTTTTCCTCCCCAGGGTTCAATGGCATTCTCAATCTCTCTCTCTCTCTCAAATCAAGCTTTGGTTTTCACTACATTTAATCAAAAGAATTATTTACTTTTGACTTACTTCCAGATAACATAGATAAGGTATGCCAGTCTTTGGCAATTAAATTACCTTTGAACTGTTACCCATTGTGACCTGCCAGAAGGATTTTCCAGATCCCAGTACTATTTTTAAATACTTCTGACACATATGCCCCAAAACCAAAACCTTAGGTCAGCAGACTATAAAACAGTTCTATCCTGATGGCTACATTTTATCCATTTGCTGCTTCTTTACAAAAAGTTATAAAAGACAACCTCAATACTACTTCCAAAATAGACTCACTAATGAGAAAGCTGTAACTATGTACGTCAATAATTTAAATGAGTTTTCAATTGATGTTTCAGAACACTGTAATAGGATACCTTCATCTTTCTTTTTTTAAAAAGTATTTATTTTGAAAAAGCTAAAAATCAAAGTACAAATTACTCTCTTGGGAACAGGGAGACACCTCCCTTTAGAGGAAAAAGGTCTCAGAGCTGCCTGCAAACAATTCCTTGCTTTTAGTTTTGGAAACACCTTCCCAAAAATAAGTGGGCAATTATAAGAGAAATTAATACTGAAATCTACTGGCACTTTGGATCTTACACCACATATTCAGAAAATATTATTTGCTTTAATTAAATTGATGCTGTTTTGAAACATATTAAATTTTAAAAATGTACATTTTCTTTTGTGTACCAGAAACCCTTAACCAGGAGAGGAAAAACCCAGAGGATAAGATCCAAGAGACAGACAATCCTATTTCCAAGGCAGAAAAAGCCCACAACTGGCCCTACAAAAATTCAAGATTACTTTTACCGGGTCTGGTTTGCTAGGAAGCATTTTCCCTGCATTGAGAACATATGAGGTGCACCCTGACCAACAGCATTGCCTTTTAAACGTGCCCTTGGCTAAAGACAAAAAGCTTAAAAAGTCAAGAGCCCTTGGGACTGTAACTACAGTGTCTCTACTGCTGCAAGATTTACATAAATCTGAGAAAACATCTTTCCTCACATATTACCATGACAGTACCAAAGTATTCAAGAAAAAAGCATGGAAACCAGAGATGCTGGGGGAGTTTGTGAGAGCAGAACTTTTGAATCCCAGATAATAAAGGCATCTTTGTGATAGGAAGGCACAAGGGTGAGGGGATCAGATGTCTGCTGTCCCACTGCCATTTGGTTCCTAATGTGTCTGCAAGTGATTATTCCTGATATGCCCCTGAGCTAAAACCACAGGAAACTGTGCACCCAAAGCAATTTTATTTAAATGAAAATTAATCTCAAATGATTCCTGGCACTTCTTCAGTACCTACAATATGATCATTTATGACATCTTCCTGGGTTTCATGTATTACAAATGAAGCTGGCCAAAAACACCAGCAGGAACATCATTATGAGAAAACCCAAAATTTAAAAATCAAATCTAGAACACACTTACATGGAAAAGAGATCATCACTTAACAAATACTCAGTTGCACGTCATCTTTACAGTACAAAACTAAATATCATGACACATGTCATATCTCTTTCGAATTGCACCAATGGCAAGTAAAATTACAAAGTACCTTCTCATGAAAAAAAGTATTACCGTTATTGCTAACCATAAAAAAGTCCATGTCTATATGACTTTAACTGACATGTCAGCTGAATATACGACAGCTGAATTTCCAGGATTCTACACTGCACTCTGCTATGATGTGGTAGACTGGGAACAAGGACGGCAAGGAGAACCTGAGGTAGCACGAATGTCACTTCAACAGTGTACCCTCCTTTCTTATGTTCAAATTAATTCTGTATATCTGTGGAATGAACAGAAATGCTGCACGAAGGAGCATTTCATATTGCTGTTCCCACTGTTACATATTAACTTGTAAAAATATTAAAAAACCCCACGTTTTAAAGATCCTTACTAATCCCCTTGCTTAATTTTTAGCTAAAAATGTAACCACCTCATTCATATTTAATATGAATACAAAATCCATAGAAATTGCTTTTTACCGATACCTGGGCTAAATTCATAAAACTCTGCACTTCACATTACTTACGTTACAGAAAACACACAGAACAGAAATTTAATTCTGAAATCTGTTAAACATAGCTTTAAAGAAAAGCAGAGACATGTCTCCTTTCAACAAAGTCAACTTTCAAGCATGGATATTTACTGCCATAGCAATGCATATCATTACATGTATTACACCAGAAGACTATAAGCCATTTAAGCTAGAAGGTACAATAATTAGTTATATTTTATATATATTTATACTTCAAATTTGGTTGACAATGATATTTGTATGGCTACAAATGCTCCAAGCCTCATTATCCATGAGGGCACTGGTCTGGCAACTTCCTTTAAGCTTCACTGCTGCTGTATCCCCAAGACAAGACACATGTACACAGGCGCACATTTGTTAAATTTCGCCCATTCTTCCATACAAATAATAGAACTGGTAATTCTCAAAGGAATCAGGAATCAGCAGCAGCAAGGAAGTCTACAGAAACATGTCCTTAAAAAAATGCCCCAAACATTTTCCAGATGAAAAGTGATTAAGACACTTTACATAATCACAAAGATCTTGCAAGAAATGAGTTAACAGCCATAGAGATCATGCATGGCTGGTATCAGGTCTGGTTCTCTGGGAATCATGCTTCTACCATTACATCTGTTGTCCATCTCATTCTATGTATTTTATTGTATCTTTTCCATTAAGGGTTCTACCTTTATCCTCCTGCTTCTTCTCTGCGTGCATTTGTTTCTCTCATCTACAGGGACTGAGAACATGAATCCTGTAAGCCAGTGTCCTAATCAGATCTCTCCTTGTTCAGCATCTCCACACGATGTACAAACCTTATATGACACACTGGTTTTGGTACATCATTTGTTCAATGTAAATAAAACTAGTCATTTTGAGTTAAAATTAGGGAAGCTTCACAAGGCACAATGAATGAGGAAATGCTGAAAGGAGGAGAAAAGCGATTTCCCATGGACATTCAATATTGTAACTTAGAAATCCAGCTGGTGATGACAACTGGATTATAATGGGCAGTTTTTCACACATCCTGTTTTGCCTGTAGAAAAGAAATGTTTGCACATTAATCCATTCAGTGGTGCAGCCAGAATACTGTCACTTTTTTCATTTATGAATTTCAAACAAACAGATACGATTTTTGCCTTCTAATACTGAACAGTTTCACCTCCTCTCAAATTTTAAATGGTGTTACATTTTTAAGTTATGGTGTGAAAGTTGAACAGTGCTTTTGCACATTTGACTGCTGCCTCCATGTTTTGAAACTTCCAATAAACAACTTGCTCTGCTTTGATTTTCACTGCCAAATTCACACTTCTCAAACACAGTCAACTTCTGTTCATATTCATCTTATTTTCTGGTTCCCTTTCTACTTACACACTGCAAACATTCAGCAGTTTCCTGGAAAAGCTAAAAAAAAAAAGTTACTATGACTCCTGATGATTATATGTTTCTTCTGGAAAAATTAGTTTCATTTGAATAATGTAATTTCCCTTTTTCAGACTAAGGAAATTATAATTACACAAAGGAATTTAATGAAAACATCTCTCTTGAGCAAAAACGTTTTCCCTTTGCATAAAGCTCAATAATAATATAAGAGAGAAGAAAAGGTACTTTCTTATTTTTCCCCCGGCTTCTTACACAGAAAGTCAATTCTGGAAAGCATTTTATCTATAAATTATCTTGCATAGCTTTGACTGCATTTCCACTGAAGCCCAAGGAGTACGTCGTCAATAGTATCACAGGACACTTTACACCAACATAAAGTTCACCATCATCAAACAGATACACTTTCTCTCAGTTCCTTTCTTCATAACCATGGTTACATCCTCTCACCACTTATCTTGCTGCTTCTCATCTGGTTTTCTCTACCCCTTGAAGTGGTTTAACTGATAAAAGATCAGAGGGAATATCTGAAGCAAAAGTTTTTCTACCACATCAGTGAGCTGAACTGGCTCAACATAAGATATATCAGATACAGAAATTACTAATATCATTCACAACAGAGATCATTATGTCTGCAGCAGTCCTGGTATTTTGCACGGCAAATAGTACAATTAGTTACACTATAAAATAAAACATCATTTGATTTTTCCATAATTCACACCATTTAGTGAGTAATTGCAAGGATGGAGATTCCACAAACTCTTTGGGCAACCTGGTCGTGAAGAGAGAAAATTAAGTACCCTTCACTAAAAAAAAAAAAGAAAAAAAAAGAAAAAAAACACCCACAAAAAAACCCCCCAACAAAACACAACTAGATAGAGAATTTAGAAGGGCTGCAAATATTTGGTAATTAACACTTCCGGAAACCGCATTACATTCTTCTGTAGAAAAGACTGAAGAGTGATATATAAAATAAATAGAGCAGAGCACCCAGATACCCTGAAAAGCTTAAACTATGGACAATGGTAGGACATGAAATCTCAGGTACACCTTCAAACACCAATGCAAAGATATATTACTTTGTTGCAAAAGAGAAATTATGGGAACTTCATCAGCATAAAGAATACTTTACAGCACAGCTGGGATTCCAGGGTCAATCTAGGTCTACATTCCAGATTGAATGCTGTATCTTTGATAGACAAAGTTATCTAAAAGTTTGATCAAATCAGATTACTATGGAAAAACACTAAAAGTTTCTATATTTAATACCCTACACACTGCAGCATCCAGCTGTGGCAATGCCCAGATAAGTCCTCATTTCCAGTATCATGACTGACTACAGTATTTTATTTTTATCATCTATTTATTATATTTCTTTTATTGTATTTACTACTTTCATATTTATATAATATTATTTAATTTGTATTATTTTATTTTAATTGTTTAAATGAAATTCAACCTAAGTATAAACTGCACCTCCTCATATTGGAGATATTTAATCATCCATGCTCAAAACAATGTTTACCTGATATAAAACCACATAAAGAAGGTAAAAACAGAAACATGCATGAGCAACATAATATTCAGATGTATTTATCCTCTTTAGAATAATAATTTCTCTAGATTAGATAATCTTTAATAGAGAAAATCCAATGAAAAATAACCCAGCTGACAGGACATTCCTGTGAGTCACTTCTATTATAAGGCTCAGTTATGACTGAAGCAAAGAGAAAAACAGTGTTTTTTGAAAAATACTTCATTTCTGGCTGGGCAATACTTAAGATCCTGTTCTCCTTTAAAAAAATATTGTAATGTAGGTATGCAAGTTATATATAGTCCAGCTCAGTACATCTCCCAAGAATTTACAAAGCACTATATTAATAAAACATTATATCCGTTATAAATAAAAAAAGAAACCAAAAGATACAGATATAATCAGCCTTACTTCTCCATGTCTTAAAGGTGTGATAGCTCCTCTTGCTACTGCCATTCGGAACAATGTTTCTGTGGCCTGCATCAACAAACACACACAAATTTGTTACTGAAAAAACAGACAACGCAGCTCATGAAGATTTATTTCAACTTTTATAACATTTTTAAAATTTTATGCTACCTTCTAGCACCTATTTTACACTTGAAACCCTCGAGTAAGTAATTTGACCAATCTGCACAGCTTAGTCAGAAGTTTATTGCAAGGTGAGACCTGTATCAAGGATTTCAGTCTCAGCATAAGTAACCACCTGAACAGTGCACAGTCCTCCCCAACACTGCAGCAGTTCCACAAGACTCATTTTGCAGGTCAGAGACGGTCAGCCACATAATGGTCTTCCAGAGGCTCTCAGGTAAAAGTGGCATACTGAGGGAAAAATAGCTATATGGTATTTCACAACTCATGAAGATAATTTTTAAACATGCTGTTTAATGATACACACTGAAATTGACAAATGAGTATGAAATAGTATGAGTCAGCTCTTTTCCTAAAAGAACCTGAGCCCCTCTTAACTCTCAGTAATGGTGGTATTACAAAACACAGCCCCCTCATGTGCAAATGACAGGGAACACAACTTTGGGGAAATCTTTAATTAAGTTGATCTTTAATTAGGTTTCATACCTTTCCATGTTAGTCAGCCCATCCTTTCCTTAATTCACTGGGAAAATTAGCATGTACTTCTGACATTATATATAGATTACTGGCTTAATGCAAACTATAATAGGTTCTGTACCCCCATTCTCTCTACAAGGTGGTTGCAAAAAGGCATGAAGAAAAATTCACAGGCTACATAAATTCATGGATTGGCACATCAGAGTACACATGAACAGATTTGTTTTAAGGACTTGTTTCCATAGCAAACAGTGAACCCGGTTTCAATTTCAACTGTAACAAAACATGGTTCTAATATCTGGTTCTAATTAAGAAAATACCCTCACATTTAAGGATCTATGTTAAGGAGCAGTTAGTAGGCTGTTTGGAAAAAAATACCACATTTATAAAGTTTATAAATAAAAGCAGTTTGCAGTAGCTGATCATCTTTCTAAATAGTGATTTAAAAAATCAGCAGCTCAATGCTTCCATGACTGCAAGACTTGTTGAGTTCCTGCTACACTACCTTAGGACAGCTGTATCTTAACAAATGTAATATCGAAGACATCACTTGAGATTAATTCCTCAGTCTTCCTAGACACAGATTATGTGGGTTTCACCCTTTTCTAAATAATTTTCTGCAGAAAAAAACTTAATAAAAGACCTTTTAATTACCTTATGTTCCGCCCACATACCTGTAAATGAATGTGTGCACTCCAGAACACTGGGCCGCAAAACCTATTACTTCATTTACACCCGGGAGGATGCAGGGCAATGCCCCACTGCAATCCTGTTTCTCAGCCCTTTCTCCTCTGAGAGATGAAGTGAACCCCATACAGCCTTTTGTATTTCCCAAAATTGGCTTCTTTCACCAACATTTTTAGGGATGTTTCAAACGAGTTGAGCATTCTCTCTATACAGCTAAGCTGCTTTCGTTTCTTTTGAAAACCATTGGTGTGCATGACTTTCCTTTCAACCTACTTGTAAAAGCTCTCCCTTAATACACTTGTACTCACATAGTTAATGCCAGATGTCAAAGCCATTCAGAAAATGAGGAAACATCACAGCAATAGCAAATGTAGCACCACAGATGTCCTCCTGTGGGCCACCCTTCATGTGCCGAGCATCACTTAGAAGATTAGCACTACAATCACAGCTTCTCACCCAAACTGCATGGGGGGATGAGGCCACCTATAGCCATTCCCGGACAGACAATGACAAGGCCAGAGAAAGAGCTATTGGGCTTTTAGGCAAGTAATATCCAAGAGGATGCTTAAAGAAGTTTATCTTTCAAAGGTATAATGTGCCCAATTTTACTACTGGTGTAATCTTTAAGGTGAAGGAGGTGGACATTCGGCAGAAAATACTTGAAGACTTCATCCTTTTGACTTTTTAACACCTTCACAGGACTATAACAAAACACAGACTAATGATAAAAGTAATCAGCTAGCAAAATTTTGCCAGTCTTTAGAGACATCTTTAACACTTCTGTTTTTTGAAAGTTTCTGCACAGTCTTCAATTTCTATTTTTTTCCTTTCTGCCCCATAAATGCAGACACAAACAGAATTCTACTGGAGTGTGTCCAAACAAAGGCAAAGGAGCTAGGAAAGGGTCTGCAGCACAAGTCTTATGAGGAGCAGCTGAGGGAGCTGGGGTTGTTTAGCCTGGAGAAAAAGGGGTACCTTATGACTCTCTACAACAATCTGAAAGGAGGGTGCAGTGAGGCAGAGATCAGTCTCTTCTCCCAAATAACCAGTGATAGGACAAGAAGAAATGGCCTCAAGTTGCACTGGGGAAGTTTAGATTGGATATCAGGAAAAATTTCTTCCTGGAAAGGGCTGTCAACCACCAAAACAGGCTGTCCTTAATGTTCCACAAAGAATAGATGAAAAGAAAACTGCACAAATGAAGAATCCCACATCATCAAGGGAAAAATAACAATGTGCTTCCACACCTCATATACTTTCTGAAATTCCATATGTGATAATATCTTGCTGACAGTAAGGGGATCCCTACAGGACATCCAATCTACTTTGACTAAAAATCTAGGTTATTGAACACATCTTGCCTGGTCTATATCTAATTTCAAATCTACCAAAGTTATTAGTATAATAATAGTCAATATTCATGCTGCATAATATTCGCATACAACTTATTTCAATACTGCTTAACTTTAAATCCCTTGAACACAAATGTCATAAGAATTTTAAATATTGTGTTAAAGGTATTAAGTATATTGAACTGGGAAGTTTGTTTATTTCATTGTATTAAATCCGATAAAAATATGCAGAGTACTGCTGACACAAATCATGCCAGGCAAAACTGTCCATTTATGAAATAATAACACTATTCTCAAAGACACTATTGACTAGGAATGTAGCTGATTTTTAACTGCTTCTGATTATAATGTAATATTTAGTGCAGATTATTTAGGAAGCTGTAAAAATTTGAGATTTATTTGCACTCAGTTCACTGTGAATAAGCCTAAAATAAGAATCATTACAGGCTTAGGCAATGACTTCAGACACTTCTCTCAGCGACAGGAGTGAGAAAGCAAATTATGAACACATTGTTTTAGTGATCTCAGTGTGAAATAAATGTGTTGCCAAGCTGACTGTTATTGAATCCTAAATTGTTCTTCATTATAAAGAATGTACAGTGTGTTACATTATGTGAAAGGTGAAATGGCAGCCTAACTTATCTCACTATTCTGTAACACCATGCAAGCTCTAATGTCATCTCCAGACAAAGATGACCAACTTTTCCCACTCCAAAAATAGAAGTTGCTTCTGATCAAATTCCTTGCAAGTGGGTTTAAAAAATATATTTAAAAAAAGAGAGAAACCACTTGTACACAGAACTAAAGTGGAAAATAATGGTGCATTATTGATGGAAATGGTAGAAAAAAAGAAAACAGTACTTTAGATTCCCAATGTTTTAAATTTTCTAGGTATTCACAAAAATAAAATGGTCTTATAATAACTTATCAAAATAGTTACTGTTTTACCGAACATAAAATTGCAAATGTAAGCAGTGGAGGGAACTGTTTGTGCAAATTCATTAATTTACAAATGCATGTTTTTTAATCCCCTGACAACTTTTGGCATCTACTTCTAATTGTGCATTAAAAAAAACCAAAACAGAAAACAAAACTATTTAATTAAAATGAAAATGGTGCAAACTGTTTGTAAGAACAAAAATGGATGCAATACCACAGAAAACATTTTTTTGCTATTAGGTTTGCTGATCTTGAATACAACAGCTAACTGACAGCTCTGGCCCATAAAATTTGTGCTTCTCCATGAAAAGCAAATTACATTATAAAAAGGGTTTTGACAGATAATCCGAAATCATCAATAACATGTTTCAACTTGATTACATATGAACTATTGTTATAGCCCATATTAGCTCACCATCACACAACTTTTGAAAACAAGAGTGAGTGAGATGCAGAATGGTGAGATTCAGAAGCAACAATGCAAAATGCACAGGAAGCTTCTGAATTTTTTTCTCCCAAATTCTGTACACAAAATGTCAAGTGTAAGGGAACCTTACTCCAGATGACAGATTTAACTTAACTGAGAAGCTTAATCATTTTTACAATTTTTGATGAAATCATTACGATACCAGTACAGAATGTGCTGCCATCCTATATATTTTATAGATTTAAAATATTTTTAGGATATGTAAAAATACAATACTGAAGCTGAACTGAAGCTTTTAAAGAGACAAATATTTAAGTCCCTATTTTTTGAAAAAACACAAAAAAATTCAATTCATTCCACTTTACAGATGTGAATTTCATGTACCTCCATCTTTTATTTTTTAAAAGGAGTCTGAATGTGTCCACCTTCATTACTGAACTGCTGAAACCTTACTTGTCCAGTGGGTAGATCAGCACATATTTGACTTCTGCGAGACACAAGTTCTTTCCAGACACCCATTAACAGATCAAATAATTTCTTATCTTTACCTTCTACAAAAGCAACTTAATTGTGAACTCTCCAAAGACTAAGCAATTTAACCCCCATGATAAAGCATATTTTATAGAGTTCATTAAAGTCTTGCATCCGTTTTCTGAAACTTCTCTAATTTTTTCCCAAATTCATCTTTCAGAATACCCAGAAAAACATTGCATGAAACACCCATCCTTGCTTTCTGTAATATTTGATCTCCCTTTCCTCTGGTTACTTCCATTTGTGCAAACAAAGGACACGCTTGGCTGTGTCTCTTATACAGCAGAAATACTGTAAGAAAACTGTTCTTCTTTCTCAAATGATAAATGAGTGTTGATTCCCTAACTGTATGTTTGAGGATTTGCAAAACTCATCACCAATACAGCATAAATAAACCAGTATTAAAACTAACAAGAGTAATGGCATAGTAATTCCCTTTGACTTAAGTCTTGCTCCTTCCTGAGAACATTTGCAAATTTGTCATGTAAACATAGGCTCAAATTTACAAACTGTTCAGGGCAACTTCTATTACACTTACAAATTCCATTGGTGCTCATCCTGCACTTTCAGGGTTAATAAACTCCCTTATGAACTAATTTACCTCTACCCTCTATACAATATAACTACCCTGATCTTCCTCCCTGATGCAGTTCTGCTCAGGACCCTCAGCCTCTCCTTAGAAGAGCTTTAAAATTTAAAGTTGCAAAACACAGGCTCAAAAAATGAACCAAGCACAAAAATAATCACGCAGTGTGTGCTGCTAAGAGGGTGAAATGAAAGCATTTGTATTTATTTATCTTAATCTGAACTCAGTCATCTGCAGTTGTGGTATATGTAACGTTTTCCAAGACCATGATTTTTGTTTTCTTCTCCTGCCTTCTTCTCTACCTATTTTTCTCCCTTTCCTTCCTCCCACCCCCCTCCCGAAAAAATGCTTGGTATTTACATTGGGATTCCTGGTCCCAGTCTGTAACTGACTTTCACCTTTCTCTAGTTTTCTCTGCACAAAGGATTGAACAGCTCAACACTGCGATTAACTACATAACAGAAAGCCAGAGAAAAAAAATTAAATCCAGCAGTATAATGCTCATGAACAGAATTACCCACAAACCAGGCTAGCAGCCAGCATGGGAAACTGAAGAAATAGGCCATTTAATCTCCTCTGCCTCAAAAGAAATGCCAGAGAATGGAGGTCCAAAGCAAGCCTGCTCTGCCACCATCACAGAGCAGAGGTTTCTGCATCTGAGGAATGATCCACTGAAGCCAGCTAAAACCTTCATTCTTTACAATCACACAGCAGAGGGACAGCAAACAGCTGCAAGTCGGCCTGCAGAAAGCACACGACAATTGTCAAACATGGTTTTGATTAGTAATGCTGCCAGATAGAATAAAAGACAGTGGCTGAAAGACCACTCTGGCCAGAGCAGGTATATACAAGCACACTTTCATATAGTCAGTGCCCCTCATGATTTAGGGTCAGAGAAATCTTCAGATTTTCAGCTCCAAAATGGTTAGGAGCACACGCACCTATCATGCACCACCTCCCTCTATCCCATTTGAAACTGTTCCACCAGGAACTTTGCTGCTGCCTGGCCAGAGGCTGCTGGAAAAACAACGTGCAGAAACAACAGGTGTAATCAGGCTTGATGCAGCCTCCAAGTTTCAGGATAAAAGGATAACACTGCCCTAAGCGCAGAACCATAATGAACTCCAACACTATAATGAATAGTTTGGGTTGGACAGGACCTTTACAGAAGTCCAAACCCCCTGAACCAGGTTGCTCAATGCCCCATCCAAGCTATCCTTAAAGACTTCCACAGCATGGGGGAGACACATTTTCTGTGGACAACCTGTTCCAGTGCTTCACCACCCTAACAGCAAAGAATTTCTTCCTAACATCTAATTTAAACCTGCCCTCTGTCAGTTTAAAACCACTGACCCTTGTCCTACCACCACAGACACTTGTAAAATGTTTGTCCCCACTTTTCTCCTAAGTCTGCTTCAAGTACTAAGAGGCCACAGTGAGGTCTCCCTGAAGCCTCTTTCTCCAGATTGAACAACCCCAACTCTCCCAGCCTGTCTTCACTGGAGAGGTGCTCCAGCCCTTCCCTCATGTTTGTGGACTCTGTCCAACAGGTCCACGTCTTTCTCATGTTGGCAGCCCCAGAGTCTCTCATGTTGGCAGCCCCAGAGATGGATGCAGCACTCCAGGTGGGACCTCACCAGAGTGAAGCAGAAGGGAAGATTCACCTTCCTTGACCTGCTGGCCACACTGCCTTTGATCCAGCCTTACAGGTGCCTTACTGTGCTGCAAGTGCACATTGCCAGGTCATGTCCACCAACACTCCCAAGTCCTTCTCCTCAGGGCTGCTCTCAATCCATCCTCCGCCCAGCCTCTATTTGTGCTTTGGATTGCCCTGACCCAGGTGTAGGACCTTTACCGCCTTGTTGATCATCCTACAGTTATTCCTACATCTTTGCTTGTCCATTTATTTTGACTCTTTGCTGTGACTTTGTTGCATCTAGCCCTGGTGGTTTGAAGAGCATTGGTGAAAGAAAGCCAACAGACAAGAAGACGGAGTGTGTGATACAGCAATGAGCACCAGGATGTTCCTGTAGAATTCATTCCCAAGCTATCATAAACAAGTGAAGCCAAACAGTTGCAACACAAGTAAAAGTAGACTGAGGTGAGCTTTCATGGTCCACCTGTAGCCTCTCAGTGAGTTATTGGGACAATAAAGAGCAAAATCAAAAGATCTCTATTCCTATTCTCCACACTAACCCCTGAGAAACAGCAGAGATCTAAACACCAGCAAGCTATTGCAGCAGCCTTGGGTCTTGTAACAGACATTCACTCTGACAGGAAAATTAATGAGACCCGCATATTTAGACAGCTTTATTTCATATTATCCAAGCACATGTTCTGGAATTCCAGACTAATTTAAATAGTCATTTACAATTCCTTTATCTGCCTTTATTGACCAGTTTCTTGTTAGCATGAACTCTGAGCGGGTTCAATTCAGTACATTCCCTACAAGCTTTACAAGCTTTACGTTTAATGTGTTTCACAACCACAGTCCTTTTTCTTTAGGGGATTACCTCACCTTTTACATTTCCCACTGGTAGCAATTTTAAGTAGTAGCTCCCAGTATTTGCAAATCAAACAAAAATTTCTTTGTCTCAATTGGTTTGTTACCATGCATTGTAATTTACCCACTGAGATATGAGGTAAACTAATACAAACCTAATCTAAAAAACATTTTCAAACTAGTGATTTATCATGACCAAAGTGTAAACAGTACTACAGATTACACTGACTTTTAAAGAGACGCTCAACTCACTTCCCAATGTTATTGTTTAAATGTGTGTATGTCACACAATCTTTCTGAACTAATTAGAACAGAACACAAAGGTTAATGCTACTTAACTTTTGGTGCAGCTTATAAAAATGCCTCCCTGTTCTGCCTAGAAAAGTTTCACTGATATTAGACATCAGCTTTTGATGAAGAATACGTCTATTCTGGTGATGGCCTAACAAAAAAAATTGTGATTTTATTTTTTTATATTATGCTGTTATCCATAAAATAATTAAATAAATCAGACGCTGATTGTAACTGATTAAAAGCAGTTAACACAAAATAATCAGCAAGAAAATTCAGAAAGTCATATATTATATGGGGAACGGTAATTAGCTACCAACATCATGTATCACTCTCAAGCTTCTCTTTTTAATCAACTTTTTTTTTTCTTTTAAGGAAAGCTAGAAGTTTCAGAGCTTAGAACAATATTTTGAGAACTGGCGGAAGCACTGGTCAACCTCTTCCTGTTCTCAAGAAAGCTGTTCTTAATTTGGTCACGAGGAATTAACAGAAACCCTCACTTGCAGGCTGCATAACACTCTGCATAACAGAGTTCTCAAGTGAAGCCATTTCAAATAATGGGCAAGATTTCTTCTTACCAAGCATCTTTCTTCAAAACTGACACAACAGTACCTCCAGGTCTGAGAACTGCCTTCTCTGCCAAGCAGTGCAGGGCCCACAGCAAAGCATGCATTCATGGTGTTTTCTCTTTTCAAGAAAGGCAGGAAGCTTTTATCACGAGACCAATCTCAGGAGGAAGCCACACTTCTTCACATACACTATCAGAAGGGCCCCGTCTGTTCTCAGCACTAAGGCTGTTGACAGAAGCCATGCTGCAATTGTACTCAACAAGCCTTGCTTTTTAATAAATCAGGGGTTTGATGTTAACACCCACCCACAATCATTAAAGCATTATGCACATACGCAATAGCAAAAAGTAGTAAAATTTGTCAAATCTGCTCAAACAAAAGGTATGAGAACTCATGACCTCTAATTTTGCAGCTAAAGAATTCTATATTTAAAAAAAAATGCAAGATTTACCAATGTACAGAATAAGTCTAAAACACTCCACTTCTGTCTCTGTCATGCCAGGAGCTGGATACTCTTCCTTCCTGCTCTTGAACATTTTCCACAAAGGGAAGGTAGCTGGTCTGACTCTGCAATGGATGAATGACTACAGCCAGCCCAACCACAAGACAGGAGGACAAACATCAAATGTAAAAGCAGAAGAAAGCACCTCTAAAAAGCTATACTAGTAACATGCCCTTAAAAATCACGATATTAGCTAGACTTGGACTGAAGCCTCCTGAGATGAATTTGGCTACAATCTCTGTGTCCTGAAACACATTAGATCCAAAGACATTTTTGGTCAGAACTGCTCAACAACACTGCAATCACCAAAATTACTGTAGTGAATTGACTTCAGTACTATGAAAAATTCTTGTCTGGTAATTACTGTCAACTAGCTTTGTCATCCTAACAATAACTGGGCATGCTTTTACACGGGGAAAAAAAGTGTAGCCTACCCTAATGCAAGAAGTATGGGAGTTGATTTCTACTCTCATGTGTTGGTGGTCTCAGGGGATATAAGACTTCCATCAGAATTTCGATGGTTGCTGCAGACAACAGTAAAAGAAGGAAATAAAGCCACATGGCAATCAATGCCAGGTCTGTAAAACCCTGATTCATTTTCTCTAAAATTTGGAAGGCAAATCAAGAGGAACAACAATTAGATTATTGGTGAAACAAGCAGAGTTCACAAAGCAGGAACGTATTCTAGCTTTTGTTCTTCAAATCCGACATCAGGCAAGACAACTGAAATACAAAGGATTTTTCTGTAAATAGGCACAGTGTGGTCTTCTTTCCCAGTGGTCGGAGACCCTCAACAAAGAGATCCTAAAAATCTACTCCTGATGGTTCTAGCACGGCAATTCCTCCTCCAAAAGAGAAATAATACTTTTCACTTACCTCCTAGTCATGAAGAATATTGACTTAGCTATTTCCATCCATTGCCTTAAGAACATACAGACCAATTAAAATTCCAATATGCTAAAAAAACATAAGCCAACAAATTTGAAAGGAGCGAGGGGCAAATGTCTCAGTTTTCTAACACTGAATCCCACCAAGTTAGTGAATACTTTTTGAACTCCATCCAAATAAATAATTCTGTGATTCTACTTCTTATGCAAAAAATGGTTATCATATTTGCCACTTACAGTTGACTGATGAGGATAAATTTAAGAGTCTATGAAGTATTTACAGACTACAGCCAAGGAACTGTCAAGATAAAAGCCAGTGGTGGAATTGATAACCTGCATTTTAGAGAAGTTCTAAGACCACCAATAGTTACAGTTACAAAGCTGAATGACATCTTCAGTCATTTACTGGGAACAAGCAATGTTCCCAAGGAAAAGCCAGTGACGGCACAGTTAAAGACCACTGATTCAGATCACACAGGAGGCACTACCAGTAAATCTACTGCTAGATTTACCAAATCCAGAAACTGCAGCATGGTTCTAAGCTACTCCAAGTGACACAGAGCTGTATCACAACACTGGGAAAGCAGGGAAGGTAATGAGGAGATGGCTTAAACTTTAATTCAAATATAAGCTCGAAGTCTCACAACCCACCTCTGGGGCAGACAACCCACAGAATCCCTTTATCAGAACAATTCACTCACCTTAAATTTATCTATTCCCTTTATGTTAAACATGTAAGGTACCTAAAAAAACTACTCAGGTTTTAAGATTTACAGCAAACATTTTAACCAAGTACGAAATAACAAGAAAGAGGATCTTTGACCAAGAACAAAATGTACAGTTATTCCTGGCACAGTTTAAAGGTACCAAATACACGTAGCAGGTTTGTTATATAAACTGCAGAGGATTGCATGGATAGGCATGTTCGTTCGAACATCCTGTACATTAGCACAGCCAATAATAGGTCACATTTCTTGGGGGAAAAGTATATAAATTACAACAAGTACACAGTAACAGAATGAACTGTCTAAGGAATGTAGCAATGCTAAAAACAATTTAGAAACTGCAGCAGACAATCAACTGAGCCTAAAGCATGCTGTGCTCCCATCAAATGAGCAAATTAATCCTCGTAAGTGCAGAACCATCAAACGAGCACATAAATCAGACTGTTTCATCTGGGCTCACTCTTCAGAAAGCTTTCAAAACTTAGCTGAAGAAAGGATGCCTCTGTTTTGTAAACGTTAAGAGTACCTAACAAGTTAACTACCATGTATAAGGTCAGGTCCTCCCTACAAGCTTTCCCCTTTAAACTGTTAGATGTTTAAGGTCTCACCTCTTCATTGACAGAATGTACAGAAAAAGAGCCTAAAAAAGCCTGGTCCTGGAACCGCTAAAACAGATGGGCTTCACTGGCATTTAAAGGTGTCGCATAATCAAAACATCAGAAAAACTGTCAGCATGAATTTTCAACAGTAAGATGCGCCACAGAGGCAGCTGTGTTACAGGCTTTACGCTAACACCACTGTCTATATGAGAACACTTTCTGGTAGCAGCCAACTCTTTCCCTCAGCAGAAAGAGAGAAGAATGAATGCCCATTTTACAAAAGGCCAACAAATGAAATAGCTTCAACTACAACAATGACGTGTGGATTTGCTGTTTCAAACACGAGTCTGACAAAAGGAAGCAGCCAACACTCATCTGTGTTAAGTCTGGGTATAAAGGCACAGTAGTTGTTTAAAAATAAGTTACCAACCAGAAGTGTCCAAAAAAGGCTAATGGGAAAGGTTTGTCATCAAGCTGGGAGAGGGCTGTCATCAAACTAGCCAGTAATTCATAATGAATAGTAGAGATTGCAGTAAATCCTATTTCAAAAATTGATCCACAACTCTTGTAACTAAGAAAGACTCTCTGTGGCAGGAATCAGAATAATTTCAAAATAAAACATAAAATGTCACCTCCTTTTATGGGAGAGAAGTGTGTGTGTGCAGGAAGGGTTGAAGGGTCTTTCTCTATTTCTTCCTATGCACCAAGGTTTCATTTCCAGAATATATTACAGATGGAAGGCAGAGCAACACATGGTCGTAAACAACCAGACTCCATTACAGCTTCCAAAATGCAAGTGTCACAGAAACATAGAGAAGTGACTTGGGATTAGGCTTCAGAAGTTGCTGGAGTCTCTGTGGCTGGCACCCACAGAGCCAGAAACGCAGAATGAATGGATCCCTCAGTGGTTTATAGTAATTAGGCACATTTCTGAAACCGGCGCTGCAATTCCTTCGTCCGCACTAATTGAGCACAATGCAAAGCGCTGCTCTGAAATGCCAAACGGCACATTTAACAACCTTATAAAGGAGCCAGGAATACAGATTCCTTTTTCTTTTCCTTATTAAAGAAAAAAAAAAAAAAAGACTGGCCCAACTTTTCACTGCACAATACAGAGAGCTGGAAAGTGTCCAAAATTGTCCTGTAAGTGTTGTTTTATTAGCCTGAGACTGTTAATAAATTTATTGTAAATGAACTTATACTTGCTTCGGTGAATATAAAGAAAGAATTGTATCACTCTTCTTACAGTGTTTGCAACTTACTCTAGTTCTTCACTTTTTTATCCTAGTTACACTGTTTCCTATACTAGTTTACCTTAGCAACTGACATTTATTTGGTCCATAAATTACCCTAATGCAGTTTAGTGCTCTTTCATAAATTTTACAAACACAACACTTACAGAACTTAGACTTGTATTAATTAAAGCCATGCCTACACAAATCTAACATTTCCTTTTAACGTTTTTACTTACTGCTAATTCTGGAAAATGTGAAGAAGGACAAAGGCTTTCTCTTCCCTTTCACCAGGTGTGGTTTTCAAGTTTAAATATCCATATAAATGTGGGTGTTTGCATGTGTATCTTATTATCACTGTGTCACAGTTGATAATAGACAATCTTTGAGAGTAAAAGACTGTCTTCTAAGAACTTGGCATAATGAGCTACAAATTAGATCCTTTCATTAAGAGAAACTTAATTCTTAGCAATTTCCACTTTTGACTTTACCACTGTAAGACTATCATTACTTGTTAGAAACACATCTAGCTATTTCTAACCCTAGATGCTTAAAGTCTTTAAAGAGTAAAACTTAAGACCTGTAAAAGAAGTTTAGGAAATCTGAAAAAAAGCTTGTTTTTTATAGGAACAAGAAAGGTTTGCGGTACATATTGATAGACAGGTACAGTAAATATTAAGGTAATTTCAGCTTTGTAATGCTGTTTATGCCCAAGTTTAGTTTTAAAAGGGGAAAAAAGTTATTGTTATACAATACCAGCATATGAAAATTCAATAAGCATATTGATAAGCATTTAATAAATATATCAATATCAGTAGACTACACAACAGTACAGGTAGATATGACATATATATGACAATGTGTGTCATATACACTTAATATGCTACTTAGCCATACTTCTCTCCTATTTGAAAATATTTTAATATGTGTTATACTTTCTGCAGAAAATACATCGTACCAATTTACAAGCAGAACAACTTGAGGTTCTGCACACCCTACCCTGGACTCCTGCCTCCCTCAGACCAAGCCCCTGGGCTCCCAGCACACATAACCTGAGGTGAGGAGCAAAACAACCCCACCACTGATCCGTACCCAAGATCTCACAGAAATGTTTACAGCCACAAAACAATTGAGAGACTGCCCTGTGTAAGGCAAATATCCATTGTATTGCAAGCAGGGCATGAAACTCCAGGTTTTGTGCTTTAGCCTGCTCTGGTCACTCACTCACCACGAGAGCAGGGATAGGTCTGTCTGCCCACAGCCTTGCACACACACCAATCCCATCCCAGACAGCAGGAAGCATTGCTCCCAGGCACACATAAACACAGGCATTTAATCCAACATGACATATTTGTGAACAATTTAAGCTAACACAGCAGCACTTATGCCGCAGTAAAACCTTAGAGATACGATAAATAATTTACAAGAGCAGTGCAGTCACCACCAGTGTTTGTTTTCTCAGTGGTCTTTATTAAACCAAATCACTGGGATTAAAGCTACTACAAAAAAAACTGGAGACAGACATGAGTGGGTTGACAACTTTTCTGTTTATTTAAGCCGCCTTACTGAGAAGACTTGAGTTAAATATGACCAGAAATAAATTTGTCATAATACAATTTCAATTCTCAAATATCTGGAACCAATTAACTTTGGGAAAGTTTCAAAAGGGCCACCCAGCAATAAACACAAAATAATTTGTGTCTGCTGTCTTGTTTGTGATAATTTTTTTTATTGCTACCTCAGTTTCAGATGTCAGAGTAATGACTTCCACATTCTGATAAAAATGTGAATTGAATCCATATGGAAAAGATGCTCAAACCCATAAAAATCAAAACAACTCCCTTATTTCTAACTTCTTATACAGTGAAGTTTGTAAAGCCTAACATTTTGACCACTTCCAAATAAAATTAGGAAATTTTTAATACTATTACCAAAGAATCAGATGTCATGGGAAGACATACCTATTACTTCAGGGAAACATTAATGTAATCTATTTTACTTAAAAATCTCCAGCAAAAATTACTATTTAACCCTCTGAAAGATGTAGCAGCCCTAATTGCCCAAATTATTTCATTTCCTGTTATAATTATTTTGGAAATACACAATATTATGATTAAATAATCTTTTACACTTTCAGATATTTACATCAAAGATTCCATATACAGAATATTTACCTTTTTACTGAAAAGTACCCTGAGGAAATTGCTAAAACTCAAAAGCACTGTAAAAGAAACTCTCTCCTCCTTTCTTCAATCACAAAGCCATCATCCTTTCCATCCTTCTAGCCTCAAAAAAGAAATACCTCTCCAGAAGGTTTGTTTCTAACTAGGTAACAGAATAAAAAGAGTTACGGACATAACAGATAATTGTATTTACAGTTCTCTAAAATCATCCAGTATTTCTTTATATTTCTTTCTAAAAAATATTATTCCTGCCTATATTTTCTATCACAACTAAAGAGGCCAAGTGCTTTAAACTAGTGAGGAGGGAAGGGGAAGAGATCTGCTTTATGACAAGGTAAAGCAAAACTACAGGACCAGTGTTAACAGTCTTACTAATCATCCCATTAAAAACTCTCCCATCTCCAACCACTAGAACAGAGATCCTACACTCCTCAGAGACATATAACCTCAACTGAACAGACCACTTTCCCAGTGTGTGTACACTAACAAAGGATTTGGTAAGGTAAGCTACATCCCCTCTGAGCATGCACCATCTTTGCATAACTGGGTGCTAACAACAAACATGAGCTGTGTGTCCAGGGTTTACACCAAAAGCACTCTAAAGTACCAAATGGCTGCAGTTTTCTCCTAGTGCCTGTTTGTTTTACATAAGGTAAGAAGAATTAAGAATTTGGCATAGAGAAAACACTGCTTATGTACGTTAGATTAATTATTCCATGGACAGCTAAGATAATGAAAAACAAATACATAGATAAGAGCCTACACAGCAAGAGGCAGTGGAAATGGAGCTATGTGCTCCAAGCAAGCTCTCTCAGAGGGTCCAGCGGGTCACCCAGCTAACTGCAGGAGTTGTTCCTCAACTTACACACACCGCAAAATGCCTTCCTGCTGTTGGAGCTGAACTGGCCCACGGTACAAGACTCACCTCTCCAGATGCACATGTAGAGTATAAAAGTCTTTGAACTCACACTCCACAAGTGGAAGGAGAAATACCTGCATTAAACCTCAGAGCACAAAAATGGTCATACCAGAAGAGGTCCGCAGCTCACCTTTTTCCAATGCTTTGTTTCAGAAACCAGCAGTAACAAATGCCTGAAAAATACTTTCCCTGCTATACACTGCAGCAAACTCCAAAGCGGAGCTGCCAGAACAAGGTGAAATCTCCACATCTGATTGCCCTACTAAATTATTTCTCCCACAATCTCTCTTGCTACTCATGAGAAAGCTTTCAGCATTCCCAATGTCCAGCATAGCTTTGTGTGAGTGTGCATCGGTTTGTTTTGAGCTGCTAACAATTTTCTTTGGTATCCCTTCATTCCCATATTACAAGTAAATAATTCATCACTATTCCCCCTCTCCATACAAACACAATTTTACATTACTTGTCTCCTACTCCTTCTTAGTCATTCTCCCCCAGGCTAAGTACTGATTTAGCTCCTCCACTTACACGTGTTCTTCAACACTTTTGCATCTTTATTTTTCCACAAGGCACTTTCTCTACTTGTATTACACTTTAAAGAGGACCAGAACTGCAGACAGCAGTAAACCTGTCAGCACACCCTTGATTTATATAGTGACATGATAGTGATTTTTCAGTTTTATCCTCTACTCCTTTCCCAATTATCCTCAATATTAAATTGAAGGGGGTAAGGGAAGTGGGAGGTGTTTAATAGCTACAAAATGTTGAACTGACATTTTCCTCGTATCTTCAACTTCCTGTCTCTCCAAGTGACAATTCATATTCCAACACTATATATAAAAAAAGGAGTTTTCTCCCCACATGCACTGCATTATTGCCACTTCATCAATGGAACAGTATTCATGAGGCTTTTGCAAGCTCCAGTACCAGCTCCCATTTTTACAATCTTGGACAAACTATAAATAGCTAAAATCTGTCTTCTCAGTTTCCTTTTTCACAGAGTGTTTATGACATGGACAATCAGTACTCTCCCCCATTACCTACTGGTTTGCCATAATTGCATGATCTTCAGTTTTGCAGTGCCAACCTGAAATTCTGTGGCTGAATTCAAAGAAGTAAAAATGGAGTTAGTGAACATGGTTCCATGAAAACTAGAAATATGAAAAAAGTTTAAAAATACCATATTCCGTGCTTCTCATTTCAATATAAAGATCTATATACAATTTTTCTGTATTTGTTTTTTTTTTTTCCTGCAGAACAAGAATATTATATCAATTCTTTTACCAACCAGTAATTCTTCTACCAATCCAGGTATTCTTTTTGTGAATTATTTCCCTTTTTGGGAGTCACAAGTGGTTGTACACAATAAAGTTGCTATTTAAGACTTGAACACTGATCTCAAGGACCATCATATGTGATTACCTAAACATTCATCAATCTAATCTCAATAGCCAGGCCAAAAATATTTCATGAGAAAAGAAAATGGCACAGAGGCTGTCAGAGTTACTGTGTTTTAGTGAGATGAATTTCCTCTAATTATTATTTTATCCATCTAATACAAACTAATTGATTATTTTAAAATGTTCCAGGAGCTCCCTATTGCGGTTTTTTTGGTCCTGAAAATTCAGTATTAACACTATCACCAATTCTGCAAAGTAGTTTTCTCTCAGTCACCTGTTCAAGTGGCCTGTAAACTCTTGGTTCCTTTCTTCCCACCCAATTTCCTTAAAAGCAAAGTCATTGTGACATTAGCCCACTAAAGTTTAATGGGTTTCATGGGTAATGCACATACACTTTGCAAACTTGATTTCATTAACAAAAAAGATCTCTAATCTGTGAGACTTCCTGTTTCTCTTATTTTTCTTATTTCATCAACAGGTAAGTAACAGTGAAGTAACAGATTAATTAATTCTCTGCATTTAAAACTACAAGTCAAAATTTAAAGCAATGTTCTGAACACTGCTGCAATATATATAGTACGCAACTGAATACAAAAGTAACCACAGACCAAAACAGAATTATTACATTTACAAATATTTGCAAATGCTTCAATACAATGCATTCAAGTCCGTGAAGACAAGTTGTCAGGTTGAAAGAACTAAAAAGAACCATGTCTGTACTATAGCCAAAAATAAGATACATGGTCCTATGTCTTAATTTAGATATGCCCATAGTGTGGGATTCACATGTACAGTCTGTCAATTATTTTGCACACAAGATGACCCACAAACTTAAAAAATACGTTAAAAATACAAACATGAGCATGAAGTACAGGTTTTGTTTCTTAGGGTATTGCAAAACACTGACTGACTCATTTTCTTCATTTTAGTGCCTAACAGTTCACTTGACCTTATGATTTCAGTAAATCTCACGTACTTAATCATCTGCTTTTGCTAAAGGTAATGATGCTCACCAACAGACTGTTATGCTGGCCCTTTTTAACCCAGTGGCAAAATTCCTGTAGCTGGAGTTTTGTAATACTGCTCATAACACCTCTGTATTTTCAATTCACAACTATTTTGAAAAAACTTTCACTTTTTAAGGTTTAAGGTTTTCCATATCCCCAACCAATGTCTGAGGCTTCCTTCCAACCCCTTTTCACATCAGTGAATACTGTTTAACACAAATCAATTTTACTTTGGTTTAAATTGCTGCTCACAAACTACAGATTGCAGTAACTCCATTCAGTAAAGTTCCCAAAAAATAATCCTTCCAGCTTGACACACGTTCTTTGAGTGTCTACATGCACAACATATGGCCTACATTGCATATAGGTTGGAATTCTGAGAGAAAAATTACATATTTGTAAAACTTTCTTAACAAATCAGTGAGAGGCCTTACTCCAAAACTTATTGAAACAGAAACATCTTCAAGCTTCTATATATTCAGATTCATAAATGCTGTATAAGCCGGCAGTCAAGCAATACAGTGAAAACCCTATATAGAATTTCTTTTTGATAGAGAGGGGGAGGTGTCCAAGAGCTTTGTTATTTATGACCATAACAAAGTTCTCCAGCAAGGTTTTTTACCTCAGTGAATTCCTATTACCTCTTGCTTTGCCTAAGGCCACTAACTTACTATGATTTGCAAGTATTAGCAAACAATGACCATATTCAAGTTCAGTGTATCCATTTCAACACAAAATGGTTGATATTGTATGCCAGAGTCCTGGCTCAGGACTCAAGGGGCCAGTTTGCACAGCTTAACGTGCTCAGGAACCTGGTTCTGCTCCCAGCAGTCTTAATTAGGCTCAGACTAAGAGACATGGTGAACATCAGGGTTCAAATGTAAAGCACAAGGGTTATTCAAGAAGTAATATTTTAGACAGCAGATAATTGCAGTGTGTTAAAAAAACTGTTGTCACCAAAAACAACTGCACATTTTTATGTGGGAAAATGACCATAATTTGCAAAGCTCCTGTTGGTTAAAAAAAAAACATCCCAAAAGGCAAATAGAGAGAAAAATAGAGACAAAGACAGCGCGTGCATGCATGAGTGCATGTGTGTGTGTCAGGAAGCAGGGAAGGGATTTTGTACTTCCTAGACAAAAAAATTCCTATACAAGCATCTAAAGAATTTAAAATTTTCAAATATTCAAAGCGAATACAATTGTTTATAAAGTATTTCTAAGCAGCTAGTGGGGTGTGAGCTTACACATACAGGGAATGTGTATTTCCAATCCAATTGTACAAGCACTCATTGAAAATTTTGCAATGTGACTGATATTTAAAGACCTTTTAATCAACATATTGATGTGCAAAACATCAAATTATATAAATCAAATCCTCCGCATGAAATTTTGTTTCAGAAACTGTACTAGCAAATTTGAACACAAATGAAGCCAACAGTTACTGTACCCAAAAGTTACCGACACAAATGATTTTATATAAATGAAAACTTAACTTTTCAAGACTAAGAGATCTGCAATTGAAAAACAATATAATTATTAACACTTTAAAATATTCAAAGGTGGCAATTTATTAAGTTTGACTTTGGAGGAGCATTAAGCAAATTCAGGACACTTTTAATGAAGTTATTTAAAATTTACAGAAAGTCAATCAAACATATCTTACTGGAACTAATGCCCAAATTTTTTGTAACCCAAACTACAGTAGCTGTACTTCAAAAAATTCAGAAACATGTGAACCACTGGCATATGTGCCAGTTCACTGAATGTTCTGTCAACACAAACCAGGTACTAAAGTTGAGAAACATGTATTTCAATAGATGGCATTCAGCCCTTATTCCTGATTTACACTTCAGATGATTTTTCTCCCTAGAAATACTGAACTAGGAATTTCCATCTCCAGACTTATTTCAACCAAGTCTGCAAAAATCTCCAATCCTCAAGACTTTAGGAGAGCAGCAGCTATTGAAGTACTCCATTACTTCTGAGCAGACAGAGTAAGGTTACTGAAGCAAAAAGAAACTCCTTAAGGAATCACACCACTCACTTTATAAAAACATTAATAGTTCACATGGAAGTGACCAGATGAGACCAATCTAAATGATGAACCTCTTCCGAAATAACTCTATTTAACAGAATATTGTAGTAAGATATGGTAACTGATGTACTGTTGAAATTTCCATAGTGACTAATGGTCTGATTTACTGATTAATGTATTACAGTGTGGAAAGGGTAGAAAAGACAGAGGAGGAGATTCAGGAAAGGTTCTACTGTCACACTTATTGCTGGATTTTCCTTTAAAAATGCTATTAAAGTCAGTTTGTCTTCTAAAGACAGAACAAGTCTTAAAGATCAGACACTAAGCGGAAAGTTTCACAAGTAAACAGGGCTCAAATCAACATAAAAATCTGCCTTAGGAAAACCAGTCAGATTTAGATGTAGGTGAAATAGAACTTATTCCGTCTTCAACTTTCCCCATATTTAGCAGACATAAAATGATACTTTAGAATTACTTCCTTCTGTGTTACCAAGAAATTCTACATTTTCTTAAACATTTCCTTGTTAGAGCTCAGCTTCAAGAAAGGATTCTTTTCCTTTCATTTTCCAACACCAACATTGTTTTCAAGCTGACCTGTCTTCCATCCAGACTGACATTTACAAGCTGTGCTGGAAGTTGTCCTCCTCCGCTTTTCTAGCCCTATTACAGGCATAAGGAGCATATCACAGAGACAAGATTTCAAATGAACCACCTCCCCCTGAATGCCAAACCAGTGACTGTTTAAACAATTAAAAAACTTAGTCTCAGCACTGTTTAAAAATCTACATATCCTGTAACAATCACGTAAAGAGCTTCAGCAGCCACATGTTAACATTTTTCAGTTTGCACAAGGTTATAGCTATATACCAGCACATCCATTACATCAGATTAGAAACATAAGCAAAAATATTTACACTTTTATAATAAGACTTCTAAAATCATTTTATTCATAGCCATGAGAAACATTTTTTAACGCTTCAAAATATCACTTTAAAATGTAGAAGTGAAAATAAGAACATTATTTCACATCTCATGTGCAAAGGTACAGTTTTGGGTTTGCATCACAGAAACCATGAAAACAGAGAAGCTAAGTGTCTTATTTTCTAAAACAACTCATTTTTGTAGAGAAAAAGTTATTTATAATTTTTAGACCAAACTGGTTTTGCTCCAAAACTTTTTGTGGAACTTTATTCAAGCATTGCAGAAGCACAATTGACTTTTATTTTGACAGCTTAGAGTTTCAAAAGGAGCAAAATGATTTCTGGGCTGAAACTGCTGCTCTGTTTAATTATCATTATCCTATAAATGATGTCAGGAACAATATCAGACTAGAACTGGCACTAATATACGAGGAGTGGATATAGGCAATTAAAATATGAAGGATTTAATTTCAACTGAAACATGTGGTGCACAGAAAATAATAATTAAATATAATACATAATTAATCAGAAAGAATGTCTGCTTGTTCCAAGGGCCAGTTCTACGGCAAGATTAACACTGTTAAAAAAAAAAAAAATTCACAAACCAACAGGATAAACTTTGCAAACAGAATTCTTCTTAGAAACACTTTCATTTTGCATATTTCGAACACAGAATTGAAGCTTTCTTCTTCTACAAATTAAATCAGTACTCCAGGAATAGTTTTCATAATACTTGATCGATCCCAGAAGCCATAAAGAAACAGCTTGTCAAGACTGTCATCAACACAGTAACTGGACGATTTTAAGTACGACTGCCAAAACCTCCAAAAATAAAGGTTCCAAAATTCTATACATTACAATTTTTGTTGGAAGGCGCTAGAGAGACACAGTTAAAGTGGACACTTACAGATTTAGCCAATGCCCTCAGTTAGCAGTTCTGCTGATCCACCAACCTCCGTATCTTTTGACTACGCACAAACGCCTTTGCCCATTTTTGTGTTCCAAGAAGAGGAAGACAATTAAATTTTTGTGCGTTCCTGGTAAATCTGGTATCTGACAATAGGTCATTACAACTGTTCCCCGAAATATCAAGAGTTTGCAAAGAAATGTTCCAGAGCTTTTCCCTCATTCTTTATGCCTCTGCTCACCATTTGATAAAGCACGGACATTAACAAACCTCTGCCTCAAACACAGTCTTGCCATGCCCCACTCCAATAGACAGCAGGACATTCACTTATTTTCAAGCTTCTGCAGAGGACTTCATGGTCTGGGGTGAGGCAGGACAAGCCTGCAGCAGCATTTCACCGGCTTTGCTGAACACTCAGAGCATTTCCCCTCTGCCAGCAGCACCTGGACCCTGAGTGTTGTTCTAAAGCAGATGGAGATGCAAATAGTAAATATTGCTGGAAATGGAAAAAATGCCCCTCTTCCAAAGAAGTTCCTGTACCTACATCTACATTATCAGAATAAGAAAGCATTAATTTTGCTTAAGGCCCCTCCTCAACTTTTTCAATCCTGGGATTGCATCTTTCCCCCTCTCCTACCACAGCAGGGCCACTTCCCTTTCTCCCCAAACCTCACAAACTTAGAAGTACGAGAAGGAACAGAAATTGCCAGGTAACAGGGACTGAAGCTGGGAAAAGGGAGTAATGCCTGTGTTTCTTAGAGGCTTGAGGACAAAAACAGGACTGCCTGACAGTGTGAAGATCTGAGAGAAGAGAACTGAGAAGATTGTTGTGAAATAGTTAAAGCAGGAGATTCTTGCTCTCACGAGCTTTCCACACAAGACCACTGAAAACCCTTTCCTTTCACCAGGAAAATTTTGAACTGTCTCAAAATACTACTGGGATTTCTCCTGCTGGGAAGCCTTGAATTTTCTCTTGACCAGTCTTTTTCATCTATCAAATCACTGCCCACAGCAATTCTCATAATCAGAAATGCTACATGCACTAGAGATGGGTGTCTGGGAGCTCTTCAGAACCTGAAGCCAAGGAAACTTGGAAACTACTGACTAGCAAGGAGTTAACTATAAAAGTCAACTACCTTTCCTTAGCACTTAGTATATTTCTGATACAAAACTCTGTACAAGCTATAAACTGGGGCTGATAGTTCAGTCTCAAAACTGATTTGTAATATTGACATTTTCGCTAATTCTGGAAAGTCAAACGGACAGTCATTCATCACAAAAGATCATGTTAAAGGAGCATAATGATAAGTGTTACATTGAGTTTCTAATGAGATACACTGGAAAGTTCAAAAATGCAATGCAGCTTTGCACAGAAAGCAAGAGACAAAGTATTGAATATTTTCTCTGACTCTTGCCAAAATCCTGCTCTGAAGTGATGGATGAGGTTTCCTGAGGCTAAGATGCCAGAGCCAATTAGCCATGTCAATCCACAAGAACGCCAGCTGCCAGGATCTAACTTTATTACAGTATTACTTAAAAGTGAAGACATCAGCAATGTTTAAGTTCACATGACTCCTAATTTTAAAACATGCCTTTTTTAGATTTAGGGTTGGGGGAGTGACAATGACCTTAAATTTCAACTTATTAAAATCCTCACAGAGTGCCATGATTACCCATAATTTAATTAAGTAAAGCATTCTGTTAATCAAATTAGTCTATATTATGCTCTATTCAAAAGAAAGAAAGACTTCGGCTTATTTCCCTCCTCATACGAATTCTATGTAATGTTTATATTTAAAAGCAGCAATTTCAATAGTGCCTGTTTCAGTTGCCAAACTGCCTATCCCACAGAACATGATATGTGTAAAGTATATAGCTTACCCATTTCTGACATCTAACTCTGAATTACAAAATAAAATTTTTGGAAAGTGTCTTGAGTATTTGTCGACTAAAATAAAGCATGTCCAAGTCTTTGATTATTTGAAAACATCTGCATTTAATTTCTAAGCAAGGAGCTTGGAAATGTTGATCTTAGAATACACTTCCCTGCACAGGCACCACTATAAACTCAGTGATTCCACAAAAGAGTGAAATTTTTCTTCTGTTTAGGTGCCTGTGAAATAAATCTGAACGCTACTGTTAAGCAATAAAAAGCTCACATTTCTTTTGAATAATGTCCATATTCATCCAAACTGTGCTCCTCTATACTAACTTTATTAATATATTATTTGAAATTTTGGCCTTTTGCTACTACTACATTTACACTGCCTTTGTCACCCCAGGATATAACTGGCAGACGGTATTAACAGCATCTCTTCTTGAGCTGTTCTGTACCCCAATGACACAGAGAAAGAGACAAAAGCCGAAGCATAATAAGGTTAAGAACAATTCTTCTGAGAAGAAAAATCATTCTACATTCTTATTCAAAACTGGGTTTAGTTAATTATTTCTTACCTGGAGTTTCTTAATTATTTCTACAAACATATGCATATATATATCATATACAGGTAGCAGCAAATAAGGAGCACTAGTAAGAGCTTAAAATTAATAAAAGCTATTTCTCAATTCTTCATTTAAGCTGTCAAAGGAAAAAGAGATCAGAATGAGTAATGAGCATGTTCTAGTTATTCTAGTTATTCAGATCTTTGATTCTGTGAACCCTTTTCATCATGATTTTTTTTCCTTCCTTTCAGATGTTTCTGAAAGACAACCTCATAATTTGAAGCTTTATTTTGCAAAATAATCCAAGTGCCATAAGTGTCTGAGAATTCATATTTCACTGCCATTTAATTACAAAGCACTAGGGATTGCCCACTGAAACGACATTAAAAAAAGAAACAAACCATCTCTCGCTCCAGCACAGTCTTTGAGTGCAAACTAACGTGTGATTAGCTTCCTCCTCTGAGATTTTGCCCTTTAGAATCTAAAGGATAAAAACCCATCGATTTTGGTTCTTCCCATGTTTTGTAAATCAGATTACTGTCACTGTCACAAAGGGCATCTCTGATGCCTGACTGTCCATGCTGTGATATCAGCCATACCCCAAGTGTCCTTCTGAGAACATGGGACTGACTCTGCCTGGCTTTAAACCATGAGGCAGCATAAACATGAAGGCCCGTCGGAAGAACCAAACGCTGGATAAGCTCCATCTGAATACGCCTTCTACGAAATGGGAAACATGTGAGCTCTTCATTTTCTACCTTATTTTTCCACTAAGATCTAGGCAGTAATGAAGCAGAAGCTACAGAAAAGTCTCTCCTCTTAAGTCCAAATGACAAAATAGAATAAAAACGCCATCCCACAACAGAAGGCAGGACTTACCAAGGAATATCACATGATGTGACAGAAGACGCAAATGACTCTTGACAAAATCCCAGGTTACAATGTGGGCCAAAACAGTTGCAAAAATGCCACTATTACAAGCAGGTATTCAGGACTCTGTGTTGAGCTTCAAACTTGAGATGTGTTATAACAGAACTGCAGCTCCATGGAAAACACTAGTCAGTTCATATCAATGTGTAAACTGGTACCAGACAAGACTTGCTTTGTGTTAGCACTAAAATTAAAGGCTTAACTTGTAGCAGAATTACAAAAATAATCAATTACAGCAAGTGACAAGATATCACCCGAGACAGTTTTTCCACGCAAAAGCAGAAATTCTGCCCTAAGTGTGCACTTGAGACCTCTTTCCAGATAGAACTAAATTCTGTCCTTTTTGCTCTTCCCTCATCCAAGCAGCAACGACTGGGTGCTGGATGCTTCAGAACACTGTCACAAAACTGGGCTTTGTCCTCCAAAAGGCAGGAAATACTTTACAATCCTGAGTTCCAGTTAAATGCCATTTCCAATGAGGTAAAAATCCTTCCCTATGAGCTTTCAAACAGGATTTGTCCCCCTCTAAATTAACCAGATGAGAAGCAGAATATCACAGAATCACAGAATTGTTTAGGCTGCAAAAGACCCTTAAGATCATCAACTCTGGTTGCTAACCCAGCACTGCCAAGTCCACGACTAAACCGTGTCCCCAGCTGCCATATCCACATGTCAATTTTCCAAAACATTCCCAGGCAGCCTGTTCCAGTGCTTGACAACCCTTTCTGTCAAGAAATTTTTCCTAATATCCAATCTAAACCAAATATCAAAGTATTTCTGCTATTCCAACAATAACGTACTATTCTAACAACAAAAGTAGCCTGGTACTTAAGGTTTCTTTGCCTGCAAGAAGGAACTAAGCAACAGTTTTACTTTAACTAACACACTATCCACTTAAAAGGCAACAACATAAGGAATGAAAGGGAAATCTGAACACCATTAGACAATAAATATATATGTTTCCCGCCAGCTGCTGCTGTAACTAAAGCCACTGACACTCCAGAAGAAGAGCACCAGACAACAGTTGCAAAGCAAGGAAGAGGTAGTGGCAGGAGGAGAGCAAGCATCCTGAAAGATAAGAGTCTCAAGCATTTACTTGATGCAATTTTGGTACAGAGATTACTTCTGAAATATTAGAAACTGAAAAAAAAAAAAAATCCAGCTATTCCTATCTTGGCTGATATGCTAGAAGAATAGATAAACTCTCCCATCTTGGCAGTCCCTGTATAATGTTAATACTAAGAATTATATAAAAGCACACAAGAAAATTCTAAATATCTAAAGAGAAAAGGAAGGAGTGGTCAAACCCATTTTACCGCAACCCAGCGCTTCAAAAAGCTTAAAACACATATTGGATAAACAGAAATCCACCTGTTCTTCTTCATTATGGATTGCCTCCATCTTTTGACTAAAACGGATCTGTTCCCAGTGGAGAAGAACAGGAGCCAGCCAGTGTTGTTTATAAATTTCAGTTTAGTAAGTTTAAACAGAGAACACTACGACAAATAAACTGTGTAGGCAAATGTAATGCTTTGCTGAAATAAATGGGATATGTTAAATAAGTACTACTGCACAGACTTATAAGTGAAGAATGATAATGATTTCATTTTATAGGATATTTCTGAATTGTTACACAACATTTTACAGCAAATAACAGCACTGTGTGATAATTCCTCAGAGTCGCAAGTTATTGTAATGACAAACATGATTTCATAGTCAAATAGGACATTACTCAAAAAAATCCACATACAAAAAACACCCTTCAACCTACATAATTCATAGTATCCTCCCTCATTTAATTGCAACTGGCACATGGTATTTCTTGAAACATCTGTAACAACTCAGACACATCAGCAATTTTGTAAAGAAAGTATTTGATAAGCTGGTGAGAAAAATCACTCAGGAATGCTCAGTGTCAGAGCATTTCTTGCATGCAAGTACCTTTCTTTACAGTATTACCAGTTTGCCTTTAGCAAAATCTTAAAACTACAGGATCAGCAAAAGCACAGCTTAAAAGTGCCTTCCTGTTGTTGCGTTTTCTCTTGTCAGAGCAAGTCCCACTCCTCTTTCTTTCATCCCTCCACATATCACTCCCACAAAGCATGAAACAATAACAACAAATTCAGTGTACATGAAAAGTCATATTGAAGGATCCTTGACCTCAAACATTCAAACCATGTTCTATATTGTGCCATATCTGTCAAGTTTGGTATCTACTTTGCTGTCTGTGTGTGCCAGATATCTGAAATTATGCTAATAGCTTTGATTTTTTATTTTTAATATTGTACAGCATGAAGATTTAGTGATATTTTGAATCTCTATGATTTCCACATCGCTGACAACAATGCCTCCAACTCCCATATCCAGGTCAACAACAACACCCTCTCTTTCTGTCTCTCTGGGGTCTTCCTAAATTTCTCTTCACATTAATTAATTCATTAAATTAATCCAACCCTTTCCTAACAAACCCATGATTTTATCATCTGCTTTCTACCTTAACTAGAACTAAACATTTTCTCATCTTTCTTCCACTTGTTTTACCTGTAACACTTCTCACAAACCAATACCTGTTACGTCAGCACTGCTCCCTTCATGTCTCTTTCCGCAATGAATTCTCATTTCTCACCTATAGCTAGTGCTTCTCTACTTCCTTTTCTTCCTATTTTCCTTGCCTTATTTTTCAAATTTATAGCTTTCCACTCAGTAATGCTCTCTCTGTGGTTGGGACAGATCCCTATGCTTCTTCCTCTCATCACAGTCAAGAACCAGTCCTCAACAGCAGAACTCCGCCTTTTTCATCCAGCTGCTTCACCTTATGTTAAGTTTTTCATCAGATAATCCGTGACCCTCAAGAGCATCTGATTAATATTAACATTTCCAATTTTTCAAGTAGCCCACTATACATTAGAAGTCATAGTACAGAATGACTAAGGCCTTTGATGTAGTGATGCAGTTTGAATTTCAAATAGCACGTAGCTCAGCACATGCCAGGGTAACTGCCCCTCTGTGTAGTATTTCAATGACAACGTATCAATTTTCCTAAACTCTTGTTTTTCAAAAAGCTTTATATCAAATCAGTCCTAGTTCAGATTATAATGTCTCTTCTTATCTTGCATATTGAAGGTAGCTTTCGTTTTGTTTTCAACACAAAAAAACCAAACCCAAATCCAAAGACAGTTTCTTCAATGTAAAAGCAAGAATTCAACTGCTGAGCTGTTCACAACAAAGTATGCCTTAACTGTTTTGAAACATAAGAGCTAAGGTCTTTCTCATGGGTAGTCATTAATATCATCTACTTTTCCAGATAAAAATAACTGAAAGAGATTCCATTTCACTTTCCACCTTTTGCTGGAATCTTGGGGTTCCTTTTGATCTCAAATTATCCATGAAGGATCATCTTATATGTTCACTACCAATGCATCTCTTATGATCCTAGAAATTTCTTGACTTAAACACATGCAATCCAAAATAGAATTCGAAAGCTCTGTGCTTCTGTGTGGTCCACAGCACTGACTAACACTACTCTGTTCCGGGCTATTACAGAAACTTCAGGTCTCAACAGCACATGTTCAACAATGCTAGGGCTCAGGCATACTAATTTACTTCTAAAAACTTCAAATGACTTCCAGGCAGAAGCTCGTAAGTTGATTTTACACTGTGCATATCAAAATTAAAACTACAGATGCTTCACTCCTATACTTATTTCTAGTTCTTATCTTTAAAGTAACAAGAAAAAAATAAAAGGAAATCCAAGCCCTAAAGTGCAGTCTTGTATAGCTTCAATTTTGCAGCAAACTAGTCTGAAAAAGCATTTTTATTCTATTTTTCCATACAGCACATATAGCCTCAACAGTTAATTTTTGATCTGTCATTTTACTGTGTAAGCAGCAAGGAAATGCAATTCAGGAGTTCAGGTTCACATAAATCTATAATCACTGACTTATTTAAAATGAGCCAGGACATTTATTCACATGTTTCCATTCACAAGTTTCTAGTAGCTCCAGAGTAAAAAACAATAAAAATGTCACCTTTAGAACAAGAGTCCTTAGACCCACTGCCTTTCATGTTCTACTGCATTTCACTTGCTGAAATGACAAACAGCAGCCACGAAAAAGACTTTAACAAACTTTTCCCCTTTCCACTAAGTAAATTTATCTCTGAGGACAAATTGTCACGTACTGCCAACAGGACAATAGAAATAAAATTTTATGATTTAAAAGCCCTAATCTGTCTATAAAAATTCACTGCAGCAACATTCATGATAATTTCTTATAATAACCAACGCTAATTACAGTTACCTCTTGCCTGTCTAACTGGGCAGAGGCACACAGGAAGAATCACACAGAAAGCCTAAATTATTATTGCCAAGGCTGCAAAACACAGTTTAGGAAAATATGAAAAAAAAAAAAAAAAAAAAAAAAGAACAAATTTAGTTCCATGAACAACTTAACAGGTCCTGACACGAGTTTTACAGAATGCAAGAAATGCAGTCTAATTCCACAATCTAGCTGTCATCACTAAAGATTAAAACGTGCCCGCTTTCAGAATGGGGCATGCTGCAATCTAAAGATGACAGAAATAAATGTTTTAAAGGCTTAGTAAACTTGTACGTGAAGCTCACCAAGGCATATAAAGTTCTAAACAAAAGATAAGCAATACAAACAGGGAAACATTTTTTGTGATTACGTGGCTTGCTAACAAGGTAAGCATGACATGATCACAGGCAGTTTACAAAGCAAACCTTGGCAGCTCCAGGGCCACCAATGATTTGTGCCTAAAATAAACAATTATGCTGAAGAGAATATCCACTGCACCAAATGACACCCACAAAATGTAACTGCATCACTTGACTTTTCCATTCTAACACCGTAAAGCACCCCATGGACTGTGTGGCATTGCAGCCTAAGAGCCACAAACACAGTGACAGCTTTCTCAGAACTGGATACTCGAAGGTGCTGCTATTTAGGCACACTGATTTTCCCTGCTCTTGAGAAGTCCATTCCAAGGGAGTGATGGCATGTCCAACTAAATATCACTGTCCTTATAACCTGTGTTTTCTGATTGAGGAGTTTCCACACAGTTGCTCTTATGAATACAAGGAAAACTTGCAAAGTTAAGATTTCCTTTCACGAATCAAACCTTGTTCCCATGTGTTACTGGGAGTCTGAAAAACTAATTAATTAAATTTCAAGACGAGGATTTGTCATGTTTCTAAATTAGGTTAAAAAAATTTGTAAAGAATGGAACCCTAAAGGATAGCCATATAAGCCAAGCAGCTGTAGAAGGTAAAATGGTAGTTAACAATAATGAATTTAAAAGCAAATATTAATTTCTTCTCTTCTGAAGTTTGTTAAGTTCCCCTCATGAGTCTGTAATGACAGTCTACAAATACAGAATAACCCAAGAAAACATTTCTGCCTGGAAGAAATTGTTAAACACCAGAATTCGAGGGAGAACTATGTGATGGGTTTGGTAAATGCATAAAGGGACTTTACAGGATATCTACCTGCTAACACACATATGATGTCACCTCCTACCACACATATTCAGAATTACAAGTCATCAACAGTGACTTCACACAGACAGAAGGTATCAATTGTATCACCCTAATCTGTACTATGATATATTGCCTTTGTCTTACCACTTTTAGTCATCAATCTTTTCATCACCATCATAGTTCTACTCTTGCATGACTGAGGCCCCAGCAGATTGTCCCAGTGGTCTGAACACAACTTTCAGTTGTTTTCTTTTTTGTAGTTTCTGTGAGTCTTTAAGCAACTACAACCGTACAAAACCTTTATATAATTTCTTTGGCAAAATAAAATCTTTCCTAAAGGAGTATGATCAAGTAACAGAAGTATTTTATATTTGGAGTAAGTTAATGCACCACACATCATTTAGAGAAATTTTATTTATTTGAATGAGATTACAAGAAATACGACACAACATTTAAATTGATACAAACATGCAATAAAAATGTTTGCATGCACAACAGCTGACACCAGTTTGAAAAACAATTAATTACAAAACTAAAACTATCTGGTGTTGGATTTCTCATCTGGAAAATAATGACCATCAAAGTACCAGATGCAATTCTACTCTGGAGGAGAAATACAAAATTACCCATCTTCTTGGGGCTATGATACAAGAAATTTTGAGTATAATACAACGCTTTACAACTACTTCTGAAAGACCTGTGGTCACAATTTGCTCTTAAGTTATGTAATAACGCATAATTTTTAAAGAAAAATACTGGAATGATTAAAACAGGTGATTAATCTCACATTTCCAATGGATCTTAGGTGGTTATATTCTTGAAATAAAGGACTACTTACTTGGTTGGCCATGTAAATTGTGAGGAGGCCTCTCCTATAAACAGAAAAAATAAAATTAGTGAAGGAATCAAACACTTTTTGCAGACTGAAGAAAAACACTTTAAGGATTAAAAATATTTTATTAAAGAAGAGAGTTTAAAAAAACTGATTATTAATGGAGGATGAATCATTACCACCCTATAAAAAAATAAGTACAAAACCAAAAATAGCATCTTGATAGCACAGTATCCAAAGCAGTGAGGAATTACAGGAACCAAGTTATATATAGCAACTTGCTACTGCACATGAGTCCTGAAGCTGTCACAAGGGGCAAGGCACCTTGAATTACACAGCACTTATCATAAAATAAAAGCCTACACACAAGCCGGTAATGCAGGCATACAAACAATGACCTAAGCCCAAGTTAAACTGTGAATTTACAGAAGAATGTTTGTGTGTTAACTTCTGTTTTGTGACCACTGCTACGTAACTTGAGACACCTTAGCCCTTCTGCTTACAGTATTATGAAAAGCTTTCTACTGAGACTGATGATGCAGAAATCTTGGCTCAAGCCAGTTGAGAATCACAGTGCCAAGAGTGTCCTGGAACTATTTTCTCTTCTAATCTTTATCTAATTTTTTTTCCCCCTTCTACTTTTGGATCTGTCCCTGTGTCTCAGCTCATAGCTCACACTGCTCTTTAGGAAAAGTATAAACTTGGGCTCACGCTCTCACACTTTTGCTGATTCTATTGCAGCACAAAATCAAAACTGAACTCCACTATGCAGATGTGAGCTGCTCCAGTAACAGACTGCACTACATGTCACAATAGGGTCCAGATGAAATAAAAGTTATTTTCTGTACATCAGTCGCAAGCCACTGTTGGCCTTAAGAAAGTGGGAAACACTACCACTGCAGATCTGCTTTGCCCTCAGTCATTCCTCCTCTTCTGCAAAGATCTGCTTAGAGACTATGGCCAAAGGTCAGAACTGTCGGTTTCAGTACTTCCTACTGGACTGGTGTTCTTAACATTTTGAGTTTACCATTGGTCTTGTAGTACTCAGGATTTTTGTTACTCACCCTACTGGTCTTACACATATAACTTGAAAATTTGCGTGAAGGCATCACACATTCAACTGTTAAAGTTTCTCAATATGGAATTGAGTTTATAACCTGAACCCGCATTTGTCTTCATGCCATTCAGGATTTTTTTTTATATTGCTACTACAGAAGGCAATATATAACAGAAGGTCTAACCTGGGTTTGTATGTTCCATTTTGTCATGACATTTTAAGTTTTCAAGCATTTATAAGACAGCTTAAGAGAGCACTATGTTAACAGAACATATTTTGCTATCAATTCAATTGAAGAAATGAACAAAAGAAAAGCACAGATAGCAGGAAATAGAGAAACTCCTATAGCACAGTTTCCAAGCTTAATCCATCTGGAAAGAAGTTTATTCAGTATTTTCTAATCCCCACATCTACAAGTCTGTAACTTTGCCAAGTTACACATCTAGATCCAGGTTTTTCAGAGCAGATATCTAAGCTATGGGGACATATTCCACTTAAAAGCTTTAGTGCTTCCACATCATGCCAAACCTGTGGAAAGCATTGATGCAGCATCCCGACTTCCACAAGATGCTCTCTACTCACAGGGAAGGTTCAAATCTGGCTTAAGTTCAAAACTTTAACCAGCAAAATCAGTTTGTTTTGTGTTGTGGGGTTTTTTTTAAAGCAGAATTACAAATCTAGTCACCTTCTCCACCTACCACCACTCTGTACCAGATACTAGAAATAGACTCTAGCACAGAAACCTAGAGAAAAAAAAGCCTGAATCTAAAGATTTGGTGAGGATGAGGCACAAGAAACAAGAAGACAACAGAGAGGGAATGGGGTCTGTGAACGTTTAAGCAAAGCAACCCCTAAAACTTGCAATAAAGCATCAAAATACTGTACAACGCTTCTGACCAGGAAGGGGTGAAAATTCACCTCATGTAAAAGATAAATCCAACTCTCACATTGGTCTGCAAACAATCAGTGTCTTTCAGCTGATTAGCTCGAGTGATAAAATAATATTCCTTTTTTTTTTTTTAATCCCTGTAACAGTATTAAAAATTTATGATAAATACCCAAACACTCAGCTGTTTGGAAACACAGAAATAAATTATCCATGAGAACTAACCTGGTAACTCAGTACACTTTGAATACTCTGGAAAACATCATAACTTCAATACTATCCTGCAGTAACACACCTGCGAGAAGCCTTCACCAGTTACTGAGTGACAGATGCGGCTTTCAGGGTATACTGTATATTTCAGAGAGTACATTTTAGAGGATATATGTGTATTCACAATTGTGTTATATATAATGTGCACAAAACAGGATGATCATTTTACATGTACATAGTTTACTTAGTGGATTCTCTCATGCAGTCTTTATGTCATGCAGGCAGGGTCTTTTAGCCTCCCACGGATACCTATTTAATTTTCTTATTTTTAAACACTAAAGCTAAGAATTTGTTCTAAATGAGTTTTAATTTCTATTGTAGTCCCTTTGGCCTAAGCGTAAAACACAAAGACAAAGAAAGGAAAAGGGGCTTAAGAAGAGGAAGGAAAGAAATCAGAAGCTGCAGTGCAGCTGCAGCAAGACCAATGTGAGAAGTAGGTGGTTGGGAGAAGAAAAAATGTGCAGACAATACATTTGCAAAAGGAAGTAACTTCCGGAACCAAAAATACAGCAAAGTTACTAGATGACGTCATCTCAAAGTGCCTCCAACAAGCCTGTCTCTGAGGCCCTGCTTGACTCCAAGCAGAAAGTTTTCTTCCTCCAAATTAATTTTGTGACTGTTTAAAAAATAAATAGCCCCATTTTTCCAGGGGAAGGGAAGAAAAAAAAGACAGGATGGAAGCGGGGGCAATCTTCCTGGCCCTGTGCAAATGTGATCCAGCAAGCCTAACCCAACTTTGAACTCCAACTGTTAAAAAGCAGGTGGAAGTTCAGAAAACGTTGAGCTATTCTGTGGCAATGACAGCTGACAGAAAACAGGACAGAAAGATGGAGGTAGGCCAAGCAAAAGGGTCACTAGTACAACCCAAGGACTGTATTAAAACTGCAGCTGGTAAACAAAGGGGAGAATATAATTGGGAAATGGCATTAGAAGAGCAGGAAATAGTTAAACAATAAAAATAATTAGTCAGCCAAGTCTAACCACATCTTCAGGGAGGTTTAAAAATACTAATAAACAGCTTACACTTCACCCCCAAAGTCCATGAACCAGTGTTGAACACTAATCTTGGGAACACCAACATCAGCATGTGGCTACTCCAGTGATGGTCTGGCAAGGTCACTACGGGAAAGCCCAAGCAGACAGACACAAATCCTTACTACCGTGGTATCTGTCTTATGTCATTTTCCTCCAGAGGCCTCCTTCACAAAGATCGTCATCATAGCTTCCCACTCTCTCCCAGTCTCCTCTTCAACTGACAGGATCTGCCATACCAGCTCTTTTGTAGTGACATCTGTGATCTCTAACTCAAGAAGGAAAGGCATAAGCTAGGGGTAGCCCAAAATTCATGAGCAGCAGACCAAGGTTTATCCTGACAGTTTCTTGTGTTGAAGAACTTTTCTTCTGAAAAAGTCTTAACAAGACTGGTCTCCTTTACCTGGAAAGGAGGAGTGCATAAAAGCAATCATGTTTTAATTGCTCTTGAATTCAAGTATCAAAGAGCAGTAGTGTTTAATATACTTTTCACTTTGTTTCTCCTCCTCGTTCTTCCCAATTCACAGTTTAACAAGAATTTTCTTGCATGCCTGTTAGAGAACTGAGCAGGCAATGTCTCAGAGTTTTGGTATTCAGCACAGGTCACATTATCTATGGCTGAATTATTCCAATCTTGCTGATTCCACTTCTAATGTTTAAATTACAACAGACCACAGGCTTCCAGAAGATAATTCTCTTGTTCGTTTATGCCTTCCTCAAAGAAAAGTTTCACTTCATAAAATTTGCCTTTCGGACAACTTGGTAATGTTCAGATCAAATTCTAACAGCAACAGCTCTTAAAGTACGGCCTATAAACCTCAACAGAGAACCACATATTTTTGTTATTGCACTGCCCAGAGAAAAGAGTCTAAAATAACTGCTAAAAAACCCCAAAAGCTACAGGATAAAAATAAGAAGGAAAACTAGCAGTGTACTGGGCCACATTACCAGAAGTGTAGGTAGGAGGTCAAGGGAAATGATTAATCCCATTTACTTGGCACTCACTACACCACAGAGTCCTGTGACTGGTTGTGGTCCCCAATATAAAACAGGCACTGATCATCTGGCAGGAAGGACCAGGAGCACGGCCAGGGAGATTTAGACCTGACTCAAGGAAACAGCATTTTCTCCATCAAGACAGGCGAGCATTGGAACAGGGACTCAGAGGGGCTGTTGGACCTCTGTCCTCAGCAGTTTGCAAGGCTAACCAGACAAATGTCTAAGTAAGCTGGTTTGAACTCAGTGCCAGCCCTGCTCCACGCAGGAAGCTGCACTAGCTGACTTCCCAAGGCTTATCTGAACAATTCCATTATTCTACAGAAAAAAAGTGGAAAGCAACTTCAAAATATCATATGTAGGTCTTTTTCCACGGATTATAAAATCACAAGGAATTACAGTGACAATCTGTCTTCCTAACTAATACAAACCACAAACTTTTCCTTAACTAATTAGCTACTTACTTTAAAAACAAAAAAAAACCAAAAAAAAACCCCAAAAAAACCAAAACCAAAACAAAACAAAAAAAAAAAAAAACTGTGTTTTAAGTATTTTCAGTCACCACCAGCACTGATATAAGGGTACTTATCTTTACAATTTGCACTCTAGTTTCAACAAGAATCTGTCTGGTGTCTGAAAATGGTTACATCTTTACCTCCCCTGTAAAACTACAGATTCCAACCAAGTGACCCACACATTTCTCAAACAAAAAACAAACTCCTGCAGTTTTCCCACAATGTTCCCTAAGATTTTAATCACACTTAGAGCTCTTTACTGAAACTGTCTCATTTTTTCAGAACTCATCTTCAGGACTTAAAGTGAAAATATAGAAAATAAAAAACACGAAAGTTTTCCTATTCTTTGTTTAATCAATAGTATTTTGAGGTCAAAGAAATAACTAAGTGCCACTCACAGACTTTGAATGCATTTGCCTGAGAGCAAGGTATTTAATTTTCATTTAAGTGCCATAAACTCTGGAAAACTTATTTGATTGAGGCCAAAGTCCAATTTCCCTAACACGTGAGTAAAACATCTTATTCACGCCAACAGAAACAGCAACTGCCCAAATCTGCATGCCAACATATTGTTTGTGGAACACTTTGCTGAAGAATGTTTTCTTGCCTAGCTTGACGTGCTATAAAATTCAAAGAATAACTTTAGTTTCACATGCAACATAAGCTTTTTCTTCATATAATAGCAAATAATACAAAATACCAATTTTTAAATACACCCCAGATTGTTTTTTCCTACAAAATTCATGGCCAGTTCTCTCTCTCTTATTTATGGGTTTCCTCCAATGTATTTATGGTTCTCCTTAAATACAGAGTTGTTGCTAAGCTAAAAAGCAACAACATCAACAGTGCACAAAAAACCCCTAACCAACCTTGCCTGAAGATGGGATGAATCCTTAGAAAATGCTTATGATCATGGCAATTTTATCATAAATTAATTAGTGCGACCACAGCAGCCCTCAAAGAAAACTTCCAGCAGAAAGCAAACACCTTCTCTTTCTCTAAACAGCACAAAAGAGACGTAAAACCTGTCATTTTTCAGCTATTTCTTTCTCATTATTCATTTCTCCTTCTGAATATTTATTTCTTTCATATGTTTTGCCTTGGCCTGTCCATCATATTTGTCTAATAACAGCACTACAGCTCCAACAATTCCCTCATCAAGAACTTTTTCGGTGATACAAAGTTTAAAAAATTGTTTTCTTCCTTGCCTTGTTTCATTAAACCACAAACCTTTCCGAGTAGACATCCTGAAATCTAAACATTCACTGCAATTAATTAAACATATCTGAACTACTATAATTGTCCTTTTTTATGTACTTATATAAATTGTGGGGATTTGGGATCACTTTTTTTTGTCTTGCTCAAAACTAAGGGGGGGATTAAATTAGGAAGAGAGAAATAACAGGAAATAACCACAGCAAGCTGGATACTCGTCTACAAAATTCACACAAATCGAACAGGCACGTCTTTAAGCAGGAACAGCCCACTGTGTGAGCCCCACCCATGAATTCACACCAGGGGAAACAACACTGGGGCAGGGACACCCAGGCCCTATTCCCTGCAACATTCCCTCCTGTAACCCAGCACTCAGCAACAGCCAGGAGCAGAGGTGGGTAGAAAGAGCCTGAAGAGGGATAAAGCAGCATGGTAAAAATCTTTATGCATGCAATTAGGAGAACATGTTCTCTGATTAAACATTTAATTGATGGGTTATGTTTCTCCACATATGTAATAAATTTAAACAGCTGCGGGGCAAACATCCACAAAATAAAAATATCCAACTCACTGCTAAGACAAGAGCAATTTTAGCTTTGCTACAAAGCTTTCTAACTTCACTCCCAGTCCAAAATACCATGTTCCTACAATTTGCTTTTTCAAAACTTCTTAGTGTTGTCAACCAACATGACTGACCCGAGAATAAACAGGCATTAGAAGGAAACGAGTCAAACTTACCGTTCCTCGTGACATATATAACAAAATCTGAACTATGCAGGACTTCTGTAAAAATGATTTTTTCATAAATTCTTTATGTTAATTTCCTACAAAATCAAGTTTGACTTTTATATGAATGCTACTCTTCATTGAATCTGTTGCACATTCTGACAGTTGTATCTGTATTTTAACTGATAATCTTTTTTTTGATTCTTTACAATTTTAAGAAATCACAAATAAAACTACTTTCATAGGAATCAGCGGATTCAAAGGCATATATGGGGTGGAATGTTATAAAAAAAAGGTAAAAAGCACATAACATGCTGCATTGACTTGTTACAGCAAAATAGAAATTTAAATAGTAAATATCTTCATATATCTTAGTGTAGAACTCATAGATAAAAAAATATTATATATTTATTTTAGTAAATAGCAAGATTTGAGAACATTTGTTCTTTTTTAAATTAAAAAGAAAAAAAAAAGAGTTAAAAGAGTTAACTCTGGCTTTAATTTCTGAACATAAACTAAGAAGCTAACATAATAGTTTATAATGGCTCCCCAGACAGGGCTTGTGGTCTGCAAAAACAGGAAGAATTCCTCCTCTCAGCTTCAACCCCTCCCCACTGTAAAACATACCATTTTATAACCTGCAGAATTAAATCAAACACACAAATCACACGTTTCCCCTAAAAAGAAAGAGGTTTAAATAAAGAGGTAAGAGGTAGGTTTTTTACAGCAGCTTGACACCACAAGCAAACCAACTATAGATCTGGAGTTGTGATTGCATCCCTGTAATAACACAAGCACTACAGATTATGTTTAGGGTATCGTTAATCTCTCACACCCACCAATTTCCTACTGACAGCTGGAGGTCAGCAGCGAAGTCCTGGTGCAAAAGTTCACTTAAAATCAGCAGGAACAGATAAGCTTTCAAAATAATGCCAAAAATTATGAAAACAGACCAAAGAAGTAAATTTTCAAAAAAGAACATGGTAACATTTTGAGTTTAGTAAATACCAGTAGCAAGTCTTTCACACAAAGATGATGTTCAGGCACAGAACTTCATTTTAAAAATACACAATTTAAGGACTCATGACCCACTGTTTTTTTTTTAAGGAATTTCATATTGCAAAATCTGGAGGAGGTTAAAGTAGGAAACAGACACTTTACAGGTTGGGGAAATTGAAATTGCTCAAAACTGCAAATCTGTAATCCTTGCTTGGAGTACATTACATGGGAAGTAAAATGGTTTCATGCAAATACTCAGAATTTGTTGTTATTAAAAGGAAATAAAATAAAATCAACATGTTCCATGATTTGAACACATGCCAAAGAAAGGGTATGAGAAAACTGGAAAGGGAGAGAAGCCAAAAAGAAAATATATCTACAATAATACATTCCAGTTAAATTAGTACCAATAATTCTTACAGAGTTTTCAGCTAGTGCAACACAAGATAACATCTATAGATTAATTTTTATAACTGCTTTATACCCTTTTTTATACAGATTTTCTTTCAACATTCCCTCCTTCTTCCTCCTCTCCAAGTTTCTCTAGGGTATCTACTGAGCCAAAACAAAGGCTGACATAAAGAGAGGGAAAAAACCCTCTTAATTAAAGTGTGATTTAACCTCACAAGATTCCATTAAAAGATACAGAGATTCCAGAAAGCTTATTAGTTTCATAAAAAGACTGACTAAGAGATAACAGAAGAATAACATCCTCATTAAAAAAATGAAGAATTTCCAGGGATTTTTAAAATTATTCACATTCTTGGTACAGAAGGTCTAGTGTTACCTAACGCTTATCTACTGTTAAATAAGGCCCCAAATAACGATTTTTTTGGACTGTTGATAGTAACACAGAATTGTTTTTAATCAGCTCAGTAAATCACAAAGGAAACAGTCAGTTCTTTCTGGGCACTTTCTCAGTCAGGATACAACTTGGCCACTCTGTCTGGAAGGTACGAGCGTAAGGCACAAAACCAAATAATCTCTTTGAGAGCAAAACTGCTTTGTGGTTCATCAGCAGCAGCGGGTCATTTTTTCTACATATTTTGTTGGCAATTGCTACTGCTTCATAGCAAAAAGAGGACATTATGGACAGAATTGTTACTAACAGTTAGGGAGAAGAGCAAAACAGGGCATGGAAAAATTTCAGAGTTGCAGATATGTGCAATATTCACAGGCCTTGGACATATATTCAGTGCATTTTGAGAGCGAAAAGGACAGAAAGAAGGAGAAAAAATTTCTCATGTAAGATTACTACTTCAGCTGACAGCTTTGGACTGTCCCAATACCAGTATTTGACCTGTTTCCCACCTCTACCCTCCAGTCCTTCTCAGGCTAAGAGCCATTCAGCCACATCCTACCTGCACAGCCCAAACCCAACTCACAGCAGCTCAGTGAGAAGCAGCTCCAGAGGCTTCTCAAGAAGCCCCTTGGAACAACTGCCTTTCTCTCCCCAAGTCATGTTCTGTGCCCAGTTTGAGACAGCCCATTCCATAATACAAGTTTTATTTTATAAGGTATTCAAATCATCTATTTCAAAAGACTTCAGCAGCCTGACACTCTTTTTCTAGTCTACCTACACTAGTAGGTATTGTTTTGTTTGCATGTTTAGAGCCAATTTACTCTTTGGACTCATAACGTTTTAATGATTGCATTTGTGATTGGATTACACTGTTCACAAAGTACTTGAAGCAATATGAAAAAAAAAAAAGCTAACAAACATGACAAATCAATCCAACTGAGAGAACTCTGCAGCTTTTCACATGGCATGACTAACTTCCAAATGCTCTTGTATTCAGAAACAGCAGACCAGCACTTCCAAGCGAAGCAGGTATGGTCTTCTCAACACACACTGACATTTGCTTTTTTTCCCTCCCCTTTAGACCCCCAATGACTTCCACCCCAACTTTAGACCCCCTCTAAGTTATATTAAAAGCAGGCTTTAAATACAGTTGGGAACTATGAATTAATCCTGCAGAAAACAGACGAATGCTATCAAGACTGTGCCTACATCTGTAATGGCCTGAAACACAAGGGGTCCCAAGGAACAGCAGAGTCAGAAGTCATGCGAACCTTCTCCAGAAAGGCAGGCAAGCTATACTGAAAGTTTGAGAGTCATTTCAACACATCCCTATTGACTGAGCAGCCATTTTCTGGAAAAAAAATCAGTACTGGATAATGAACTGTGCCAGATACTACAGACAGATGTTAATGAGATATCTCACCTACCAAAGACAGAAATAAACTACTGCCAAGTCCAGTTTGAACCTATTATTTTCTGACTCTAAGCTCAAACATCCAAATTGCCAACAGTAGATATTAGAACACTTTTTATAGTTCCTCAGTCTGTTGCTCACAAGGAATGAATAACAGATACTGAAGAGTTTAAAAGGAAAAACATATCACTGAGGCAGCAAGATGGAGCCCATATAAATTCCTTCACGCAGACAAAATTATGCTGTACTACCAGACAGTCCATATTGTTTCAGTCTTTGACCAAAGCTGGAGCAGTCTGGACTGTGATGACAGGTACTGGCCCAAATTCATGAGACCTGTTTTATGCTTGTCTTTAATGCCGTGGACACTGCTGTTCCTGTTTCTCAGGCACACCATCTTTAGGAGAAGGTTTTAATAGCATACACTTACTTTATCAAAAAAGCTTCAATCTGGAGTGGAGGTCATCAGATTACAAGAAACACACAGTGTGTTTTATTTCCTTACCAAAGGAAATAAAAACATGCTTTTTTTTTTTTTCCCCAGGATACAGAGGGGAGAGGGCAGGAAAGGGAAGTAAGATGTTTGACTTAAGTACACTGCTGTAATCTTTACCACAGAAAAGCTTTGCATGATTAAATATAGCAAATCATTACCATTCTAATTTTCTACCTTCACACTTTTCCTGCTGCAGAACTAACAACAACCTTAGTTTCTCGGGAGCAATGAAGCTACAGAAAAGAGTAATTGCATTTCCTGAGGGTTAATAGGTGTGGCTCCCATGGAAACAAATACTTAAATTGCTCTCATCTGTAGTATCTAGAAAAAATATCCTACAAGCAGACTTGAGGAACACGGCACAGAAAAGTTCCTTCCAAGACTTCCAGCCACTGAAGCCGCGGCACGCTAGGCATGGATCTTATCTTGCCAGGTAAATGTCAGCACTACAGCCACCTCACCTAAGCAGCATCTGAAGTTTATTCTATACTAGCAAAGTATTTATTATTCCCCCTCTGGGAGACACATGTTACATGCAAGCATTCAGACACAGAAGATGTATTAAGTGTTTTTTTAAGCCAAGGAAGTCCAAATGAGTGTGTCCTGGATGGCAGCGCCGAGCAGACAGAACAGAGTAATTAATCCACTGTTTGTGCGATTTGACTCCAAGTCAGACTCGCAGAATAGTCCAGGGTTCAGCACGCTGAATTTTAACATTTTATCTGTCAGCATTTCAAAGGGACTGCAAGTTTTACAGGGGTTTTGGTGGGTTTTTTAGACTTAATGATGAAAAACAAAATACCGAATTACACTAATATGCAGATGTCTTTTACCTAAGTTTTCAGCCTACAAAGTGAACATTTCAGAAACAGATTTGCCAAAAGTGGTGCTTAAAATAATATAAAAAAATTAAAGGTTAACTATAATCAAGTCTCAATTACTCATGGAGCAGCACAGGAAGAGAGGAAGGTGTCTGCACAGTCACCTGGGATCTATCAGAAATTGTTCCTTGACCTTAGCACTGCCCTTTGTCCATCCCAGTTGGCCCCAAGTGTACTGATAGAGTAGTCCAGAGTTTAATGGGTGCTGCCAACATGTCTTTATACTATTATTCATGAAGTAACCACATGGCTGGTGCTCTGCCTAAGCTGGTAAATCCTTCTGAAACTCAGGGATCTGGAGACCACTGAACAAATGCAACCAAATAGTCCTGCCTTATCCGGCTCAGCCCTGACTCTAACACCACAAAGAGAAAATAAACCTAGTCTCTACAGATGCACCCAGGTGCTGCAACACATTCTCCAGCATGTCCAGAATCACAGGTGTATTTTTCACATGAGATCTTTCAGTATTCTTACTCTGTCTGCCTGTGTTATCCCAGGAAATGGATTGTCAGCTATAAACCTGTAGCTGTTCTCCTGCTCTTCATTTTGTGCAAGACTTCAAGGACACCACACAAGCAAGCTGAACCAATTTTTTCCAGCATTCAAATGATACAGCCTGAAAATTTCTTAAACCTGGTTGCTGAATACTTCTGCAGACCCAGTGGAGTTTTCCAGAATCCTAATTAGTTTATAAGCTGGACTGATTGACTACAAATGTACAGAACTGTAATCCCTCATTGCCAAGAAACTTTCTTGCTCTGTTCATAACTACAGAATTCACCTTGTCAAATTTTTGCCATCTCAAGTGGATGAAATCTAGCTTAAGACAGTTATCTGCACTGTGAAACACAGCATGGTGAATCACTCAACTGATTGGAAAGGGACGACTGGTTTGAAATACAAACACACATTTCAGATAGTTAGGAAAGTCCAAGTGTTGACTGTAAACACTTCTTTTAAAAATACATCCAGAAGTATAAGGACTATAGGTACATTTTATATGCATACACAGAATCATGGGGAGTAAAGGGCAGGGATCCAGGAGAGACTGACTATAGGAATAATTAAGAATACTGTATGGGAAAGAAGATCATATAATAACAAAATAGTTTCCACAGTTTATTTAAATTAAGCAAATTTAACTCCGCAGCTACTTTTATAAATGGAGTAGTTTATACCTTCCCACTAACACAGCACCTTTTTATGACCTGGAGAGGACATCCTTCTCCTTTACACAGGACAGCTTCGTAATATGGCTACAAGTTAAATGACAGCCTTCCCTTCCTCCACTTAGGTGGGTGACCTTGTCACAGAACAGTATCAAGTAAGTTAAACAGGACTTTCCCTCAGTGAACCCATGTTATCTGTGCCTGAAGATCACATTGTTTCTTTAAATGCCTTTCAACAGTACCCAGTATAATCTTCTGAATTTTTGCAGGAACTGAGGTTAGACCAACAAGTCTGTAGCTTCCTGGGTCTTCCCTCACACCCTTCTTTTACACTGGAGTTAACACAGAGAGGGGGTCCTGTCGTAAGACCCAGTAAGTCCTTCAGAACTCTGGCATGAATCCCATCAGGCCCCATGGACTTGTGAACATCCAGCTGATTCAGCTTGTTCCTTACAATTTCAGCATCTGCAAATGGAAAGTCACTGTACTGACACTTCTGGCCTTCCAAATCAGAGGACCGAGCAGCCCAAGGCCTATCAGTGTTACTGAAGATGGAAGAAAAAGCAGCATTGAACGTCTCTGCCCTACAGAGATCATCAATCCTTGTAGCATAAAATACCAGGCTAATGCGGGTTTTTGCACGAAAAACACTCCTGAGAGCTGCCCACCCTGAGCTAACTGCCCTTTACAATGTTGCCACCATCACAGCATCTTCCAGACTGATTCCTGCACTCCCAGGCAAACTGATCAGTTTTCCCTTCATATGATAGCTATTAATGCAATCTGTTTTTGTGGAACGTGTCCCTGCCCACTGCAGGTAGGTTGGAACTAGATGATCTTTAAGGTCCCTTCCAAACCAAACCATCCTCTGATACGACTGTGTAACTACAGCACAGTAGCAGCCCTCAGATCGTGCAGAAAAACATGTTCAAATGTTTATGTGCTGTTCCTATAAAAACACAGATCCTTCAAACTCTGGCTCTCACCAAAGCAGTTGCTGAAGTACAATGGAATCTAACATATTTTGGTTTAGAAACAAAAAGTTTTCCCAGTAACTTCTACACCTTGGCTCCATATTTCACAGTAATAATCACTCTAGAGGAGTACAACTCCAAAACAATTTGTCTCCTTGCCAGCTCTCCTTACCAGGTTACACCACAAAATACTCAAGTCACTGATCCAAACTTGAGCGTTTTTTTCACTACAACACAAAAAATAGGCAAAAAATCATCCTCAGTGTAGCTTGCTTTCTCAATTTCTCACCTGTAGCAAGGAAGACTAAAGCTTCCAAAACCGCTTTCTGCGTTGTTTGTTTACTTGTCTTGATCACTCGCACCCTCCCCCCCACCCCACCGCGCCCTTACTGGTGATTTATCTCTGTCCCTAAAATACAACATCAAACTGAATACCCATAAAATATTTCGGAAAGGTAACTGTCACCTCAAGTCTAAATATACTATACTACTATAGAGAAAGATATACCAACAAATTTGTATTTGAATGGACAAACTTACAGAAATTATGTATTTCTTTACAGTGTATACTTTTTATCACTACTGTGCTGCCATATTGCTCCTTTATAATGCATTTAGACTAATGGCTTTTATGGCAAGCAAATAATCCCAACAGCACTGAACTTTTCATCAGAACATACGGTCTAAAAATTCCACATTGTTCTTACACAAATATTTCTGTCACTTTTCTAAGCAATACACAGTAATAGTTTTGTTTCCAAGAACACTAAGTGTATGTGTGTATATAAATAGATGTTCTCTACAACATGCACTGTTGAACTGTTACCACTTTTTAAATGCACATGCTTTACATATTTTTGTAAGAGTTCGGTATACTTTTTTTTTTAGGAAAAATGCTCAAAGTTTTCAACTAAAAACATGTTGCAAATAATTGCCCAGAGCAAGATTTTACAGCCAAATTCTAAAAGCCCTAAATCTCAAGTTTCATAATGCCATCAGTGACAGAGTCTCAACTGTAGCAACGAGACAGGCGCCACTATAATGTTAACAGCCAGTATGTAAATATTAATGCAGCCTAAGGGGGAGCAGGGGGCAACCCCAGAAGGGTCCCTTCAGAACTGCCACAGAAATTTTAGGTGGCTGTACTTTCTCTGGCTTAATTACTTACAAAAGGCATGGGGGAAAAAAAAAAGTTAGCCAGGCAGCAAGACAATTAATTTCATTAAACATGGAACTGTGTCCCCTCTTAAAGCTTTGTAGTTCTTGAAACTTGTTAATACATGATTTCCTGAGGAAGAGTCCATTAAAATGAAATCTGCCATTTAGCTATTAGCAAAGCACAAGATAAATGGTTTTAAAACATCACCACATTTACAAAACGCTTAAGAGAGCATAATTCTTTTCCTAGAGAGAAATCACAGAGGTCTTACATACAGGTTCTCCACTGATCTACAACACTTTATCTTAGAAATCAGCAAGATACAACTGATCTAATCAGATTTCCACTAGCAGGCTGGCTTCAGCCAAGCCTCAAATCACATTTCAACAGCTTCATTCACAACAATTTTAACAAGTATATTCAGTTACTTCCTTGCTTTCTAACACCCTCGGCACTTCTACAACAAGGTAGTGCCATGTTTTCTCCCAGTCCAAGCCATGTATCTCCTCCTCACTATACGCTCAATTCTTATGATAACATTTAACAGATGTTGAAAGAAAGGACAAGAGACTGTAAATTCAAATTACAGTTAAAGCCGAAAAACCTAAATAAAATACTTTTCTTTCAAAATTACAAATAAAATTTCTTCTTACCAACAGTTGGGAACAACACCTATAGGCATTAACAAAGATTATATGGTTAAACAACTTTATACAAAGGTTAATAAAGAGAATGTAATGATTTCCTAAGGAAGTTTAATGAAATTAATTTATCCAACTCATATTTCTATTTTTGAGGAGACTAACACAGCTTTTAATGTCTAACACTACAAAACTGAATTCTATGACAAAACAGTTGCGCATTTTTCTTTAATAGAAGATGTAAAAAGGTCAAGCTGTAAAGAATATTATAGTCTTTAAAGTATACTTGTGCAAGTGCACCTGTTAGAAGCTTACTTATTGTCATATAACTATAGTTATTATGACAATATATACATATGGAGTAACTAAAACATTGACAATTAGTCAAATGAAATTAAAAACCCATACATTCTATGAATTGCATTTATTTCTTCAGGAAAAGGGGAGTACTTCCCTTATTTACAAGAACATTTTCTTCACATGTGAAAACACATAACAAGCCAGTTGTATTTTTGCTTCATTTTTCAATATCTTTGCCAGAACCACAAATACAGAGAAGAAAAATAACAGGGCAGGACTAATGCTAAAAGTAATTAAAAAGATATGTACTGTATGAAATAGTGAGGTAGTGTAAATCAGCTGAAATTTAACTCTGTGGCCTCTTCACTCTTCTCAGAGCATCAAACATATACCAACTATGCAGGTAACAAGTGTCAGACTGACATTTATAAATCCTGCATTTGGCTTCCTTCTGATCCTAAGAGGCAATCCACACTGCTTGACAGCTCCAGAAAAACACAAAAATTCTGGGTTCCTCCTACTGGAGTAAGGGATGAAAGGCACAGAATATGAATCCACACATTGCAAACACATAATCACAATGTTTATATATCTACATCCAATTCTTATCTAAGAAATAATTTTTATCAAAACATTACTTAATCATAATAATGTGGCCAGTTCTCACATAACATTTACAGATACAAATACAAAAAAGTTAATGTGTTTTTATTCCTTGGCCCTTTCCACAGATCCTAATAAATTAGTTTTCACAGACAAGAGAACTATATTTTATAGTCACTAAATAGAATACACATGGACATATTAATGTGCCATTTATATCTTTATAGAACTGTAACAGCATAACATAATGCAGATCATTTTCTGAGTGTATCTGAAATTTCTGTGCAATGTCACCTCCCTCATTATCAGTGTGATGCAAATTTGCAATTACATATTACACAGATAAAAACTATAATCAAACTAGTTCTGTAACACTTTAAAAAAATATGTTCCTCCTCAGGGTTACAATGCATCTAGCCAAGCTATCCATCTCTTTTTCCCATTCTTTCATAAGAATATAAAATGTACAAGGCTGGCACACATGAACAAGAACACTTGAAAGAAAATCTGATTTACAAGCTTGCTGTTCCCAAGTTCAGGACTCACAGGGATGCTGTGCAAGCAAATGCCACTGTGGTACTTAAATAGGGTATCCACTTGGGAAGAGATTAAGTGATTAAGTTTGATGTTGCTGCCAGCTGCTAGTAGCAATTTGAAGGGCTAGAGATATGTTTATGAACTCAAAACAGGACTTTTTCCCACCTCTCTGATTTTTCCCTACAATCTGTTCTAAGCCACTTAGAAGAAAACTGAAAATGTCCCTGTGTCTCCATGTGAAATGTAGTTTCCTAAGGGACTACAAGTCTATTAAAATTTGATTTTGCCAGTAATAGAAGCTAACAGACTAACAGATGTGAAATCAGAAAGTCATATTTCACTGTCAGTAGCAGGATTTTGCACATTATACATAGTAGCCATCTGAGAACATACAAAACAACTTCATACTTAAAAAAAAAAAAAAAAAAAAACTAAATTTTCAAATACCTTTTGATGTCCTTTAACATTCTTTTCATTAAGAACAATGACCCCACATTTTCATACATGTCCTATACTGCAATACCAACACTGCCTTTTTTCCTTTATCTGATGCAATATAACGTGAGGTTTTAGGAAAAATACCTTAGGTCACACATTATGAATTTGGACAGAAAGGAGAATAACCCTTCAGGAACTAAGTATTCCAGCATCATTCATTTCATATGTACTGTACCAATCTACTTTTGTCATTTTCACATATCTCTATTTCAACTATTTCTTTCAGATTTCAGATGCTAAATAGAAGCCTGTTAACATGTCAAAGCTTTCATACATTGCCACTAAAACTTTTAGAAAAAACAATTTGATATAAAATTTGTTTTCCTACTCTTTTTGCTACACTTAACAAGCTCAGCATTGCAAGGTTCTCATAGTTGTTCCACAATTACACAAAAACACTGTACAGGTTTGGGCTCTTAAGCAGTTCCCACTGTTAACTGAACAATACTCTGAAAGCTATAAGAAGTTCATAGATGGACAACCAGCCTGATTTCTTCCTCTTTAATGTTATCTAGAAATATTAGAAGTCTGTCTAGTTACTTAGGCTCCAGCACTGTTGTTGGCCTCAGTGTTTCATTTTGTCATGTGAACAAATGCATTTTTCCCTTTGATCAGTGACAATACTGGCTTAACTTTTCCTACAGACCTGTTACAATGTGGGACTTTTCCGAGCCAAAGTTCTACTAAAATGTATGCAACCTCTTAGGAAGTAATCACAGTAAGATGAAAATCAGTCAGCTGGAGAGGATACTAAAAAGATAATTAACTATTTGGTAACTTAATTATGATTATTTTCTCTATAGTTACATTAAAGAAAGTGATTTAGAAGTGCTCCCATGTTTCCAATAACCTCTTACACATCCTCAGTCTTCAAAAACAATGGTTAATGCATTCTTTTAAAAGGACAGAACTCTGACATACCTAAAACTTGCCTTGGGTTATGTTTACTCCATGATTGAATAATCTGCATTATTTCAGCTCATCCACAGTTTTTTCCACAACATCCTATCACTCCTCTATCTTAACTAATGTCACATTGTTAACTGAAGTCATCAGCAACTTTCACCTGCATTCTCCTTCTCTACGACTAACTGCAAATATTATTCAAATTATATTTTAAAAAACAAACAAAAAAACAACAGTTTCATTAGGAAACCCTAAGCAATTGAGCTTCATCAGGCAATCCTGAGCAACCAAACTACACATTAAAGAAGAAAAACAAACCACAAACAGGAAACTGAATATTTGTAAAGTGTTTTTCTCACTGTAGCTTTCTGGATTGAAATATAAGGTTGCGAAAGACACTACCTCAAATGAACTATATTTCCAGCATTCTGAAACAAAACAAGTGAATTGTCAAATGTCACTCATCAAATGACCAAAACAAGAAATATTACTATATAGAAGTGAAAACCTATAAACACAAACCCTACCTGCTTTTCCTTTCAATGAGAATAGCCATGTAAGAAGCTGGTAAAGCAGCACCAAAGCCAGGAGACCAAAAGTAAAATTTTCCAAGTATCTTCCTGAAAAAGTAACATGTACATATATTACATGCAAATGGAACATTCATGTACAACACTACATTTTACCTTTATCATAAAATTACAAATGATTTATTAATTTTGTCCTTTTACATTAATCTGTACTTACTAACAAACACTAATAATTATATTTTTATAGTTGGGTAATTCTCAGAGGAGTTCCCTAAGTGCTTCATAAACATTAAACACCTAAAACACTTCATTAATGTATTCATTTCATTTAAATGACTACTTTTCTTCCAGGAAAAAAAGGAGGAAAATCAAACTGCATGTCTGACACAATGTCACCAACCACATTTGGTCTGCTCAGGAAACCTGCACCAGGTTGATCCCAGAAGCAAACAAGAGTCAGATAGTCACGACATTTGGTAGCATGATAATAAATATACTTCAACTATATCAATGCTGTTCAGCTGATAACCACTACTGGCGGGAAAACAAGTGTTACAATGGAGTCTACCCTTCCAAAAACAAAATAAACAAACAAAATAGCAAACATAAACAGGGCAAAAAAATACATTTTTTTTAGATAAAATTTCATGTTGACAACACAGAAGAGAGAACAAAGATAATTAATCAACACCATCTGATTAGTTCACTTTCATTCTTGCTGTAAATGGCATGAGCAGCCTCATTTCATACTTCTCCAGCAAAAATAACATTACCAGCAAGCAATGCCAGCTTATGTTCATAAGTGAAAAGAGAGCCAGTGTATCAGCAGCAAGTGATGTAATGGCAATTACACACACTGTTCATTCCCACGGCTGCAAAAGGATAATTTCTCAGGATGACAATGCCAAATGCTGCAGGAGCTAAAGTTCATTATTAGGACTCTCTCGGAAAGTAATTACTGTATGAAGTTTCAGAGAAGTCATTTTAAACATCTTAATAAGTATGAACACATCTTACCAGACACACCTGTTAAATAACAGAACAAATGCCTTCTCTGTGGGAAAGAAACAGGAATTTGTTCTTTTGGCATGGTTAGAATCCCTTTACAAATGCTTACATGTTTGGGTTGACAAGATTTCGGAAACAGTAGCATATTTTACATAATAAAGCCTAGTGGAAATCATAATGTCCAATCAGTCCATCTAAACTACTCTCAAAGTAAATGAAAATGAATTTTTGTTATTATTTGCGTAGTTATTTTCACATGGTGTATGGAATTGAAATTGGAATAAGAACTGTAAGATTTTTCACCTAATTCCTCAATGAACAAGCTGTATATGGACAAACATAATTACTGTAGTTGCTAGATTAAGAGATTCATGTCTTCATGAGGTTTTGCATTTATTAAAACAAAAAACCTAAAAATCACACCTTTCATTTAACAGATGTAATGCTTGTCAACACTGAGTCTAGCACTTCCATCTGAAGCCCAGACAGATGTAGTCTTCTGGATCTCACCAGCAGAAGAGATTACAAGCCCCAGCTGGCCTGTCACACATCCATAACAGAGAACATCACCCTCACTGCTCTGCCAAAGAACAGGCTGTTCATAGGCCTTAGTTCACCTCAGAAAATAAAACAGGAGTTAAAAATCAGTCAGGCACATTAGCTTGGCAATCCCTTATAGAACAAGAACATCTATTCACAGCCTAAATCAGTGCTGATACTGGATTTAGATGTTTTTGAAATTCTGCCCACCTGTGAAATGCTGAGAATATTAAACAATCCCTGAAATTATTTAAATTGCACTTTCTTGCCTGAAATTGTACATCCTTGAGAATATTTGCAGTGGTTTCAGTTTTGGTGGTTTTCCCTTGTTGAAAAGAAGCAAATACTGCAAGAGTATCAGTAAGATATATTAGCACAAACCAGACGACTCAATCCCAATTGCATTTCATACTTAGATCTTTTAATTGTTACTGGATGACTAGTACCTAGAGGGACTGCAGATTCACTGGGACTTTGGTAAAGGTAAGAAGAGATCAAGGAGTCACTTGATCCAGGACACCCTATACGCCTACCAATACACCTTCTCCTTGGTACTACAAAAGAAGGAAACAGGCAGCTCTCCTCAAATCAGGAATTGTGCAGGTAAACATGAGTTAACGCGAGCAGCTGGAAACCTCTATTGCTTTGGTCTAGAACTCCAAGAGAGTAAGAGCAGTCAACTGCAGAGGCCTTGCTGAACAACTTTGTTTCTGAGTTACTGCTGCTCCTGCTGTAATACACTTTTCAACAAAAAAAAAGATACAAAAACTGCAGCATGTACTCTATTACACAAATCTGTCACAGCCAAGTTCTCATCCCTATGTAGGACCAGATCTAGAGCATCTAGGTCTCCAGAGTCTCAGATGATCTCTTTCCATAGTTGCAAATCAAGTCCAGAAATATTCAGGCCAGTTATGCAGAAACAGAGGTACTGACATTTCTTTGATGGATTAAAATGTACAATACCAAATTGCATTCTGGCCTGGAAAATCACTTACAATTACTTTTGTTCTCAGGGGCTACTGAAGGAAATACACTGTATCACACAGCAATAAAATCAAGGAGTAATACAACTCCAAACATAACATTACAAATTTATAAATATTTTTTAAAAACCCACAAATTCGTTAAAAAAAAGAAAAGCAGGCTTATGTGGCTTAAGCTGCATGACAATGTTGATATTAAGTAATTCCAAGTGAATGACTTGTCAATATTATGATCTTAGGAGAAACTCTTAAAAAGAGAAAGGCATACATTACTCAATTTGTAAAGGTGTCATGTATTCATTCGGCTTCCTGGCATGTTCTCATTTTCTCTCCAAACAACACTTACTCACTCCTTGAGTACTGAAGTGACTTGTTCAAATTAGCCATACATGATGACCCTCAAACACCTGATTAATAGCAGCTAGTTAAAAGCCAATCCTTGAGTGAGGACAGAGCTGCTTTTCCTCTTCCCACAGCATTACTTTGTACTTTTCTCTATCAAATTTCACAAGTGACTTTAATCAACATATATTTCTGAAATGGATGAGAGTCAGTTTCAGATTTCTGTAACCTAAATAATCTCATACAATTTCTCATACTAGTCTTCATCCCCTTTTCCAGATTCTTTAGGTATATCTAAAACAAAGGACATAACAGGAACTTCACTGGCAACCTCTTCCTATTACAAAAATCAATTATTTATCCCTTGCTTTGTTTCATGTATATTAACTATTTGCTAATCATTTATTAATTCCTGGAAAACAGAGGACCCTTCTTGAATAGTCCTAGCAAAAAATCTTGTCAAAGTCACTGGGGAATTCATGTAAAATGCACCAGGTGCATCAATACCAGGTACATATTAATTCTTGAAAACATACCAATAAATTTGGAAAGTATGAATTTTCTGATAATCATGTTATCCACTGCTTTTGCAATGTCATTTTACAGTTCTTACATATCCTAGTCACTTACTTGCTGAGGCTCTGAATTTTATTATGGTCAGAAAAGCTGCAAAATACTCATTATAACTGGACATCCATGTACTTCAAAACAGGCATAATTCCTATGGCTGCCTAAACACTTTGTTCTTTTGCTTCTAGTAGTGATTCCAGTTCACCAGTTTCAATCAGCTCACTAACCAACAACTTTTTGGTTGCACATCCTGCAACTGTAGGTGGTGGGCACTGTGCAGAGATCCTGCCAGCAAGGATTCTGCTGCAGCTGACAACTCTTAACGGGAATCTCTTTGCAACAGAAAAGGCATGTACAGCTCTCAAGATGTTGGTGGGTTACTGTCCTGCACAGCTGTAAGAATGGCAGGGTAAACATTTACAGCCATCCCTTGTCACACTGAATTGTTAGAATTGTCCTTTGCATGGGCTCTGGCCTAGGTCAACCCAAACAATGCTTCAAGGAAACTTGGAGGGCACTTGGACTAGGTAGCATTTCCATTACCCAGTCTGCATCTGGCCGTGCTGTTTTGGAGGTCAGAACAGCTTTAGACACCTATATTCCATATAGGTAAAAGTGATGCCATACTAGCTGGCTCCATCGGAAGACACTCATCTCTCACCTGCTATCATAGACACAGTCATAGAGCTGCTAGATGGCTTATATCCTCTCTAAAGGGAATAGCTGCATACCATGAAACTTAACACCATACTAGCTTCATTAGAGAGTAACATTTAATTACAGCACTGAAGTAAGGCACTGCAGACTTACAGGCAAATACATAGCAGCATAAGGAAAAGCAGTAAAAGAGTAAACATAAATCAGTATTAATACAACCTACATTGCTAGAAAACATCATATGCTTTAGAGCTCGTTACTTTTATATTCACTTTGAACTTTGCAAATGATTTACTTAAAAAGCGTTCCATGGGTTCTCAGCCAGCTCCTCCTCTTCTTAGTCTTCTCCTTCATCTTTGAAGCAAAGTTTAGAGGCCTCTAACCAGATTTAGAATTAGGGCATAACGGGTTTAATTATCTTTTAGTGGGGCTGTTGAGTGTGCTGCCAGTTAACTTCCAAAAATTCATAGCTACTGTAGGCTTTACATGCCTATGTGTAACATCTCTTACAGTAAATGCATTTAGAAATAGGACATTATCATCTTCATAAACAGGAAAGTTTCATTTTTAACTATCCTGACAGTTACTTGAAATATACACTGGAAACAGCTCAGGACACAGAAGTGCCTTCTATATTCATTTTTCAGAGCAAGTCTGTATCTTACAGAACCCCAGAAGTGGTGCTGGGATTTCCTTCATTTGTGACCATAATAAGGCAAGTACAAACTTGGATGGCTGGATAAAGTTCAGGATAATTAAAAGTTATCACAGCCCCTGCATCAGGAATATGGAAACCAATATCAAATTACCTCAATTGTTTTTAGGAAGGAAAGATTGGGCTTTCTTAGGTCCCCTTTAGAATTTATTTGAATTTCCTGCAACGATGCATTTCAAATCAGTAAAACTGAGAAAAAGAAGCAAACTGGATACTCTGACTTGTTTACTGATTTAAAAGATTACAAAAATGAGAAGAAAATATTTCTTTTAAAAAGCAAAGTTTCATATTCAAGTGGTAAGAGCAGAAATCAAGATGATGGCACAGCTGTAGCTTTTTTACCCCGAAACATTACAAACAAGCCTATTACAAAAAGAGACAAATGATTATTTAAATTGAAAAGTTGTTTAATTTTTAGGACAGTATACCAACCTTAGAATGCAAAAGCAAGCAATATACAAGGTCCCATTTGCTGTCAGAAAGGAAGTTGACTGCAAGATCTCAGGTAGCAGTTTGTACAAATAATAGTCAAGTTTTCGTTTCCTGAGAATAGCTGCGATCTGAGGGAGGAGGGAAGAAAAAAAAAGGGAGGACAAACTTTAATTCAGTTAGGCCCTTTTTTGCACACTGTAAAGAAAAATAAAAAAGGAAAATGAGACATGCCCACTTAAGTAGTAAAACAAAGCCTCTCAAGTTTGCTGGGTTTATGAAAAATACCACAAAGATTTCCTTTGAACTCGTTCCAGCCGTTACAACGTTTATACCAGGAAATACATCAAGCAATCCTAATAGGAAGTATAAGAGGAATTTTATTACCTTGTTACCGTTGGCCATAATTGTCAGAAACACTGTCTGCCAGATATCAAACTTCTAAGATTTGGTAAATTTACACTGAATTTTATCTTCAAGACAATTGGACTATCACATAATTATGGTCAGAATACCACTAAAGTAATCCAAATACAGGCTTTACATAGTGTCTGTGGAGTAATGATGCATCTTTAAATGTTTTCTACTACAATTAACCTACTGCAAGTCCTCCAAAAAATGTTCACCATTTGCTGAGAACACATGCCTGACAAATTTTACTGAAATGATATATTATCTAAAACACTGCCCTCAGCAGAGAACTGGATCAATCTAAAAAATAAACATTTTTTGGTCAGTTTAATGTATGTCCCCTGTATTATAAAAAATACCTATTCAATGACTCAAACACTGGAGGTCCTCAAACCCCTTTTTTCTACAGAAATTCCACAACTAGCTAATGTGGAGGTGTAGCAAATCAGGCTCGTCTCAGAGGTGCCCAGGGGTAAGACCAGAGGCAACAGACAAGTTCAAATATGGAAAATTTGGATTAAAGAAGAAAAATTTTTATTTGAGGGTGGCTTAACACTGGAGCAGGTTGCCCAGAGTGACTGTGGACTCTCCACCACTTTAATCTTTTCAAAGGAGATTCATTAAACTTAATGAGAAAAATCCCCAAGCAACCTCATATAACTGGCCTGGCTTTGACCACAGGGACTCCCAAGGTCTCTCCAACCTGTGTGCTCTTATGACTCCCTGAAAGTATAATTTGGGTCCACCATGAGATAGATTCTATTGTATTTTTTCATTTTAATAGCATTATTATCTTTATCTGCACTGACCTCCCTGTCTCTAAACTGGCATGAGTTTTCAGTCAATGCTTAGAGAAGTACCAAACAGAGCAAGCTTCATACTGCTGGTGCTGACGAGAACAAAGACAGATGTCTTGTCAAATTGGTATTGGCAACCCCTCTCAAAGTCTTGGTTGTAAGAGAGAGCTATTCTTCTGAAACACTGTCCACTCATATTGAATAACAAGTAGATGCCACCAAGCCATCGAATCAGAGAGGGGCCAGGTATTCTGGTAAAAGTAACTAAAGAAAAGTTCTGCCAAAATTTGTTTCCAAAATGAAGCTTGAACTAAGGATTAACAAGAAATACATGCATGAACAGGCTTCTGAAAACAGATTTACACGTGACTTAATCAAGTGTCAAGACCGCTTAGAGCATAATGGATTAGGCAATAATGCAATCCAGATAATCTATCTGTTGAAGGAAAGTCTTAACATAGTAACTAGTTATCCAGCATTTAGACTATCTCCTCAGCTATTTCTAGCATGTTGGACGAAGGTCACAACACTGGAGCAAAATAACATTTTTTTTTAAGAACATAGCCTTTATACCTGAAGTGTGAAGCCTTGCTTCCTCAGACCAAAGTGTCAGAAGTGCAACACAAAAATACTGGTATCTTATATATTAATGTCAAATTAAAGTAAAAAATTTATTTATGTAATGTCTTCAACAAGTTTTAGGTTAATGTAAATTTCTGGTTTCCTGTCTCTTTACTATCCTACTCCCAAATGAAAAACAGCAAAGAACCAGAAACAACAACACACAAACCATTCAAAAGAAAATTGCACACAATAACTCAAAGAGATATACGTGTGAGAGCAATGGAGCTTGATGCACACCCACCAAAACAAAAAGCATATAATTTTCTAAGTGCTTTATAGACACCAACTAAGCTAAATGTTGTGTACAGCTGAAAGGAGGCATGATCTGACTATGGAGTTCCTCTCCTCCACCACCAATGGTGCAATTACATGGAAAATATACCAGAGATACTTCCTGACACCACTTTGCTCTCCCTATCAGTTCCACACATTTCAGAAAAGTATTATTAAAGTTGAGGTTGTGAAGACAGAAAGGTTATAAAATCTGTCGTCAGACTGCAGTGGTTCATGGCTCCCCTGGGATACACTTCACTCAAGCAAGTTGGGAGGACATTGTGATGAAAATCAAATTCTTACAAAAATGCACTGCTCAGGCTTAGCAGCAGATATCGCCAGCAGACAGCATGGAAGGAGAAGGCATCAGGACATCCAGTACATACTTCCTTGGCAAACTATTAATGTCCATGAAGATGCTAACAGATTTAGGAGGTTTGTAAGGAACCTGAGACTCCCTGTAGCATTAGACAGAAAAGCATGTCTCATTGACAATATGGTCTTGGCTCTCCAGCTATAAAAGGAGCACGGGAATCCCAGGACGCCTTTATTTAGGAACCTCCGCGTGGTCTGTATCAGAATCTTAGTGCTGATAGCTGTAAAAGTTAGTTTGGGGTGTTACTCGCTACGAGAATGAAGGACGGTAATTCTGATGTAACCCCAACCAAACAGTTTACTACTGTGTACCCAGGAATGGCCCAATACCTGCCATTACTCTTTTCACCCTCTCCCTAATTTCTTAGTTTCACTCTTCTCTTTTTGAGATGGAGCAACAATAATTTTACAGAATAAAATTCTTCAGTACTTACAAATTATTGTAGATGTTCAGCTTTAGTAAGACAGTACAGCACATCTGCAATGAGCGGAGCACTGATGTGTGAGAGAATGCCACAAGTATCTGCTGCTCTACGAAACACAGACACAGTGCTGCCTCCCCTCATCTCCCACTGCCTGTGCTGCCTCATGTCACCTCCTAACCCAGCCAATTCACCATAATCCAGGGAACAGAAGGAACACACTTCCCACATTACTCTAAGACCATGATTTCAGCAGAGAGAAAAGCAAAATCCACTTCCAGTGCTGCGTCTCTCTCTACTTTATTTCTGAAGCCATGGTGCTTCTCCTGGCTATTACCCTTTACAAGAAGAAGGCTGCCCAAAAAAAGTCTGGAACCAGTGAGAGAAGACTCCACTGAATTCCAGTGGATTCAGAAACAGGTTTCACTTTATTCATGAATTCCCCAGGCAGACCACAGCAATGCAGCCTTACCCACCTCAGGGTGAAGAATGCTCCAGCACCTGTCCTGACTAACAACAGTTTACGAACACAGATCTGCTGCAATTTCCTACTCTGGCTTTCCACAAAATACTGAGTCACTCTTAAAATCTCCTATGCTTGCCAATGACACTAAAGTAACAATTAATGGCACTTCTCAAGCAGATTTGCTCTCTGCAGGTAAAGAATGTCCAGGTTTGAAAGACTTACATAATACTAAAGATTTATCTATTTATTGATCAAGAAGAATTCCCAACCTATTAAAAATTAAGCATCTGCATCAGGGTAGAGTATAATCCTCCTTGCAACTTAATTTGCAAGAATTCCAAGACACCTGGAAGGTAATAAAGAAAACCCACATTTCAAAAACTAAAACTGAATGTTTTCCTTTCACCACAATTTAAAACTGAATGTTTTCCTTTCACCACAATTTCAGTTTTCTTACAGCATGATGTTTTATGCACCAAAGAGAAACCTTAAGCAGTAATACAGCCTGCAGAAGCAGTCTTCATTTGGCCTATGTAATCAGTAAACAGACTTCAGTATTATTATCCACAGTCCATACCAGCAGCTGAGCTGTTTGCCCATAACAGCTTTTGCAGCCCTTCCTGCTATTTAAATTCATTTTTGTCTCTCTCAAAACCAGCAGAACGCAAGCTATCAGAGCTATGGAAACAGGATAGGGAGTCCAGCTTTGCTTTTTTACCTTCTCATCTTCTAATACAGACAGCTAATAAATCCTGTCTTTCCCAATCTCCCATAAGGAACACTTTTCTAGATGCCAAACACTCAACAACTAGGAGTAAAAGGGAATTTAAAACAAATCATGCACCGCCACAGGCAAATGGTCTAAGAATGTCCACAGGTTTTAGAACTTTCTAATTTTCTTTTCTGTGAATCCACAAGTTCTAGGTCTTGGCCCCCCTTCAGTCCAGTAGTCTGCAGAAAATGCAGATAACACTGCAGAAGAAGAAACAAATGAATCGCAGTTAGAGGAAAGAAAACGATCGACAGGGACACAAAGGATTAATCTGAAAGAATCCTAGATGTGTCATCATTAAAAACATAAAGAGCAGAGATAGAAAAGAGGTAACAGAGAGAAGGTTTCAGTAAGAAAGCTGAAAGAAACATATTGAAATCCTAAAAAGATCAGTTATGTTAAAATATTAAGAAACAGTCAGAAAAATTTCAAGTTGCACTGTTAAACTATATAATCTGTGTATCACTGGATATTGTGAGGGTAAGAGTAGGTGGATCTGGATTGGTAGATCACAACACTGCAGTTCTCAGACAACCAAAATTTTGCAGCTGCAGTCAGACAAGACAAATACATTACTCTTTAATAACCTATAAAAGTGAGAAATTGATTTGATAAACTATACCTTGTGTGACATCTATGCCCTACACACGCAGGAGGAAGGAGCAGGGGATTAAATACCTGCCAGCCTGACTTCCAGAGAAAATATTTCTGGCACCAAAAACAAACCTGCCCTCCAAAATCCTCGAATGCCCAAGCACCAAAACGATCCCCTAACCTATCTTTTATACACCTAGCCCAGACTGGGAGATTTTTCCTTCTCCTAGTCACAAACCCAATGTAAACTGTGCACAGACTTCCTCTCCAATGGTAATTGCCCCATTTCCCCTACAGTTTAAAACAAGCTCTGATTAAACTCTAACATTTTGGCCTTCACCACCTTGAAATAGACAGGAAGTGTTCATACGAAAAACCCTATTTTACTCATTTAAAAGATTGCTATCAAGTTATACTTAGCACAGGTAGAAAGACCACAAGAGATAGGCTTCTAAGACTGTTCTCATGTGAATAGCAATGAGGGTAGAAGAAAGTAATATGGGGTTTAGACATTTTATGTGCAGCACAATACAGAGGGGAGTTGGAATGAAAGCACCCCTCGAAGCAAATGCAGACTCGTGAAGTAATACACTAGTCACTCCAAGAATAAACTTTGTTAATGATCTGAACTTTAAGATCTACCGTATTTTATGTCTGAAGGGAAAAAAAAAAAAAAACCAAACCTGCTCAGTAATTATAAAGAAATAGACAGGAAAATGTTGACGGAGGGGCTCTCTGAGACATACACACACGACCTATGAGATCTAAGATATGTCCTCTTTATTAGGATAGCTCAGGGTTCTTATAGCATCTCTAGACAAGGTCTCGTGACAAGAAGGACACAATTGGTTACAGG
>JAYRBT010000001.1:34367992-34407582 GCA_036023395.1 Myiotriccus ornatus | reverse complement strand
CGGGGGCGGGGGCGGCGCGAGCCGCGGGGAGGCGCGGGGGCGCGCGAGGCCTCACGCGGGCGGCGCCGGTCCCTTCGTGTCCCCCGCGTGCGGGTCGTGCCCCTCCGTGTCCCCCCCTGTGTCACCCGTGTCCCGTCACGGCCCCCCGCGGCACAGGCGTTTAGGTGTGTTGCGGTAGGCTTCTGCGAGAACAGGGCAGAATCGCAGCCGTGCCGATTTCGGGGTGTCCGTTGCCAGGGTGGCTCGCACGAGTTGGCCGGTTCTCACCGCGCGGGCGGGAGGTTTCGGTGTGTAGGCAAGGAGTGAACACGGAACTCGGCATTAGAGGTCATCACGGGGCTCAAGTATTTTCTTTCTCGCAGTTTTCTCATAGCCTGCAAGGGCTCCGAGATCTCCGTCAGCTCACTCCACCCGTGCAGTCCTATTCCTCCTGTTTTTCATGTCATCCTGCTTTTATTCCTGAGCCTCTGGGTGATGTAAAACAGTTTCCTGTCTTAAGTGCTGTGACCTCCTCACGAATTTAAGGTTTCGCTCCTGTGAGAGTGTTTGCTAGACTAGAGTTTGATAGACTTTCTGATTGGCCCTTTGCATGGGTCCTCGTGTAGAACTATGTATTAAGTGCAAAGTCTTCATAGAAAGAAACTGCTTAATTATGAAGAGAGTGAGCAATACCAGAAAATTGAAAAAATACGTGTGTGCGCACACACCCACACCCACACACGTGTTCCTCATGTCCAGCGTGCCCTCTGCATCCTATTACCCCTACAGGGAATGAGCATAAGGAGAAGCCTCCCACAGCTCCCTCCATGAGGTGGGGCTGGGGGCAGCTCCTGATGCCACAGCAGCAGCCAGGATGGATGGACAGACAGATGGAGAGGGAGGTGATTAATTAAGGTCAGAGAGTTAAGGATGGAAGGGACCATTGGAAGTCATCCAACCTTCCTATTTAAGCAGGGTCCCCTACAGCACATCACTCAGGATTGTGTCCAGGCAGCTTTTGGATATCTCTTGCGAGAGAAACTCCACAACTTCTCTGGGCAGTCTGTTCCAGTGTGCAGTCACCCACATAGTAAAGTTCTTCCTCATGTTCAGATGGAAATTCCTGTGCATCAGTTTCTGCCTGTTGCCTCCTGTCCTACTGCTTGACATCACGAAAAGGAGCACAATTCCATCTTCTTGACACCCTCCTTCAGATACCTGCAGTGATGAGGTCCCCTCATTCTTCTCTGGGCTAAACAGCCCCAGCTCCCTCAGCCTTTCCTCATATGAGAGATGCTTTAGTCCCCTAATTACTTTTGGATACGATGGAGTTTTTACAAAACCGCAAAGGCAGTGACTGATGACACAGTTACAGCTCAGTTGCAAAACTGGCATCTGGTTCCAGCTTGAAATTTTGGTAATTTCGGGCCTAAATGGACTGTGTGTATCAGGACCTGCGGATTTTACTTGGGTGTTTGTTAAGCAACAGTTTCCTCTGTTCTGATGGAGCAAGTACACTATCTACTGTGCCATGGTGAAGTCAGGAAGACATTGTTTCAAAACCTAGGTGGGAGATACATCCTGAAGCCTATAGGAAGATCAGCAAACTAACCTGCAGTCAAATACAGACTTGGAACAGATCCACAGCAAGAACGTTCCTCCCCCGGCTCCAAATTGTCCTCCTGAGCCTGCTGAGTTCCCCTCACTGATCAGACTTGAGACCAGCCTGTAGCACTGCCAAAAATATAGAGCAAATTTGTCACTGATTTTGCAAACCCCTTTACCATTCTTCCAAAGGAACCTGCTGTAGGTGCAAGAACATACTTGCATTGCAGTTTTAGCAGCCTATAGATGTGTAGGTTGGATGGTTCACAGAACTTGGGGCCACTGAGAGACTGTTTGCAGATTCCCAACAAATCTGCAGTAGGAGATTGTTGGCCTGAATAGTTCAATTATGCTATTTCAGTCAAGCGTGCTTTAGGTAAAACTCTGTCTATGACAGTCTGTATTTAAAATCTAGTAGAAGACCCTAGAGATAACTTTAAATTCAGCTTTAATGCTGAGGAACAGCTCCCCTGCAGCTGCACTTGTATGGCTGCCTCAGGGAGTGGATATTGCTGTGTGCTGACCCTCATAGGGAAGCAGCCTTGGCAAGATAACCTGCTACAGCGTTGTCTGGACTTTGGCTGGGACCTTGCTTGCTGTTTTTGTATTACTCTGAAAAAAAACTGCTTGTGGGCAGAAAAGGCAATTATTGCTTAAGTTACGGATTCTGGCTCTCTTTGCTTGCGTGTTTTGGCTTTGATACTACTCTGGGTTTAAGGGTTGCTTGCTGCCTTTTAGGCAGGGAGCTGTGGCACAAACAATAGTAATAATTGCACAAATGAATGATTTCACATCTGACACACGTTTTTGCAGACAGTCCTAATTTTGGGAGGACTTGCCCTGCTCACTTAAGTAAAGCTCATAAAGAAGGACTCTACAAGATACTTTGTTCATTTGTGCAGCGCCGCTGATCTGGCTGAACAGTTGCCTGCTCAGAACTGGAGGCTTTTCCATCTCTCCTTTTGGGTCAGCTGAGGAAGCCTCTGATGATGCACTGTTAAAGAAGGCAGCACAGCCCTGACCTTGCTCCAGGACCTTTTCCATGAGGTTGCAATACTCTGGGAAGAAGCCCTGGGGGTAAAACAGCATGGGAATAGCACTGATGGCACAGTTGGCATTGGATGCCACCCCAGGATACTCTGTCTTGGGAGAAACCTACCCTTGTTGCGTCAGGGACAGAATAGTCTTGGAAAAGGATGGAATCTCATTAATTAAAAAAAACCACTGAGGACCTTTAGTTTTGCCCTGTAAGTACATGAGGTTTTCAGGAACACTCCTTGTAGCATGAACAAGGCTCTATACTGGGAATAGCAGACGGTGTCTATAATGTTACTTAAATAAACACTAGTGGTGAATCCTGTGGCATAAAGCCAGGTATGTGGCACACACTGTCCAGGACTTGCCTTGTAATATTTAGGTGCCTTGGGGAATGCTCCTCAGTGTAGTCCCAAAAACAAAGCCAGGAAGTAAGCTAATCGCTAAGTGATATACAAGGTGGGGGAGTTGAGAGTGCTCAGTTTACTCCCTGGTCCTCGTTAATGTAGCAGTGTCAGATATACCAATGTGTCTCAGTAAAAGTTTAGGCTGGCAAGAATATCGGATGCATGAGCCTCGTTAGACTAGGAGAGCAATGATATCCTCTGCCTTGTGCAATGAAGGGATCGATGTGGCAGCGTCTCACTGCATGGAGACTCTCTGTTTCAGTTGCCTACATACATGTTTGAAGCTGGGTTAACAAAATTCAGCTTTCAGCAGAAGTCCCAGGCTAGACTCACTCTTTAGCAAGATACTTTAACTGATGGACAGCACTGCAATCCTTTAGTTTACCTGTACTGATTATATTTGGGAGTCAGATGGCTTGGGTAGCAACTGCTGAATGAAGAAAAGTAGGGCCTGTCTTTCCAGGTTTTAGTGAGTCTCACAGTCTGAGAACATTCTCTGCTGCTATCTTCAGCATCTGCTAAGTATGATACCTGCAAATAATTTACATGTCTCAGCCCATGAGAGTAGCTGGAGGTGTGAAGATTTTTCTCTTGCCTTCACACTGAGCAGCTATCAGTGTTAGGAAGGGCTCTAACTGGGAATCCGAGGCAAAAATTTAACTAATTAAAACAAAATCAGGCAGAAAAAAATAAACTGAGGAAAAAAGCCAACCAGGGAACTTGACATTGGCAGGAGGCTTAGCCTTTCAAATGCATCAGGATCTGGGAAATCTTCCTTCTAAACATTTTTAAATATCAGAACAGTCTGGAAACATTTTAACTTGGAAGAAAGGTTATGCTTTGCCCTCTGGTCCCTCATGTTGCTTTCCAACTTGTGTGCTTTTTTTTGCTATGTGCTTGTTTTCTCCCTTGGGACAGGTGATCCAGCTTTTCCCTGCTACTCATGCAGTTTTCAGTGCCTGAACTTTAGTTCTGGAAGTAACTTCGCTTGTCTGATGATAAGAACTGCTCTTTCTAGCAGAAGGGTATTTTGCATTCACTTATTTTTCAGCTTTTCCCATTCTTCCACTCTCATTGTTATTACCCTTCAGGTTGTTCTCCTGCCATCTGTGCAGTTGTCTCATGCCTCCATCATAAAGTTTATGAAATCCAGACCAAAAAATATTCTGCTGCTAAAAAACGAGGGATTAAATTCATCCTTCTTCTTAGTTCAGTGGTGACAATGGGTACATCCAGATATCTACCTCCTTCAGTAAAATGCATAGGAACTTGGAGATGTTGCTCCAATCTCCATTTCTTCTCAAAATCCAGGACAAATGGTAAGTAGAGTATATGATTAGTTCTGTAGAAATAAACCACAAGCTTGTAACATACATCGCTAATACATGGAATGGCTGTATTGAATGGGAGTGAATGGCCATCGAGCTGATTCATTTTCCTTCAAGGAAATAAACACTCCTTAAGAACTACTTTTCACCCTTGTCCCCAGAACTACTTACACTTTAAACTTAAACCATTTTGCATTATTTGAAGAGGGATTCTCTTCTGGCTTGCAATCATGACTGATAGTTGTTCATTTTTTAGCAGTGGATAATCTCAAAATACCCTTGTGTTTGCTGATATTTCAAGGTAAAGGAATTATCTGGAAGTTTTCCCATTTTCCAGATATAATAATGTCCAAAGTAAATACAGGATGGACTGTGGGATAATACGCTGTGAACCCTTTAATACACACAATAATACCCTCCTGTTTATACAAATACGGATTTTTTCCAGACATAAATGTTGCAGTCTTTCTTACAGAGGTACCAAGGGTTATATTAAGAAAACAAAATCATAACATTCACCACACTGACTCTGTGGGCCAAACCAAGAGATGTCATACTGAGCCATATTCATGGTACTGGCATCAGTGGAATTGTACTTCAACTGTATTTAGCCTATGGTGTTGCTGTTCCTGGAGACAGTGATTTCTTTCTAAATCAGGTGACAGGGTGGGTCATTAAAGGCTAAAATAAGCCACTGGATTCACTAGAGAAGGATTGGGAGGCAGTGCACGGGGACACACTATGCCAAGAGCAGCCCAAAACAGCAACTGTGACCCTGCTGCTTCTGCTGCTTTCCTGCTTTCCAGGAAAGTGCTGTCTGCAGTTCTGGAAAGAATGCAAAAATCACACCTTGCATCATCCGGGTGCCTCAGCATACTGCTGTACTTGAAACTCCCTTGCCCAGTTCCCTACCTTTGTTTGACTGAAACCATTATAACCCACCTTTATACCACCCAGACAAATTAAAATCTTTTCTGATACTATCAAAAGGTTTGTCTGCTTGTGCTCTACAGTCACAGTGCTGTTCATGTCCTTCCTCTGCCATGCTTCTGTCTCGATGTTTATCAGATTGAGCAGCCAGAAAGGACCTGTCCCACGTACCTTCCACATCCTTCATTTCTGCCTACCAGGTGGGGGCAGCAGCCTTCAAACATACATCTGACATTCACCTTTCCAAGACTATGGGTGGGAAGGATGGGATTAGGTTGGGATTGCACGCTGCTGCATACAGGAAGCTCAGAGGCAGCATTAGATGGGTCTCCACTCCTAAAGAGTTCCAAGAAGTGAAGTAGAGCTTTGTACCTCTATTGTCTGTGATACCTGATTGCTAATTCACACTCTGGCTCTTTTTTGGGCCTTTTGAATGGTATCTGAGATGACTATGCTATAGAGAGCTCTGGCCCTAAGTAAGGTAGACACCAGCCAGTCACTGTCATTTGCTTATAGGAGTAGCAGTAAGTGGTTCGGTGTTCTTCAGCAGTGTCCATGCAAAGGATCTTTCAGAAAATAGGAGAGAAAAAGGAGGCAGAAATGAATTATGACATTCTCAAGTAAAAATTTTTGTTTGCCCCTCCTCTTCACTCATTCCCAACTTTTTCAAGGTCATTACTGCAACATTATTTATGCTTAAAGCACAAGCATTTTTTCAGTCATGAAGTTAAGAAAAGACTCAGAAGATGCAATTTTTTCTCTATGTTTTGAGTTTCTCGTGTACTTAAAGGTTCTATAACAAAACTGTCTGTCCATGAAGTTGGACTGCTGAGGCCACAGACAGAAATTTAGTTATTCTAAAGCAACTGAGCGCCCAACAGCTCCTTTGAAAATTAATGATAGTTTCTAGGAACTCAGCACTTTTGAAAAAGCTTTCAATTTAAGCCTGTTTGTTTGTTTGTTTTTTACCAGAAGAATAATGAACAGTAAATTTCAGCCACGTACTTTTCAAATGCTTGTGTTGAAATAGCCTCTGATCACTCCTGCTGCCAGCACTTGGACATCACAGCAGTAGAATTCAATAGCCTAAGCAGCAGCTGCTGAACCACTTCATTTTGCAGATTTCTATTTTCAAGCAGACTGGCAGCGATTTTAAGTTGTCTTGGGTTGATAAAGTACATCGTCCTTTAGCAGGGCTATGGATGTCCAAAGCTGTGTGCAGGGTGAATGGCTCCAAGGAGGCTCTTTGAGGCAAGCTGCTCCCTTTGCCTTTATTTTCAGCAGGGTGGCTGCTCAGCCACCTTGTGCTGCAAGGTGTCTTGAAGGTACTTTAAACTGCAGATTAAAGAAACAATACACCCATGGATACTATTAGCTTTTGAAATACTCTGTTTAGGTGGGCAGATGTAGCTTTAGACATCCACATTTGGACCTCCTGTCAAAAATCAAGTCAGTGTGAAAAATAGTTGTGGATTTGATGAGACTGCAACATCAGACTCTGCTGTTGGTTCCTCTCTGCTGGACCAAGCTTTGAGTGTATATGAACAAGAATCAAGGAAATAAGATGAAGGAAACTTGTTAAAACTCTCAAAAGAACCATTTTTAAACATGGAAGCATTCAGAGAACAAAACCTCCTTTTCAGCACCTCTGGCTCATTCCTAGGAGCTGTTTCATACATTTCTCATGAATCAGTTGAGAAAGTCACTAAAGCATAGCAACTTTGCAGCATCCATAGGGGGAAAAAAAAAAAAAGCACCGAAGAGCCTTGAGAAAACTCTGAATAGTGCAGAAGGAAAGCACAAATGTTTTATATATGTGGTATTGTTAAAGCTCTCAAGTGGCATAAATATAATAAACAATAGTGAAGAATAGGATTTTTCCATTTGTTTCCCCACACTCAAGATGACCTAACCTACCTCAAGCATGGTTCCACTTTGGGACTTGTGAGTTATTTGATCAGTCCAAACTTGTGAAAATAAACACTATTATTCTACTGTTCTGCATTGTTCATTCTTTTGTTCTCTGTAAATAGACTGAGAACTAGCAAATGAAAGTAAATTATAATAAAATACAAAGCAAAATAAAAATTGCTGATAAACCAAAACCAACACAAGTGGAAAAAATGTAATAAATACAGAAATAGTGAAATTAAATTAAATGCTTATCATTGAGCACAGCTCTTTGTGCTCCAGATGACTTTGTTGCTGTTATGGTTGAGTTCTGATCTCATTTACAGGCATCTCCTGCAGAGGCTTCCCTCATACTAACTCTGGCATGGCCAAGAGTAAAACCTAGCATTTTAAGGTCCATATTTTCAGAGAACCCTGTGGGAGCTAGATGTTCAGATCTCACTGGATTTCACTGAAGGTTGGACACTTAACTTTGTGTTTCTAAAAAAAATCCCCTCCTTAAAGTAATAGGTTTTTTCTTTGTCTAGTTGTAAGTAAATGTGGGGTTATATTAGTATCCGGGTACCTGGCTAGAGGAGATGAACTCGATTGTAAATTATTTATTAAGAGTAGGTTTCCTCTCTGGGCCCTAAGCTCAAAACTCCATCCATGCCTCTGTGTGGCAGTAACATCTCAAAGGCATGTCTTGCAGATCATTTAATGTCCAGCTTTGTGCTCATCATGTGTTAAGAATTACTATTGTTTGTAACATCAATGATAGGGCTTTCACCACTCCCTGGGAGAGGACATTTTGCAGCCTGATGTATGTCCCTCCTCAAATCTTCGTTCGCAAAGCCTAGCCATGATGATGATGATGTATGTCACTGTCAGAAGGCTTCTCTTGATATTTTTATAGTGGGTTTTAGCATTGGAAGATTCTGAAGATAGCAGAACGCTTACTGCACTGGCTAGAGCTCAGTAGGCATGTGCATATACCTGTGCATAGAAATGAGGTAACTGGTCAGATGTGGTATCATTTTACGTTCCCCTCCCACACCAGGAAAGCACCTTCCTCCTACATCCTATTAATAGAAAATAAAAGAATTTTGCTTTGTTTGGTATTTTGGGGAAGCAATGTAATGGTAATGTTTTATACAGATTGCTTTGTTCAAAAGCCCAGAGGAGAACTGATACAGCTTTGGTTGGGATAGTATGCTAAAAATGAGGCAGCAAGGGTGGTTAATGACCTCATGTCCATGGATGTCCAATTTATGTCTCAGTGCCACAAAAAAGGGTTAATCCAAATGATATATTTCAAGTAAGTTCCTTCATAGCAGAACTTTAGCAAACTTCACTTGGGAAATCACAATATATGACAGAAATTATACCTCTTTCTGGCACTCCCACACCCACTGAACTGTATCCATCTCTGCTTAGGAAGAGAGATGTAAAAATAGTCCAGAAAAGCATATTTTCATACAATGAAGTGAAATTTTAAGTTAGCTAAATTGTCCAGGTTGAGAGTATGCAGCTTTTACCACTGTACAAAGGAGCTATAATTACTGATGATCCAAAAAAAGAAATATACAGGTTTACAGGCTTACCAGAAACTCACTGTCTCAAAACTTAACATCCAGCACCTCAGTTTGTTTTAGCTGAAGAAAGTAAAGCCCAGGGCCATTTCTTACCAGTACAACTTTCTAGAAGGACTACAAGGACTTTTGAAATCCTCTTTTCCCGTGTGTCTACTTAACCAATGATCTCTGGAAATGCTGGCATTTTACTTAGAGCATTTACTTTTTGGACCGAGTTCATCCTTTCATAATTCAAAGGCTGGAGGGTATGGTATTATATTTTATCTACACGTCTTATAATAAAGGTGTTAAAATGATCTTCTAGTCAGGCTGAAATCAGGAATCAACCTTGCACTGTTGTCCAAGGGTTCTTGCATAAATTGTTCTTATTACACTTGATCCTATGTTAGTTCATCTTACCTTTACCCAACTACCTGGAGCAGCTAAGGAATGAGATACACATCCTCTGATAGTCAAGGGAGAGTGGAGCATCTTCAGTGCAGCCACCCCAGATCTGATCTGATCTGAACTCTCAAGTAACTTTTCTACCTTGACTACACAGGATTTGATAGAGACTAACCTAGCAACAGCAAAACCTACAAAAAAACTTCCCCTTGGCTGCACAACCCCTGTATCAGATGTGTATGAAGGAGAGGCAGGCTTTTTGGCAGCATGGAGAGCATCACCGGCCTTTGCAGTGGAGTGTCCTCCACTGCAGTTGTCTTGGGATGGTGGGAAAGTGTACCCTTGAGAGCCTTTCCTGCAGGATTAAAATGAGGAGGGGTCAATTAGGTCTTAGCTTCAGGAACTGGCTGCACTAGAAGAGCAGTACTGTGGCTTTTGTCTAAATTTGGAGCCTGAATCTTCACTGCTTTGGACCATATGTTGAGAGCAAAGGGGGTTGTTTGTGTATTGATCTTCTTTCCAACTAATTTCTTGAATGGTTTTATGTCATAAACCGAGAAATAATCTTACTTCTCAAGCAGGTACCTCTCAATACAGCACTATGCCCAGGTGTGACCTGAAATTTTCATATTTGAGAAATAATTGACTTTAGTTTTACTCTGGGAATATTTGGGTTAAATGGCATCTTTCTTATGTTTTTTATGCACATTTTTTTGAGTTTTCTTTTTATATTCTTCATCGTTCCCCAAGGATGTGTGTATAGTGTCAACAGTAATAAATGACATGAACTTTTACTGTAAGGAACTGAAATATCAGGGTAATCTAGTTTTCATGGTAATTTAGCCCATGGAAATCTCTCCCAGGAATAAAAATGCCTGAGAAAAACGGAATTCACATAAACTCTCATTATTTTCTAAGTTCATCCATCTGTCTGTGGGGAACTAGATGAATTGTCAGCCTCCAAATATAAATTACACTGCCCAAGAATGAAAGATCAGTACATACTCAAATGCCAGATCCAGCAATAATAAAAATAAAATTCCGCATTAGTTCCATTGATAACAAAGCCTCAGTACAGTGCAAAAATACCATCGTGATCAGCACAATATAAAAGAATAAGGGTGCGGTTCCTTGATGGTTGAAGCCAATCTAAGCTGATCCGTTTCCTTTTGTGGTCACACCACCCCTCCTTGTCATCACAGGATTTTTGTTTTGTTAGTTTTCTAACAATTAGTACCTGGACCCACCCTGCCCTGCCAGAGAGTCAGAGGAAGAGCATATATGTGCAAAGGGTAAGGTGGGTTGCAGCCCACGTAATCGCCTGTATGCAAGCAAGGAACACAAGGTAAATGTAGAATGACAGCAAAGCCTTCTGGACAAGAGTGAATGGCATTATTTATGCTCAGACTAATTTACAAGTCGTTTGGTTTGTGTAACAGTAGTCCATATGATTAATTTGCCAGCTTGGATAGAAATTAGGAAACCTGTTTGCTGAAGACTTGCCAAACCAGTCCTTCTCACTCACTGTCTGGTATGACATTTATGTGTTTGTTGTCCTCATGTGAATGGAGCACTGGTTTAAGTATATAGGAAGGAATAGGTAAAGAAAAAGGAAAATTTTAATTGTCATATACAAACTGTTTATGGATGAGCAGCTCTGTCTGTGTGAGAAAGGAGAATAAACTATCCTGGAAGAGGAAGTAGAATAAAGCAGATATCTTCTGCAATTGTATCTATGCTAGGTGTATAAATATATTAGCAAAAACTCATCTCCTTAAATAAAATGATTATAGCAGCTCCCAAACTGAGTGCATACTGTGATCATTTAAAGAGAAAACAACCATTAATTTTAAAGAAAAAAAATAAAAATAGAAGCATTTCAGAGGACACAGAAATTTGGAAATAATTAACACTCAGTGACTGTGTTTTAAATGGCCCACAAAGTGAAGAATAGTGCCACTGTAAACTGGGCAGTCCGGCCAGAACTGGAAGAGTCAAGTATTGTTGCTTATTTAAAGTTCTCTGCGATTCTGGAGGCAGTTGTGTACATAACTTGAAGCCACGTTACTGGTGCATGAAGGGGCTTCTCACAAGAGCCGTGCCAAGAGCCCGTATCTGCAGGGACAGGTTTCACTCTTGTGTCCAGTTCCCTCTTTATGTATTCACAGGCACTGCAAAAGTGAAGTGAATGCAGCAAACTTCACCTCCTGGCAGATGTCAAATTTCTTTCCCAGGAGAATAGCCCACTGCCTGCCTAATACAAAGAAGGGTTTTTTCCAGCCATGGCCTGCAAGTCAATACTTGTTGTTATGTAACTAAACACAGCACATCAGTTCACATGGCCTTTTTAATGGGGAAAAATAGTACTTTTTAAGATTTGTGGCCAGATTCATCACATGCCTGACAGCTCTGCGCTGCTCCAATGACACAGAACAGCCTTCAGCCTACAATAACTGGTTGATTAAACCAGCTCGTCATGGTATTGCTGGAGCAGTGCAAACCAGCCGAAGCATATCAGCAAACCCACCTTCTCAGCTTTGATTTTGAGGGATTCATATCTCACCTTCATGTAACTTCCAAAGTACAAAGAAAAAAAAGTAAAATTCATTAATTCCATGCTTAAAAGCTTGATATTTGCTTCTTTGGTAATAAATTAATTAATTTAAATGTTTAAAACCTTAGTGCTTACTTCTTGAGTAATACATTTGAGGAGAAAGCACTACAGGATGCTTTCAAAAAAATCTGTCCCCTATGTTCAAAAGCAGGTTTGTGCAATGCAGGTGACAACCAATGTGGGGACTGGGACTGGATGCACCCTGGGTGAGTGAAGAGCAGTAAGTTCTCTCAGTGTGTCACATGAGGCAGAAAGAGTCCTTAAATCATGTCCAGTGAAATTTGCTTTACAGAATGTGCAAGATGGCACCAACAGCCAAGTACAACGTTGCTTATGGAGAGCAAACATACAGGAAATAACCTTTGATACTGCCTTAGAATTAAAGCAAAACAGGATGCAGAAAGGTTTAGTGGGAAAGATGACTTTGCAAAAAGGAAACTAAGCCTTATTTATAAAGCAGGACTCGTGACCTCTCAGAGAGAGAGAACTCAGCCTGTCATTTTCTACCACAGCTAAATCATGCCTCATGAACGATCAGTCTATTATTTCCAAAACTTTCAGGCCCATTTGCTATTGCGAAATGAAATTTCTTCAAATGAGACAAAAAGTGCATTCCTCCTTCAGGATTGCACTCTGTACATGACAAATCTAAAGTTATAAACCCAAGCTGTTATAGAGTTATCTGTTCATCATTTTCCAGAAAAAAAATAATCACTTGGGCTAAGGTCAAGTGTGGGAAATTTCAAGCCACAATGTAAATCTCTGATCATTACAGAAGCAATGGTGAGTAGCAGTTTGAACTGAAAGTCATTCTAGGAGACAAAAACACTAAGTTCAGGCGAGTTTTGGATCTTCTGTGGGTCTGATTTTCAAAATAGTCTACTAATTTTCCCAAAGGGAAGAGATTTTCTTGAAATTGGTCATGCTGCATCTCTGCAGCAAAGTTTTCCAGAGAAGTCTGGCCAAATTAGGCAAGGGAGGAGGACTGATTGTTTTGGATGGGTTTTGTATTTTAGTACAACATTTTATAAATGTAGCTACACTGGGAGAAGGACCATATTTTTTAGGATGGGATTTGTATTTTAGTAAAACATTTTATAAATGTAGCTACACTATGAAAAACTCATTGTGTAAGTGTTTTTGTCTCACCAGATCCTGACAGTGACTGTGCCTTGCAGCTTCTTGTCTGTTCTGCTAATCAGGCTGGAGAGGTATATCAATCTATGAATTATTTGAGGAAAGAGGCTTTGGGAAAACTGTTAAAAAATTAATTAAACTTTTTCTTAAGACTAGAAAGAGAAGTGCCTGTGTGAAAAAGAATACTAGCACATAGATGAACTGACCTTTTTATGGACACCTTTGTCTTATGAAATTTATGCACAGCTTTGCTCCCCATGCCCCATGGGACATTTTGTGTGATAACACCTTTGTCTTATGAAATTTATGGACAGCTTTGCTCCCCATGCCCCATGGGACATTTTCTGTGATAACTCAGGGCCTCCTGGATTTCCAACTCCACCCATCATCTGAAAAATCCTCTTGCATTGTCAAATGTTTTGATGCTATCTAAATGCAACAGATTTCTCGAAATGATTCATATTAAGTAGCACTGAAATTTCCTGTTTACAATGCTATAAAACAAAAATCTGAGGTCTCTGTGTAAACCAAATATTGACTTTCAGGGGTCACGGAGCAACTATTGACCCACGTTGGCATGCAAGGAATTAAACATCTGAATCTAGGTATGGGATCTATGCGCCACAGCTTAGCTGCACCAAAGTATGTTAAAGTAAGTTACAGTCATGTCTGCATGAAAACAGAGATTCACAACCTGTCAGAAGACCTGTCCTCTAGACTCACTGCTGATAATTGTCTGGGTCTCCCTTTGCAGAGTGAGATGCCTCACATGGAGACACCAGGGCTAGAAACCTAAAGTATCCCGAGAGCATCAAGATTCAAATCCCACTGGATCAGGCCCAGAATGATGATGCAGTGCACCACAGCAGGTAAATTTGCACATAATATACACTTTATTTTAAAGTCTGGGACACATTCTGCCCCTCTGAGATGAATGTTGATTGATTCAATGTCACTGAACACAAGTGCACTACCTTGTGCACTGGTATTACCTATATTTTGTATGCTCTCCACAATTATCTGTAGCCAGGTAGGTGTTGGTCTCTTCTCCCAGATGAGAAGTAATAGAACAAGAGGAAGTGGCCTCAAGTTGCACCAGGGGAAGTTTAGATTGGATATTCGGAAAAATTTCTTCACTGAGAAGGTGATCAAGTACTGGAGGAGGCTGCTCAAGGAAGTGGTTGAGTCACCATCCCTGGAAGTGTTAAAAAAACATGTAAATGTGGCACTTAGGAACATGAATTAGTGGTGGGCTTGGCAGGGCAGGGTTAGTGCTTGCTCTCGATGATTTTAAAGGTATTTTCCAACTTTAAGGTTTCTATGATTCTTTATATATAAATTGAATATATATAAATATGAATTCTTTATATATAAAACCCCACATATATATGTGTATGTATTTGGATATCTATCTGTCTCTTGATCTATCTATTGATCTATCTATACATAGGTATGATATACATATAGATATCTATGTTATACATAGATCAATAGATCGATAGATGCATAAATACATATGCAGCTTTGCACTGGGTTTTTTTCTGAGGTTGAGTAGAGCATGTTTACTGGAAGTGTCATGACAATACAATTTCTTTTCTGGTTGTTACTGGACAATTGAAATGCTGATGATAATACAGCAGGATAAATGCAAATTGGGGAATATTTATTTCCTGCTTTAAAAAGGTCAGCTTCATGAGGCACGGAAGTAAGGGAGAGAATTTATATTAAGCATATGAATGGTAACTAAGAATCCATTTAAAATATATTACTAGATGCTTGATAAGACTGAATAAAGAAGTTGATTGATTTAGGTTCTGGTTTTGAGAAAGAGGGTCTTGGTTTAAAAATTCAACTGGAATTCAGATGGAAAAATTAAAGAAAAAATCTTTGCTAATATTTAAAGAGTTATAAAGTTAATTAAGTTTAGGAAGCATAAATGTCAAAGAGTAGAAAGGAAACATTGATTTGAAGGAATATAAATCCAAAAGGAATGACAAGAATGTGATAAAATATGCAACCCCCCAAAAAAAGGACAGGCAGTCAAAGACAATAGTGTTGTATGTAAACCAAGACCAAGAGGAAGTCACTAATGGAAGAGGTCTGTTACTTAAGAGAAGCTGTGGAATTGTCAGTAAACAGAACAGGTAACAGAGAGGTCCAACAGCCATTTTTGTTGTATATTGAAAAAAGTATGAGTTGTATAATAGAGATAACTAATAGTAATTAATGCATTCTTAAAATTTCAGTCTCCCAAAACTGCTCTGGAAGTTATACATTTTAAAAACCCTGCATGCTTAGATAGCTTATATCCAAGATCTTTAAAAGAACACTTTAAAAGCAATATCAATATTCTCAGTCACTGACCGAATCCGAGGAGACTGGCTGGGAAGCAGGGACTGTTCTCATCCAGCACCAGACACCTCTTTGTTAGTTTTCGCATTTGGGCTGGTCATCCTACATTCTCTCTACAGTCAACTGAGATGTAGAGGCATTTGTAGAGTGAAATTCATCTGACCAAAAGCTCACATCTATATTTAGTTAAAATAATCACATCCTAATGTGGTATCCACTTTTTTTTAGAAGAACGACAGGATGCCTAAGCTTTCTCAGATCTGCCTGCAAGGCATCGGTCCTGGATCTCCATGTGATGCTGTGGGGTAGATCATGTCCTTGGAGGTCTAAGTAGGGTCATCTTGTATAGAACTGAGCTTTTGACATGAGTGTCACTCCAATGGGAAAGCTGAGCCATGTTCTAATACTACAGATCAGGCAAATGTTGATGCATTGAAAATGTTCAGACAAGAGTTGTGAACCCTCTCAGATACCCTGCAAGATGATGGAAGGCTGAGAGATGCTGGTAAGCATTACTTATTTTTGTAGTGTAAAAATATGCCCATAGCTTTAATAAATATGCAAAAAAATACATACAAACTTAAGGGGGAAATACTAATAACAAGATAATAATAAATAGGATTTTGTATTCCTGTAATTCCCATTATGTGAACTGCCTTCTTCAAGCATCTGCTTATCCTAGGTGACTCTGAAAGGACCAGGGGTGCTTAGGCTACTAATTCAGACACATTCATTAATATTGTAAAGGATGTTTTGGGCTGAAAGTGGTATTCAAACAGCAAGGTTAAATCTTGCTCCTTTAAAATCAAAAGTGTGATTAAAGAATTGGGAAAGATACCTTACAATAAAAAACTCAGGAAGTTCAATCTATTTTACTTACTACAAAAAGGCCAAAGGGTGACATAATCACAGCCTGACATTACTACAGGGATAATCTCAGTAATGACTTCTCAATCTGTCTGGCAAAGATAGAACAAAAGTCAGTGGCTGGAAGCTGAAGATAACTCAAACTAGAACCCAAATGTAATTATTGGCAGCAGCAATAAATAATAATCAGGGTGGCTGATGATTCTTTAACTAAAGAACCCTCAAAATCTGGTTTATTAGGAAAAAAAAATACTGTAAATCAGGCAATCAATAACTGAGGAAGGAACATGGCTTGTGCTGTCCCAGACTCAGTCCAGCGTCTCACACTGCGCAGTAATTTCACAATCTATAAATCCACTATTAAGGAGGTTTCTTATTTTGATTTGTTTAAAGAAACTATTATCTACATGCTTATCATGGTGAGATTTAATCACTGTTAATACATGCATAAGGTTCAAAGCAGGGTAATTACCATTTTTTCCAGCTCCTCCCTCTTATATGATTTGCCACTGCCTCTCCCAGCACTCTTGTTTTGAAAACTAATTCCTGTTATCTAAAAGACTTTCCAAAGCAAACACAGCAGTGTAGCACTTTCTAATATTTATTTTGTATTCTCAAGGAAAAGGCAATAGTGGTAGGGTTTTCTTTTGGGAGGGAGAGTTTTTTTCTCCAGAGGTACTTGTATCCACTGTAGCTTTACTGAGTCCAAGGACCAGGTCCATGGGCTGAGGGTTTTGCTTCGTAATTTCTGAATATGCAGTAGGTGATTTTTCATGGAAATAAGGTAAAGCCCTATTTTGGTAGCAGCAAACTCTGCTTCAGTGCCTAACTGCAGCAGGAGACTGGAAATGCAAAGGGGTTTCACACAATAAGACAAGAATGCATATTTTTTATTGTCACCACCATTCTCCCTCTAGCCTTCTTTTGTACATAATTTGGACAAAACAAAAACAGAAACAACCAAAACCTCTCCAGTGGAAGTCTCTGCTTTCAGGTGTTTTTGTGGAGAGCAGCCATCACCCATTCCCCACGCTTGTATGATGTAGATGGTAAATTTGGCGGTGCTGGGCCATGTGCAGCACACTGTGTGCGTTCACAGCATTATCATCCACCCAGATTAGCGGCTGAGCACTGCTGGGTACAGACAGCAATGCTCGTGGGTAAATATGGGCCTTGCAAGATATAGTTGAGTTGCTGGCTCCATCATAGACTCCTTGCCTGACCTTGGGACTGGAGCACTGTCTGCCCCTGTGTTTAAAAATTTAAGATAATTTTACTTGTCTGCCTCACAAGGATTTTGTGAGGTTAGAGGCACTGTTTATTGGAGCTAGCTGTAAAGCAATGAGAGCTGTGTAAATACCTATGCTTGTGAAACCTCGGTTATAGCACTATCCATCTTGTTAGAGGAAAGCACACTTAATGCCCATCAGTCCCCACAACTCACACACGTTTCCCCCCTCTCAGACTTGAAGAAAACCCCAGCGATGGTGGAGCCTCAGAGGGGAAACCCGCAGTGAGTGAGCACAGAGCACTTCATAGGCTTTGCTGTGATTTACAATCTTGTGCTCTGTAAGGAGCCATAGCTGAGGGCTGCCTTAGTCTGTAAATCTTAGTCTTAGTTGAGTGATGCAGCCAGGGGACATCAGGGAGAAGAGAAGGCCCCGAGGGGGAATTTGGAGGCATAGCTGCCTGTGACAGACATGCTCAGGAGCACATGTACATGCCACATGCCGTATGCACACAGTAAGAGGTCGTTTAACCAGGGCTTTACAAACATTTTCAAAGTGCTTTACAAACAATTCATTAATAGATAACATATTTTTGCTAAAGGCATAACCAGCTCAACCAGATTTTATTACAGGTGTAAATAATACCAAGAGAATTTACGTGTGAGCCTCATTTCTTTCCTCATAATCCCTCCTCCTGCTGACATGTTAAAGGTCTGCTTGATCATCCAGCCCTTTCCTCCAAAATTCACAAATACTTCATCCACACTTACTTATTTTACGGGGATTTATACAAATGCCAGGAGGTACCTAGCAGTGCTCTACAGGTTTCATGGCCTCAGTGAAAAAACAAACAATGCTAAAGCTCAGATGTGACCCAGCAGTGTAGTTTAACCCGTTAGGAAGACAAAGAGGCAGTTTAGAAAGCCACCCTGGATATTTTTAATCTGGCAGTGAAGAAGCTGAGCACACTGGGCTGAAGAAAGGGCAGAAGGGAAGGGAGAGCTGTGGTTCGATGAGCCTCAGCACATCTGCGAGGGGCTCAGCCCACCCTGTTCCTGGGGAGCCGGACTTCGGGACCTCTGGGACCAGCACCCACGGTGGCGAGGCATGGTGGGAATACTGGAGACAGTGACGACGTCCCCCAGGGCCGCTGGCCATGCGGGACGGGAGGAAGGGGGGACCTGTTGTGGGGAGAGGAGGCAAGGCTTCCCGGAGTTTATTCTGAGGGATGAAGGATGGGAGGTGCAGGTAGGGGGTCTCCAGGAAGGAAGACAGGGGGGCCCTTGCGAGGAGCGGTGGGATGCAGACGGTGAAAGTCCGCTTTTCGAGGTCGGGGGTGCGGGTCGGCGTTCCCCACGGAGGCGAACACCTCGGTACCCGGGTGAGGGACGCAGGTCGGACCCCCCCCTCCCTGCTCTCCCCTGCCGCGCCGCGGGGGCGCTGCGGCGGGGCGGGCTCCCGCGGCGGGGGCGGTGGCACTGGGCGGGCCGGGCCGGGCGGCGCGTCCCTCCCCTGGGCCGCTTCTCGGCGAGGCTGTTTAATAGCGGGGCCGCCCCCGGCCCGCCCCGTTGGAGCCGGCCCGTGCGGCACGGCGCGGCCGGGGCCGCAGCGCGGGCCATGGCGGGGGGCGGCGGGGGGCCGGCCGGCCGGGCCCGGCTGCTGGCCGTGCTGCTGGTGGGGCTGCTCGGCGGGGCGCGGGGCTTCGGCGACGAGGAGGAGCGGCGCTGCGACGCCATCCGCATCGCCATGTGCCAGAACCTGGGCTACAATGTCACCAAGATGCCCAACCTGGTGGGGCACGAGCTGCAGGCGGACGCGGAGCTGCAGCTCACCACCTTCACCCCGCTCATCCAGTACGGCTGCTCCAGCCAGCTCCAGGTGGGTCGGGGCCCCGAGGGGACCTGGGTGCGCGGGCGAGGTGGGGACGACACGCAGCGGGACTGTGCGGTCCCCGGGCCGGCTGCTGTCCCCCAGCATCCCCATCCTCATCCCCATCCCCTCAACTCAGTACAAAACCAACCCGAAAGTCCCGCCGCCTCGCAGTGCCTCTCCTGGCTGGCTGGGGACAGCACGGCTCACGTTGGGCGGCGGGACAGGGAGCCGGCGGTGTCCCGGCGGTGTCCCGGCTGTCCGTCGCAAGGAGCGCAGCGCGGTGCCCCCCACCCACCCTCCCGCGGGGGCTGCGGCGGCTCCCGGAGCTTTCCCAGGCTCTGCCTCCGTCCCGGCCGTGCCCCAGGTGCCGCGCCCGCTTCCACGCGGAACGAGCGGAGCTGGCTGCGGGAAGCTGTGGCGACTTGGGACCCCCCCCCCCCACCTCGCCCCCCGGGGAACTTCACCGCGGAAATTTCTTTCCCAAGCGAATAGCAAAATCGCTGTCCTCCCCACGGGCATGGATTTCATCAAACAAAACCCAGCTTGTTTCACAGGGCAGAGTTCCCGAGTCAGCACGCAATTCCTCTCACGGTGTCGCGTCGCCGAATTGCGATTATTCAAAAGACGAAAAGACTGCAACGTTTTATTACCGTTGTAAATACATACGTGAACTCATTGTAAAAGAAATACATTCTTCTAGGAAGATCGCGAATCAAAGTAGTTCAACAAATGCCTTTTTTTGTTTGTTTGTTTCTTAACTGGAATATCCAGACAATGCCCATAACAAATGTGTGTATTTGTTTAAGCCACTTTAATTTAGTTTTTCTGCTTTCTTAAATTGCACCCTTGAGGTTCAAGTCTGGCTAAATCTCACTTGCTTCATTGAAACTGATGGGCTAAATTTACATAGAGCTAATCTAAGGAGTAAAACGTTCAGGCTTTGGCTTGGGACCACATTTGAACTGAAGAAGACAACATTGTTATTTTTTTCTCTTTTGTTTTTATTGTTCTTGGTTTATTTGTTTTATGCTGCTTCCTGTTTTTTTTTTTTAAGGCAAAGGACTAAATATTACTGCTAAAAAGTCAGAAAAAGAAAACTTGTTATATTTCAACTTGTCTTATTCTCCCCGGATGCACTTGTGATTTCTGTTTCTCTCTTCCAGTTCTTCCTGTGTTCGGTCTATGTCCCAATGTGCACAGAGAAGATTAACATCCCCATAGGTCCCTGTGGTGGCATGTGCCTCTCTGTCAAAAGAAGATGTGAACCTGTTTTAAAAGAATTTGGATTTGCCTGGCCAGACAGCCTAAACTGCAGCAAATTCCCACCCCAGAATGATCACAACCACATGTGTATGGAGGGTCCAGGAGATGAAGAGGTTCCCCTTCACAGCAAGACCTCCTTGCAGCCTGGAGAAGAGTGCCACAGCATGGGGTCTAACTCGGATCAGTACATTTGGGTGAAGAGAAGCTTGAACTGTGTCCTGAAATGTGGCTACGATGCTGGTCTCTACAGCAGGTCAGCTAAAGAATTCACAGATATCTGGATGGCCGTGTGGGCCAGTCTTTGCTTCATCTCAACTGCCTTCACGGTCCTGACCTTCCTGATTGATTCATCCAGATTTTCCTACCCGGAGCGCCCAATCATATTTTTGAGCATGTGCTACAATATTTATAGCATTGCTTATATTGTGAGGCTAACTGTGGGCCGGGAAAGGATATCCTGTGATTTTGAAGAGGCAGCAGAACCTGTTCTTATCCAAGAAGGTCTTAAGAACACAGGATGTGCTATAATTTTCTTGCTGATGTACTTTTTCGGGATGGCTAGCTCCATCTGGTGGGTTATTCTGACACTGACGTGGTTTCTGGCTGCAGGACTCAAGTGGGGCCACGAAGCTATTGAAATGCACAGCTCGTATTTCCACATTGCAGCCTGGGCTATCCCGGCGGTGAAGACCATCGTCATTTTAATTATGAGACTAGTAGATGCAGACGAGCTCACTGGCCTTTGCTATGTTGGGAACCAGAACCTGGATGCACTGACGGGCTTTGTTGTCGCTCCGCTTTTTACCTACCTGGTCATTGGGACTTTATTCATTGCAGCGGGACTCGTGGCCTTATTTAAAATCAGGTCTAATCTCCAGAAAGATGGAACTAAAACTGACAAACTGGAAAGACTAATGGTCAAAATAGGTGTCTTTTCAGTGCTGTACACCGTCCCAGCAACGTGTGTCATTGCCTGCTATTTCTACGAAATCTCCAACTGGGCCATTTTCCGCTATTCAGCAGATGATTCCAATATGGCAGTGGAGATGCTCAAAATTTTCATGTCTCTTCTGGTGGGTATTACATCAGGTATGTGGATCTGGTCAGCCAAAACTCTGCACACGTGGCAGAAGTGCTCGAACAGACTGGTGAACTCAGGGAAAGTGAAACGGGAGAAGAGAGCAGATGGTTGGGTGAAACCCGGAAAAGGGAACGAGACCGTGGTCTGAGAAAAGATGACACCCCAATGGTCTGACTGCTCTCCTGTGAAGGACTGATGGTGTGTAAGCATTGCTATATAAATGTTGGGAATGGAACAGGGAGACAGTTACACAATCTGTCTCTGGGGGTTGCAAAAAAAAAGCCTTAAAGAATAAACATCAAAAAGATCATGCTGCAGATACCATAGCCATAAACCATGCTGCCCAAAATAGGAGAGCCCAGGGAGGCTTTAAAAGCTGTGAAATACCCAAACATGTTATCTTCCTTTTTTTTTTTTTTTCTTTAAAGCAGGATGCAATGACTGAAGTCTTGAAGTCTTTAGAAGCTGAGGAGCTGTAGCCCACAGTTGTGTGATGATTGTTGTTCTTTCATTGCAGCTGATGAAGGAAAGGCAGTCCAGGGCCAAATTCTGGGTTTATTTAGGGTCCAGTTACCAGAAGGTGGAGTACCCAGGACCTCAGTTAGATGTCTTCATTCCTAGTTCAGCATCAAGAAGGAAGCACTTGATGAGGATTATGTCTTTACGCCCTGGGGAATTCTGTTGTTCCCATACACTGCACAAGTCAGCCAAGGATCAGTCCTCCAGCAAATAGCAAGTGGGCTTTTCAGGTCTGAGCTTTACCCATGATGAGTAGGATTTAGTGAGGCATTAGTGAGGATTATTCTTGAAGTCATCTGATGGCCTAATAATAATTTTGATTCATTTTTTTTTTACCATTTGTAACATCTGAATTGAGGGTTGATTCTGTCATGTGGGAATTTGGACCTCCCTGTGTGCCTTCACACTTGATTTATTCTGTGGTTCTATGAATATTTCTAATTTTTTAAAAGCTTTACTCAAGGCCAATGTCAGATGTAGAGGAGTCACCAAAAATGAGAAACTGTGTATGGTCTTCTGCATCAATTATCATTATCCATCTGCCTCCATTCCTGTCCCTTCAGGTTCTCCCGCTATTTCCAGCAGACTACTTTATTCTGCTGCATTTAATAACTCTAAATAAAGTCTTAGAATATAGTGTTCCTTCCTTAAGGAAAGAGAAAAAATTAGTTGAGAATACCTTTAAACAATGCCGGTTTTCTCCAAGTAAACTTACCTGTCTCTCTCTGGAGACCCATTGCATAAAGCAATTAAGTCTTAATATATTATTTTGTTCAGTGTGATGGTATCTCTGCAGACGCCAGTCTGGGGAGAAGCAAAATGTTAAGTTCCTTGGCAACCTCATGTTCACACAGTTCAGTTGTATAATTATGTGTGTCAGTTGCAATTAAAAGAACATTCTCAGCCCATGACATCGCAGTACAGCTGACTGCCTCACAACGATGCTTCAGTTGCTCACTGGTGGCTATGGAAAGGTTTTTCTTAATGTATATTTACACACAGAATGTAAGCAGGCATTCAGTGCTCAGGAACAACAAAGACCTTTCCAGTTTTGTAAAGGAATCCAACTTCTTGATGAATAATGTTGTTCCAAAGCAACTGTTGAGTTTTCTTATCCTTTTATTTGAGGAGGCATCAGCTCGTGCTCATTGGGAGCTTGAACCTAGTGTCTGGGGCTTGTTTGGCTAATGAGAAAGGTGAAATATCCCAGAAACACTGAAGAGAACACCATTCTGATGTTCTATCCCTTTGAAAGACCTTTGTTTTTGTCTGTGTGCCCTAAACTTTTACTTCATTTTTTTGTGTGAATCTGATCTACTGCAGATCATTCCCCCTGGTGTCCCAACTTGCATGACCCTCAAGGGCAGCTGAGAACAGATATTGCCTTATTAAAATACTTGCTTTTCACACAGGTGCCCATGTGCTTCCTAAACCACAGTTCACTCCAGCTCTGAAAGTGAACACTAATATGTCCGAGCATGTATTGTTTCAGTGTCAAAACATGTGCTAGAGCACTTTTTTTTTTTTTTAATTAAAAAACAGACCCCAAACAAACCCTAACAGCCGAGCTCCCTCTCTAGCAGAACAAGTGACAACTTGAGACATTCTGCTCAAGACGCACAAGCATTGTCTTGGCCAACGCCACGTTCCAGCCAGGCCTTTTCATCCTCTCCATAAAGTCTCTTGCTATTAGTGTTGTGCTTGGGTCTGGTTATGCCTTTGTGGACAAGAAGTTCTGCAAGTATAAGATCTTCAGATGGCTGAGCTTCTCCATCATGAAGTCTTTGCACTGGTGCAGCACAGAATGTAAAGTCAGAAACTATATGTTGGCTTTCAAGGAGGGAGGATGCAGTATGTGTCTTTTTTTTGGTAACCTAGTACTGGGCTGTGCCAAGGTGTCATGTTCACTCAAGTGTCCTTCACTCTGAAACACTTTGGATACTTTCCTGGCTGATATGACCCATGTTTAACCAGACTGATTCAATAAATGGAGTTTTAACCATGTTATTTACACAGAAGTGAATGTTAAGTAGTACCTTCTTATCAAATCCTTGCATCTCTGCCTTGAACTGTAACAGAGGGATGCCCCTGGTGATGTGAGATGATGAGAGTTGGATGAGGATGGCACTGTGTATCCCTATGAGGGACCTGGGGGGATATCCCAGTAAAGCATGTGAGGGATGGGAAGGAGGTGGGCTGGGGGGAGACACCAGCTGCTATTCCCGAAGAAACATCTTCCCCCAGCAGGCGGGGGCATGCTATACTGACCCAAAGTGAAATTAGTTGTTGCAGCAATTAAACCGTTCTGTAAATATATTCACCCACGTGCATTTGCCTTGCTCCACTTTGTGGCTGTATGAGGGGGAAGTCACAGCAGGTAGCCTAAAAACCAGTGGTTGCAGGGTGGGTATCAGCAACTCTTGGGTTTTCTCATCTCAGCATTGTTATGAATTTAAAGCCAAAACCAGTGTGACTAATCCTGTCTTGGAAACGCAGTTGCTGTGGTTATACAACTAGAAGCTTTGCAGGCGTTTCCTTCAATTACGCAGTCCCTGCTCCCATCTCCCCCCTCAGCATGTGCTCTTCTTGCTGCAGGTTCCAGAAGTGTTGGCCTGAGAGGTACAAGCTTAGCTCTTACATTAAACAGACGTGTTAGCTCCTCTTTCTGAATTTTAAGGAAATAGACACTGATTATTTTGAGGTGTACAGAGAGTATATTTACTTCAATGTATGTACTGTAAATTTCTAATTTATCACTGTAAAAAAAAACCAAAACAACTTTGCTATTTAATTTTTATATCAAAATAAAACTTTAACCTCTATGAATAACTAAAGAATTCCTGGCAGCCCTCACATTTTTGGTGAGTTTGTTTCTTAAATTAGCTTCAACATTTTTTGAAAGTGCTGTTTTCCCCTGAAGGAAGAAGGGCTGAAATGCTTATCCTGGAGTGAAATGATGCTTTGAATGGGTTGATCCAGCATGATTTGTATCTAAATGTGCAGTGTGAGGAGTAACAGAACAAGACATCATTGGGCAACAGTGAGGGTATGTTCATGCTTCTGCACATGGTGTGGACAGAAACCCTTTCAAAGACAGTGCACGTGTCCCAGGTTCTGGTTGGGGATGCAGCTGGAACTTGAGGCTTGTCTGAGTATATCACCGGATCCCAGTGGGAGGGCAAGATGGAAGCAAAGCCATCTGCTGCTCTAGCACTGCTGTGCTGTGGCTCTTGAGAAGAGCAGCACCTCCTGTAAGGCTCCCTTTTGTTTCAGGTATTTATGGAATATGTTCATCCAGAGATGCACTGAGCATTCAAATTCAGGGCATATGGTAGAGGCAGGCAGCATCACCACCTGCCTCTTCAGTATACATATCAATAATATTAGTAGCTTTTGGAAGGTGCAAATTTTAGTCTTAGTAACGTGCTTGAAATGAGTTCGCTCCTATGGGCGATGTCAGTGATTTCAGCCATTCAGAGAACAGATTCAACTGAATGTTTACATTTTCCAGCAATGGTTTTCTAAAAAATAAGTTTATTAATGCTCCACTTTTCATTGCTTTTTTTCATTTCTGTTCACAGCTGGGATGTAGGGTGACAGCAAGGAGTTCCTTTTTGGGTGCATCCCTCATCAGTTTCTCTGACGCTGATAGGACAGTTTGCAATATTAGTCATCTAACCCACTTAATTGTCTCCATCATGAAACATTCTGTGTGTGATAACTTAATTCGCACAGTGTTATTCTAATAAGAACCTAAATCAGACTAGAGTGGATAATAGCGAGGGTGTGCTATAAAGAAGACAGTAGGAAATATCACCTCTGCATCTGTAGCTAATCAAGTTTTGGAAAGCAGCATCTAAAACTGGTAATTATGAGTGATTTTCTCATGCCTTTGGCAGCTCATCATTGTAATGTTCTCAGGTTGGTGATTAATGACATCTCTGAAACTTATCGTAAGGAGTCTTTAATAAAGCTACTGTTAACTGTAGCAAACATAAAGAGTTTCTCGGAAAGGGAGTAGGATCTTCCTCTTGTTTTCACACCACCTGAGAACCTCGGGTGTGGCATACAAGAGGGTGTTGGCTGCTCCACGTCTCTTATGGCTGCTTGCCTTTACACATGTCCTTCACAGAAGGTGTCTCAGAGCATCACCTATGAAGTGATGGGAGATTTCTGGAGTGGCTTTGAATGGTGAAGAACCTCCTCAAACCACTGGGATGACAAATTAGCTCAGGTTTACCTGTTGGGGGAGTATGTATCTGCATACAAAACTCACAACAAATTAGCCTTTATGAGGCCTTTTTCTTTGGTTGTTTTGCTATTTAGGCTTGGGGTTTTTGCTTGGTTGTTTTGTCTTTTTTTTTTTTTTTTTTTTTAAATCTGTCTTTAAAGAAACCAAATGTTAGGGAGTTGGTAGCAAAGGAGACCAGAGTTCTGCTGCCAGAAACCAGGAGCAGCCTAAGCTCCAGTAATGTGAAAATACGGTGTCATGAGACCCTGGCTTCAGTGGTGGAGTTTCCACCACATCTCCTCTGTCCTCAGCCACTCATTCCCATAATGGTGCTGCATTTCAGCTCCTCCTTCACCTTGCCAGTACAGCGACTTGTGTGGTGCTGCAAAGCAGATCAGCAAGAAGATCTGGGTTAAAAATAACCACCAAATGTTTTTGGTTTGTTTTATGATGGAGGTTTAATTTTAACTTGGATCGTGTCAGGGGTCTTGTGGCAGACACACTAGGGCTGTACTGGTGCAAGTGAGGCATCAGGATTTGCTGGGGGAGCAGGGGTCTGGCCTACACTGCTTTGAGTCCTGCTCCATAGGCATTATCCTATGGAACTGCTCCTCAAGCCCTCTTGCACCATCATCCCCATCAGGCCAGAGCTGTGTCTACCTGCAAGGTTGCAGGAATGGAAGAGAGAGAAGTGACAACTACCTGACCGCTTCCAGCTTCCCCAGCCTTGGCTAAAATTAATAGCCTTCAGTAGGACTGTTGGGAACTTCCTAAGTGTGATTCTTTAACTGGGATGACTGAGTCCAGCTTTGAACTTCTCACCTGTAGGTGAACACCCCCACAGCAGCCTCATAGCAGCTGTGTCACACTGATGCTCCATAGTGGCCTTTTTGGCATGCTCAGACTAATTGGCTTATAAATATAGGCCAGGAGTTTGCAGCCTCTTTCTCAGCCTAGGATGGTTCAAATATTAATGTAGCATGTGTGCAAAGCAAAGCATCTCTTCACGTTTGCAAAGCCAACACTGACTGCAAGAGATATGAGGGAGAGCACAGGCCAGGCTGGAGCTGTGTCCTGCCATCCTGCTGCACCTCTCCAAGAGGAATGGACAAGAGGATGGGTGCAGGCCAGGCAGCTCCCAGCTGATGCTGAGCTGTTACAATAGATCCTGTATCACTGCTATTTCTTGTAGCTGGGAAAGGATTTCTGGCCAGAGGTCCTGCACATCCTGGCAGACTCCAGCTGTTGTAACAGCTTTGTGTTGTTAGCAACCAGATGTTTTGTTTTATGCTCTGGGAACAGCCTACCAAACAGTCACCATGGGGCTGGAAGAGCACAAAGGTGGCTGAGAGGGCAGTGGCAGCAAATGAGGACTCTCATACTAAGGTATCACTCAGAAACTGTTCTCTTTTCCTAGCTTTGCGGGGAGCAGGGAACTTCCATGTGCCACATGTTAGGTACAGTACCGAAGGAAACAGGTTAAACTCCAAAGGCAAGTATTATTGTACCACAAAGTTTACTGTAATTTAGAACTTTGATTTTGTTGGTGTTTTTTCTTGCCAGAAGCAAAAGTGCTTATTAATTAGATCAACCTCAGAGTGCTCAGGGAAGGGAGACTTTAATTTTGTCCATTTTTAAACCAGTGGTTTAAAACAGAAAAAAAACAAAACCAAAAACAAACAAAAAACCCCAAACAATTACCCATGGCTTGTTGATACACTGACGATATAAATATCTTCAATTTATATTTCCATCAGCATTTAGCTAGTTTCCTGTCTGGTTCTTTTCATTTCCTGAGTTTACTCTGAGGAAGGGAAAAACATCCTTCCTTCAAAATAGGTGCAATCATTCGGCAATCTGCTTCTGCTTCTACAATATTAAGTTTTAAAACACTATTATGCAGAGAAAAAGCCTGACAGTAAATGTTTTAATGGATGGAGTGCTTTCTTCTGAAGCAACTCAGAGACACTCTCACTCAAGTATATCGTAAGGGATGATAAAAGGAGTGCCATGGAAAAGCAGCAATTAGGTCTTTTCAGGGATTTTTCCTGCATTTTAAGGTCTTTTGCTTTGCAGCAAGGAATGGCTGACATCTAGTGGCAGCTGCACCCTGGCCCCAGCTTCTCGATGCTGCTCACAGCCCTGCTCCCCTTGAGTTCTGCCATTCCTCGATGGATTTGATTTTCATAGCACTGAGGGGCTGGGACATAAAGTGGGAGCTGCTGCTGGAGTGGGGCTCCTCACCTCTGCCTGCTCCCTAGCTCTGCCAGGCTGCACTCCGACTCCAGCTGCATTGCTCCCAGGAGGGCTGGTTGTCTCCTTGGTAAAATCAACAGCACCATAGACTTTTATAGAATCATAGAACTGTTTGGGTTGGAAGGCACCTTTAAAGACCAGTAGTCCAACACTCCTGCAATGGGCAGGGACAGCTTCAACTAGGTCAGGTTGCTCAGAACTGTGTCCAACCTGGCCTTCACTGTTTCCAGGGATGGGGCATCCACCCCCCCTCTGGACAGCCCGTTCCAATGCCTTACCATCATGGCTTTCTTCATGGTTCCTAATATTAAACCTCTTACTCAGGTGTTCAGAGGCAATGGTGTACAGGAAGAGGAGGACCATCCACCTCTCCCTCCATCAAAGCTCCACATCAGCACATGGAAAGGTGAGGGCAAAGCAGGGCAAATACCTGAGCTGCTGGTGGTGAAGGCTTTGTCCAGCAGCACATCTACCAGCTCTGGGCTATACAAGATGGTTTGCACTAAGTGCATTAGTTAAGGAAATCACAAGCTCACCCTCTGTTTAATAAATTGAAAGAGATTAGATTGAATATTAGGGAGAAATTCTTTACTGTGAGGCACGGTAATGTGGTGAGGCACTGGAACATGTTGCTTAGAGAAGCTGTGGAAGTGCTCAAGGCCAGGTTGGATGGGGCTTTGAGCAACCTGATCTAGTGGAAGCTGTCTCTGCCTATGGCAGGGGAAGTGGAACTAGATGATCTTTAAGGTCCCTTCCAACCCAAACCACTGTATGATTCTATTCATCTCTTCTTCTTTCTCAGCCCTGAGATCAAGTCTGGCATGATTACTGGAGGGTTGGTAACAGTGCTCATGGACCAAAAAAAAAAGACCTGGTAAAATAGAATGGCAGAAGGGTCAATGGGACATCTGTCCCCTGCTGTGGTGAGGAAAGCTGCTCTTGGCAGAAGCCAGCAGCATCTATAGTCCAAAAAGGTCATTTGAAAGACTTAACAGGAGCTCTTCCTTGGCCTCACACTATTTATTTTTATTAAAAAAAAGACCCGGGTGAGCACAGCAGAAAAGAAAGCCTCCAGCCTGGGATGGCAGCCTTTCTTCCTTCTGCTGCCATTTGGCAGTTGTGGAAAAGGCTGTCAGCCTCAGGAAGAGAGCAAAAAGCACGCGCAAGAGAGCTGCAATACAACTGTAGCATCTTGAAAGATAAGGGTGTGGGAGAGGCCCGGAGATGGGGAAGAGGCTTCTTGGAGGAGGAAGGAATGTATATATATATATATATAACACTGAAAAAAATCAGCTGCAGAGGCCTCAGCATATGAAAGTTATGACAAACAATAATACCATTCCCCTCACAAAACAATCATGTTTCTACAGCTGTGGCCTGAGAAGAGCCAGAAGAAGTGAGGAGCCATCCCTGCCTCCCTGGAGAATGGTTTTATAACCAAAGCAGGCAAAGGGGCAGGCCTTATCCTGAGGCACCATTAATTCACCCTGTCAGCATCAGCAAAGCCAGCCCTTAGTTTGTCATGGGATGAGCTGTGTTTCACTTTTGTGAGTTCTCAAGGTCCCTCGCTCTCCAAAATGCCTGAAACCAGCATCTGCTTCTGCCAGAGCCCTGCTACCTTCAGGATACACCAGGAGGCCGCACAGGGCCGTATGCCTTCCTCCCTCTCTCCTCCAGATATCAGGTGCTTTTTCTTATTTTGGCTGTGAAAAGTCAAGTCTAAGAGACACAGCCACCAGCCCAGTCCTCCTCTCTTGGGTGGCCTTTCCAGTAGCTGTGCTCTCCAGCCCCACAACTCCCTCTCACAGCCTGGACTCCTGCCAGGAGTCAGGAACTTGCAACCCTATTCCCAAATCTGCTACTGAGCTGTTGTCTTGTGTCACAAAAGAGATGACCCAGCCATGGTAAACTAAGAGGGAGAGAGTAGGGTCCAGGAACTGCCGTGGCTGTTGGGACATGAGTGATGATAAGACAAGAGAAAATGGCCTTAAATTGCACCAAGGGGGATTTAGATTGGACATTAGGAAAAAATTCTTCATGTAAAGGATTATCAAGCAGTGAAAGAGGCTTCCCAGGGAATTGGTGGAGTCACCATCCCTGGGTGTGTTTAAAAGATGTGTAGAAGAACCCAACTAACCTTCAGGGAACAGAAGAAAGACTAAGAGGTCTGAGGATCTGTTGGTCCAAAGAGACACATGGAGTAGGGTGAGCAGAAAAGAATCTCCGTGTGAATAGTTTCCCAGCAAAAATAAGACCTGGTATTTCACATCCCATTCCCTACTGCATTTGTTGGCTCATCACCTTAAACTTAAGGAAGGAGAGTTGTCCCACAAGACAAGGTTAAGAATCTGCCTTATTAAAGAAAAAATGTTGCAAAGTTCTTTCTCCATCTAACTTCTCTAGTTCATCTATGAATCTACACACAAGTTTGACTGAGAGGTTTTTTTTTACTGAAGTAGACATGCACATAGACAGCCCTTAGAAACTCCTGTCTCAGGGATTGGAAAGCAAACTGGACTTGAGCCCTGTAGAGCAGAGGAAGGAGGCAGGAAGACACCAGAGAGATGCAAACTAGAACAGCATGGAGGGAGAGCTCCAAGGGGCCCCGGAGTGTGGGCAGATCTCTGTCCCAGGCCAGCTGTGGCTGCTCAGCACTCCCACAGGGCTGCCAGCAAAGGGACAGCACAGGACACCTCTGGAGCGCAGGGTGTTTAAACTGATCTGGGAATCACTGCACAAAGCGGATGGAGCAGCGCCCAGGTCTTGGCAGAGCTGAAGGGTCAGGAGCTGCCAGCAGGGCCAAAAACTGAAAGGTTTTCAATAAATGCACCCATTTGCCAAGTGCGTGTCTGTGCACGGTTGATCAGAGATTCATAGAATCATTTAGGTTGAAAGAGATCCTTAAGATCCAACCATAAACCTACCACCCTTTATCCCTTTCTTATTTATGGCTTAATATGCTCTAATCATGTTCTCACATTAACGAGAACACTTTAAAGTGGCATCTGAACAGGGAAAAATTAGCATTTAATTTCAATCTGAGATGAATACTGACTCAGAAGTACTTGCCAGCTTTAAGCCACTATCTCAGGTTCCTCTTTGATACTTTAAACCACCCACAATCTGCTGAGGGTGAGGGAAAGTGGTTTTGGCTGTGACTAGAATGTATTAATTAAATTCTCTGAGGGCTACCTTGCTTTTGGGAGCTCTACCTGCAATTCAGCAGTGCCCTATAAATCCAGTTATCTATGCTTATCACATGATGGAAAAGGAAGAATTCATTTCAGTGTACACTTCGTAAAGAAAACAGAGGACAGAGAGGGCATTTTCATGTCACAAATGTGTGGCAAAACCATGCAAATCCTATTTCTTCTAGAAATGGGAACAATTGAGGACAGACATATTAATTTCTGTCACTTCACAAAAAATAAATTAAAAAATGGGGGATTTTAAATTATTCTGCATAATGTGACTGTAACTTTAGTTGGATCAACTGTCTCACCAAGCTTGCTGAACAACTTGAGCGCGTCAACCGGAAAAAATGGATTTACCTTCAATTTATCTTCAAAGTGTTCTGATTTTGACTCTTGATTCAAAGTATTTCAACCTAAATTTTGTGGCAATAAATATAATTTGATTGATTACTCCCAAAATATTGACTCTGAAATGAAGGTGTTTGCTCAGTGACTGGTCTTAGAGCACTCTGAAATCATGGGGGGAGCTGTTTACTTGCTTGATGGGTGCTGGACTGGTGAGCAGGAGGAAGGCCTCAATAAATCATTTCTGACATTAACCTTGCAGAAACAAATTCCCAAGAGTGTTTGTGTTAGTTCTGCCACCGGTGCTTGTGCAAACACTGCTGGACAGAATTCACACCGCTATCTTTCTGTGACTAGTTTAAACAAAAGTTCCTCATGGGCATTTCCAGACATAGTCAATGGGAGGGACAGGAATGAAGGAAAATGCACTTTGCTTATTTAAACGACAGTTAGTGTGTCATTGGAAAGACGCATGAAACGTTTGCAACAGATTTTGGGGTTGATAAAAAATAACAGAAAGCATTGACTGGATTAAGCAATGAAATACCATTTTTATGTGTGTAAATAAGCAGAATGTTCCAAATGTCCGGCATCTGGCATCTGTACTTTTCGTATGTGTTATTTTTAGTGTCATCTTTATCTATGGCATGAAATTTTCCCTAAAATTTGTTGTTTAGCATAATGATTATGAGGTTAAGATGATATAGGCCAGACCTTCTGGGTCTATCATGAGAAATAGCTGGATATGGAAGCCTCTGTTCCTGGGAACAAATACTGCAAGTTGGTAAGTAGCAAGTGCAGGGTACATATGTATACATATATATATTTGTATTTTTAATTTAAAAGTTCTCTTAATGATAACCTTGTGCAGAATTGCCATATTCTCTTCAAAGACAGCAAAACTTCTAACTACAAAAGCTCTAGTGGAACATCATTCTGCAAGGATATGGACCTGCTTGCACCTGTGCTAGTGGGAGCTGTGGCTGCTTGACTGAGTAACTGCCTGAGTTCTGCTGGTACATGGAGATGTCACACCACCACTGCAAATAACTGGGTGAGACCTGAAACCCCACTGATGTCCCACCAGTGCTAGAGCTGGACTTTTAATTTCCGTCTATTTCTAAACAGAAAGTCTTTTCTAACAGTGAGCCCTGAAAACTCAGTTTTAGATCCTGAAGACCAGCAGAATGCTCCCCAGACTTGGGATGAGACTTTGGATATTCTAGAGATCCACTACAGAGCACAGCCATTTCCCATGCTCCACTTCTTCTGTTGAGAAAAAGCAGGATAGTTGTGCTTCTGCCACTAAATTAAGTAGGAGGCCCCAAGCTTCTTTACGGTGCAGGACTTTGGCACCGCTCACTGCTTAAGGAAGGCTGTGGGTTGGACTCTGCTGGTGTGCAATGTGAGTGGGCTGCTCAGACCCAGACATGGTGTTGAGGGGGTGTCCAGGGGACAGAGGATATTACTGCTGTGGCAACATTATTCTCCCTGCGTTCCCGCATGGTCCTTCCAGGCATAGCCCGTACACAGGTGCATCCCCCACAGTTTCTGCCTGCTGGGCCACCTACCCATGGAGGGAGAGAGGTGTCCCAACACAGTAAAAGCCAAAAGCTTGGGTTGTCCTGCTGATGTACCCTACACAGCTAAATAACACCAGCCTGCCCTATCTAGGATGGATCTTTCCACCAAACATATCAGAGCCAGGGAAAGCTTTATTTTGCTGTAACCCATGATGTCACTCCCTTGGAATAAGAGGCGAAACCCATCTCTGACCTTAGCAGAGCCCTCAGTGAACTGCTGCAAACCCCCATTGATACACTGCCACACTTTCCTGAGTGCTCCTGTAACTTTTGCTACATGTTAAGCCCCCCAGCAAGGGGTTGGTTCAATGATTTCAGGGGTTCTTTTTTGTCAAAGATTGATTACAATTCTGCCTTTGACAAATTAGCAGGAAAACTTTCCTGGTGTTTTTTTAACAGGTGGTTCTTCCCACATCACCAGACTCAAAGTCCCTTGGAAACATGTTGTTTTTACTTGGCAGAAAGGTGAAAACAACTGACTGAAACGTGAGAAATCAGCATGTGGGCCCGACAGACCTCACTGCCCACTAACTTGCTATCACTCATTCATCAAGGCAGTTTCAGTGAGAGGGAAAGGAGTCTGGAGACTCCAGACATCAGTCTGGAGAAAACAACCCCTCTGAATCTGCATTCAACATTCAGCAGCAGAGCCAGGGCAGCCCCATGCCCTCAACCACCACTGGACTCTCTCCAGTATGTCCCTGCACTTTGTGCAGCAAAGGGCCACAAAGATGACACAAGGAACTGGAACATCTCTCTTGTAAAGAAAGGCTGAGAGAGCTGAGACTGTTCAGCCTGGAGATGAGAAGGCTCAGGAAGAGTCTCATCCGTGTATAAAAATACCTGAAGGGAGGGTGCAAAAAGAATGTGAACTCAGACTTTTTTCAGCAGTGCCCAGTATCAGAGACCATGAGCATAAAACTGAAACACGTGTTACCTGAATATGAGGAAACATTTTTTTCCCCTTTTTTTTTTTTTTCCCCCTCACTAAATCGGAGTGTAAGAGCTGCAAATTCAAGAGGAGCTTCTAATTTCTGATTAGCCCATTTCCTTTGGTAGCCACAGACTGGCTCAGTCCTGTGTGTAACCTCCACCATGCCTGTGAGAGCAAGTTCAGCAGCAGCCTGCATCATGTCTTGAAAATCTGTGGGATCTGAAAACTGAAAATAAGATTAAAGCCTGTGTTCCAGTTAGCATCTGTCATGATCCTTTTTGACCATACATTAATCCAAGAATGAGGGATAAGGAACCAATTCTGCTGTCAGTTTAGCTACACATAAGCAGTGTTGTCCTACAGGGGGGAACACAGAAATCTCATCACATCCCCTCTACAGAGGGAACCAAGAAGTGCATTTCACCAAGTCCTAGGGTGCTCAGAATTATCTTAAATGCTCTGAGTGTTCAGTTTGATGGACTGTGTAGAAAGCTTTTCTGTTGAAGCAACTGAAGAGGTTGACCCTCAGGAGTAAAAGGACAGCCTTATTCCAAACCACAGGGCTGACTGCTTGGAAGGAGAAAGAATTTGCCAAATAAAGTAAGAATGCCTGGAATTTCACCTGGTTTCAGGGTATGCAAGTGTAGTCTTCAACTAGAGAAGGACTGCTCAGAGATGCCACCCTCTCTGCCTCTTTGCTGTCTATAATCCTGGCTCAGTGGCATTCATTTCCAGCTACCCTTTGGGTCCTTGTTCTCTTGACACTTTTGAGATTACAAAGGTAATTTACACTGATTAGAAGTAAAAATACTTGGTGTAAGTTCTGAAGTGGAAAGATGACTTATAAGTCTTAAAAATTGCCACAAAAATTGTCAAGAGAAGTTTTTATTGCTCCTGACACAGCTAAAAGAAAACGGTATTTGGAGAATAGGAATCTCTGACATATCTTCTTTCAGGGTAGGTTTGGAATTATTTTCTCCTGGTTTAAGTCTAAGGGATGAGCATTTTGTAGATTAGTGCTGCAAATACCCTGCCCCAGGTACACAGGAGCTCATTTGGTTACTGACAAAAGAGTGTTCAGCTCTAAAACCTGCATCCACTCCCCTGACAAGTGGGACCAACAGATGGGTGAGCTGAAAAGTGTTCCTCTACCTGTTCTGTCAGCACATATACACCCACTGCCTTGGCTCTGGGCAGATAAAGGGCTTTTGATAAGGGGGTTGGCGTGTCAACTGCATATGGCTCCCTTCAGCAAGCTGTCATGCTCACAACCAACTCATTTTAGTTGCATTTTGCTCTCAGTGGTGAGAATTATGCCTCAGCTAGTTCCTCCATTTGCTGGCATTTTCACAATGCCGCTACGAAAGTTTGTTCCCAAGCTGTTCTTCCTCCCTTTTACCCTCATGCTTTTTAACCACCTTACTTTATGCAGTTTCTGGGCATTTTGGGAGTAGGTTCTGAGGCACCTCCTTAGCAGGGCCATCCTACACAGAGAGCCAGAAGGAGATGCTTTAAAAGTTATTTGAGACTTTGACAATCTGAGACATGAAGACTTCCATAGACCATCCAAACTGGGGCTTCCACAGGTGTTGCTCCCTTCTCACACTGGAGGCTAAGGTCTGATTCTTTGCTACTGGCAATCTGCCAGGCTTGATCATCTGCCAATATGTGGCTGGCTGTCAACTTTCATACTGGTTCAAAATTTGCCACCCCCAGCCCTCTTCCTATGCTTAATCAGGCCTTGCAAATCTTTCACCACATTAACTCAGTCTCTACCATATATTTACAGAGTTTAGTGACCTTTACCTGTAGTCAGTCATTCCCATGGTCTAATTTGTCTCTTCCCACCCACCCCCCAGCACCTCCATCACACTGCCATTGGCTGTAAATTATTTACCCAGCACTTGCAGAACGCTGAGTGTATCCCGCAAGGCATGCACAGCTCACTTGCAGTTCTGCTCTGGTTTAGGCTTCCCATATTTTCTGGCATCTCATGCTCATCTCCTTGCCCTTGGTTGCATCAGCACTTGCTTGTCATCTTCACTATAGCAGGTAATTGGCTGTGTTGGGAAGGCTCTGGACATGAACTGTGGTACATATAAATGCACAGTGGGCAGTAGATCATGTGGATGGAGGAGCACAGATCACTGGCACACAGTTCTGGGAGACTGTCCTATGTAGTATCATAGTATCTTAGAGTCCTTCAAGTTGGAAAAGAACTTGAAAATCATCAGGTCCAACACTGACCCAGCACTGCAAGTCCGCCACTAAACCATGTCCCTAAGCAGCACAGCTATACTTCTTAAATAACTCCAGGGAGAGCGACTCCACCCCAGGGCAGCCTGTTCCAACTCTTGACCACCCTTTTGCTGAAATTTGCCTAATAGCCAGTCCAGAACTCCCCTGGAACAGCTTTAGGCCACTTCTTCTTGTCCTGTCACTTGTTACTTGGGAGAAGAGACCAACCTTAACTGGATACAACCTCCTTTCAGGTGGCTGTGGAGAGTGATAAGGTTCCCCCTCACCCTCCTTTTCTCCAGGCTAAACACTCCTAGCTCCCTCAGTTGCTCGTCATCAGACTTGTGCTCCAGACCCTTCCCCAGCTCCATTGCCCTTCTCCAGACTCACTCCAGCGCCTCAATGTCTTTCTTGTAGTGAAGAGCCCAAAACTGAACACAGGATTTGAGATATGGCCTCACCAGCGCCGAGTACAGGGGAACAATCACTGCCCTGGTCCTGCTGGCCACACTGTTGCTGATAAAAGTCAGGATGCCATTGGCTTTTTTTGGCCATTTGGGCACACTGCTGGCTCATGTCACTGTCGACCAGTACCCCCAGCCACTCTGCCCCAAGCCTGTAGCACTGCCTGGGGTTGCTGTGATCCAAACAGACCAGTGGTAAGAAACACAACCAGACCTAGAGAGGATGTCCTGTCTCTGTCCATGGCTCATATGCATGTCTTCATTCAGCTGACAAACTAAAAGAGGAAAGATTTAGATAGATATTATGAAGAAGTTCTTTACTCAGAGGATAGTGAGGCACTGGAACAAATTGTCCAGAGAAGCTGTGGATGCCTCATCCCTGGAAGTGTTCAAAGCCAGGCTGGATGGGGCTTGGAGCAACCTGGTCTAGTGGAAGCTGTCCCTGCCCATGGCAGTGGGAGGGGAACAAGATGATCTTTAAGATTCCTCTCAACCCAAACCATTCTACGATTTTATGATTCTGTGAACACTGGGGATCACCACAGCATCTGACCTAAAACAGGCATTTAGAACCTACTCTGAATGCCTGCAAACTAGAAGTTCAATGTTTCGCTTCCCGGTACTGCTGCATCTAAGCCCCCTAGTTTTTTTCCTTGTTTTTGAATGACTGGATGAGATTGCCAACAGAAATGTCTACTATTAAAGTCTGTAGTGGAGGTTAGTATATTAAAATAATATTTTAGGAGGATAATCAAGACCAGCAGCTCATCTCATTGCTGGAAAAACTAGTATAATCTTAGGGATAAGATTCTGGAAAGTAAACCACCCACTGTGATACACAAACTGTTTGCCTGGTGAAAAAGCAAACCTATCAGTAAAAGTTCATGAGTTTATTGTCCACAGCATTTGAGCCTGGGATTAAGTTACAGATCAGAAGTACTATCACAGCACTCATTGCCTGACAAAACTGCAGGTGGACTGCAGAGACTTGAGGGCACATGGACACAAAAGCCACAAACCATGCAGAACATCCTGAACTTGCTTAGATCAAACCTGAGCACAAGTTTTTTGACTCTCTTATAGGTGAGATGAAGACCACAGGTTACTGCACAGAGGTTAGCGTGGATTTTAGATCCAAACCCAGCACCTACCACCATCATCCACACTGGTTTCAAGGCGTGCAGATGGGCTTCTGAGTGGTTGCCGTGTGCCCGCTGCAGGGGGGCTGGCTCACAGGGACTGTCGGAGTGTGAATCGGGAGGGTGACACCAGGAAACAGAATTCCTCAAAAGGCTGTCAGAGCATCCAAGCAAAGCAAAACTTCCTAAATATGTGGAGATCATTTGAAAATATGCGGTAATGCTCCCACTAATGTTCTTACAGAAAGCTGATGCCCTTTCCTTAAACCTGGTGGGCTCTGAGGACCTGTGGGGTGGTCTCCGAGGCCCGTGGGAGCAGCTCCTGGCTGCCCGGGACCTCGCATGTGTCACCACTAGGTGTCACAGCTGTCCCACAGAAGCCACCCTGTCCCACAGCACAGAAAGCAGCGAATCCCTTGCTTTTGGCAGCTGCCAGAAACCACGCAGTCCTGATAAAACCTTGGGGAGGGGCCAGAGCCCGCATCTGGCTGTAACCTGCCTCCATGGAGAGGACCAAAGGTGGGACAATTCCGGATCTCACCAGAGCCATGGTCTGGCTCAGCACAGCATGCCGAGGGCAAGAGATTGGAGGTGCAGGATTGACTTTTCAGATTGACTTGAAAAAGTATATTCACAAGGCAAACCATCTTATAAACAGCATCCATATTCCCTGTCTGTCTCTGTACAGTCTGTGCACATACTCCAGGAAAATGTAATATTTTTCTCACATGTCTAATGGGTGTTGTAGCCAGTGCTTCTGGTTAAGTTTCACACATATCCCACAATGTTGTCATTAAGAGTCTCAAACCCTTTCCCTTTCTGTGGTGTATTTTCCAAAAGTGGGCTTCCCTGGTTCATACTCCTGGTTCCCACTCCACTGTGTGCTGGTTTGGGCTGGGATACAGTTAATATTTTCCATAGTAGCTAATATGGGGCTATGGTTTGGATTTGTGCTGTAAACAGTGTTGATAACTCAGAAATGTTTTAGCTATTGCTGATCAGTGCTCACACAGCATCAAGGCCTTTTTTGCTCCTCAACCCACCTCACAGCAAGGGGGCTGGAGGTGCACAAGGAGTTGGTAAGACTGGGAAGATTGCTGATTGACAGGAGGCTGAACA
>JAYRBT010000001.1:34350406-34367892 GCA_036023395.1 Myiotriccus ornatus | reverse complement strand
TTTTAAGATGAGGCTGGATGTGGCACTGAGTGCCATGATCTAGTAATCACAGTGGGGTTGGATCAAGGGTTGGACTTCATGATCTCAGAGTTCTCTTCCAACTCAGTTAATTCTGTGACTCTATGATTCTATGATACAGCCAGGTCAGCTGACCCCAGTGACCCAAGGGATATTCCAGACCATCATGTTCAGCAGATAAGGCTGGAGAAGAAGGAAGTGGGAAATGTTCAGAGTTATGGCATTTGTCTTCCCAAGTCACCATTACTTGATGGACTCCTGATGTCCTGAGGATATAGCTGAACATCTCCCTGCTCATGGGAAGCAGCAAATGAATTCTGTGTTTTGTTTTTGCTTTACCTATTAAACTGCTTTTATCTTGACCCATGAGTTTTCTCACTTTTATTCTTCCAATTCTCTTCCCCATCCCACCAGTGGAGGATGAGCAAGCAGCTACGTAGGGCTGAGCTGCCGGCTGGAGTTAAACCACGGTACTTTGCTTCTCCACAAAAGGAAAAGAGATGAATACTTTACATACTGTAATTTCCACACAGATCATAAATACAGCATTTTGGGGAAATGATCCTTAAAAGAGTTGCTATATGAGTTTATATTATTGTGTTCAGCCAGGATTATGCTGGAGATTTCATACCTCTAGGCTGTGTCAGTGAGAAAAGAGGCAGCTCAAACATTTACTCAACCCTGAGGCATCCTCTTCCATGATACCAAGCACCCTGGAGGTCTCCTCTTCTCTTTTAACACAGTCCACATACCCACATTCAGACAGCCCCTCTGTTTACTTTTCTACTGCTGGAGCTGGGATTACCCTCACTGGGAGGCTGTGAGGATCAGCTGCTTCCCATTGTGATATGCTTCATTAATAAAGCTTTTTTGGGGGTCTGTTTTCAAGATGACATGTGGGAAATGCACACCAACTCCCAGTAATGTAAATTAATAGCACTTGAACTGTTTGAGAGATTCCCTGCAAGCTGCTCTGCAAAGACAGTCCTGCAGCATATGTCAGGACTCATTAACACATCAGCTGCAGCACATCCAATGCTCTGAAAAAGATTTAGGAGGGACTAATCCCTCCAGTGGCAGAGCTCTGTTGGCCTTTGGCAGAGTTACATCATGGGTGAATTTAGCCTCTATTGTCTAACATCAGACAGACTTGGCACCAGAGAAATAATGATGACAATAGCAGATGAGCTTGACATGCCTGAGTATCATTTGTTCCCTTCCTCCCATCATTTCAGAGGGAGCCCCTGAGCCAATTCGCTTATCAGACTGTGTTCAGAAAACTGAAGTCAGCACAGTGTGCTGCTTCCTGGCATAAGCCTTCAGGCAGCCTAACAGCTTTTCTGCCTCTTTCTAACAGTTTAATGAAATAAAACATCATTTTGATTTTCACTCTGAAAGTAACTAAGTGGGCTCACTGCTAAGGTTCACTGTGATTTGGCATACAAGGACAGGAACCATGTAACAAAATAAGAGAGGAGGCTGTCATTTCACGATGCAAACAAAGGTTGCATTCAGCTTCAACAACTTGTGCTTGCATTTGTGGCATTTTGTCAGGAGTTTTGCTAGTGTGAGAGGAGGTCTTTGTCCCAGAATGGAATCCCAGTTTGGTTGTGATTCACAGTCCTGTTATGGGGTGACCACCATCCAGTCATTTAATCTCACTGCATCTCAACATCACTCCTCCTTTCCATCACCTTTTCATGTGGCAAGTTGTCTTTTTCTTTCTGCCTTTCAGCTGAGGCCACCAAATACATCAGTGACCTCATAGAGAGCATAGCAAGCTCCTCTGATTTGGAAGCACTGATGGGTGTTTGTCTCATGTAGGTGCCAGGATCCCAGGGCACTATCTTTGTGTGAAAACAAGAGAGTTTGCAAATCTATTTGGATGACTTCACATGGGAAATGCACAGAAGTCAGCGTTAAAAGGGTAGGAGAAATGAACAGAACTTGCTGTACTCCAATTAGGGAATAAATTGTCAGAAGTCTGCAATTAAACTTGCAGCAGGAAGCCTTCTGGGCTAAGGTTGCTTTCTATATGGAGCACTTGACAGTTAAAATTGAACTCTGTTGAATTTTGCTACAGAAGTATACCTGTGTTTCTTTCTTTTCATTTATGAGTCGTACAATCCGTTTTACTTATTTATATGAGATGAACCTTTAAGAAATGATTTAAAAAGCAGAAGCGGGGGCACTGATGATGCTTAACATACCTGTCTCCAAGAAAACTGAACAAAATGAGTTTTGTATGTGGACTGTGTGTATTAATTTTATGATGATATAGCTTAACCAACATAGCATTATATCTTTAGAAATTAATTGTGCTATTTAAAGGTGTCTGGTCCTAACACTAAGCAAGCATAATAAAAAATACAACACACAAATGCTCAAGCTCTCTGCAGGGTGTTGTATTCCTGTGTGGGCAGCCAGTCCGTTCATGAGTTTTTATCACTGCTGGTCTCAAGTCCCTGTGCTATTTGTAGGACAACAAAATCCTGTCCATCAAGATTCAGTGCCAAATATCACTAAGCAAAGCTACTTGCTTAAAAGCTCAGGAGCCCCTCCAACTCAGTACAGAGAATACAATTAGGTAAGAGCCTGTGCTCTTCCTGGAAATCAGCTGTATGTTTGTGTTGCTAACTTTAACAGATTGTTTAGTAAATTGAATTCCATTTCCAAAGCTGAGAACATAAAGTGACTAAAACAAAGATTTTTTTTTTTTTAGACAACACCCAGGGACAGAACTCAAACAAGTCAGCAATTAGCCAATGGGTTATAATCTGAGGACTGGAAAAAGCTGCTGGTATGATCTTTTTTTCATGTCTTTGAACCAAATCCCAAAGACCTCTCAAATTTTTTTGTAAACTTCTTCTCAACATCATCATGGTGTCACTGGTCAAACTGGATTGACTTTTGACCCAGAACAACAGGTTGACCAAACCACGCATCTCAGACACGAAGAGTATCTTGTAATCTCCAACTCTGCCTAATTCAGACCAAGAGCTTAAATTTTGGTTGTTCCATCAAGTTGGAGGAAAGTGTCTCGGTCCCAAGGTTATTGATTATTCTGATGGTCTGTTTCATATTTCTCATTATGAACTCCAGAAGATGTTAACTTTATCCCTGATATGGCATTATTAACTAAAAAAAAAATTTTAGTTCATTAGAATACATAGGATGGGAATGTAATTGGGATGCTGACTCTGAATTTTTTTCTGCTGAGTTTGAACATTGAAATGTTTGCTACAAAAATATATTTCCTGGAAATATATCCCACAAAGTAAAAAAAAAGCTTCCATATCTCCATAGCTCCCACCCACACTGCAAGCCAAACAGAATACTGTTCCATGCCTAGAGGAGACATCTGTCAAGCCTTGCCAATGTTTCATCAACTGAGAGATTTCAGTCTCTCTAGATAGAAAAACTATATAATTGGAATTAGACAGGTAACACTGAAGTTGCCTTTGAGAAGAAAACCTTCAAAGCCAACTCTGAAGTATCAACCCAATCAATCACAAATATATATTAATTATGATTGGAAACCCCACAGTCTGTTAGGGATCCTGAGGCATAGATTTCCTGTCCATGGCACTGTTGTACAATGCGGTGAATAAAGCAGAAGATACTGGCATACCATTTCCCTCAATCCTGTTTATACCTCACAATTTTGGAAATAGCTCTCTAAAGTGCAACCAGCTCCCATCCACATACCATAAAAGCAAACATACCAAAATACCAGATACAAATAGTCATAACCAACATCCCCCCACAATCTTTAAAACATAAAAATTAAAATGCAGCCTGAATAAATAAGGCCCACAATGTAGGGAAAGCAAAATTGCCTACAAAAGGAGGTCTAAGAGCATTTTTCAAAGCATAATGTTTGGCTAGGAGCCATGTGGGTGCAGACTTCTGGAGAGTCTCTTTCATAATCTGACGTAATGTGGATTGGCCTCACCCCTTGTAAGAATGAGAAGTAGAATTAATATTTGAACATCTATTGCTACTGAGAGAAAAGTAGCCTGGCAGACAGTGCTCAAGATGCATTGGTAGGACTGCTGCGGTGGGAGAAGCCTTGCCAAGGCAATAAGACCTCAAGGCTTCAGATGAATGTACTTCTTGTGAGCTTCTCAAGTGAGAAGACCTATTTAATGAGCTGTCCCAGGTCAGAGCTGAAGGATACAGTCAAATGAGAAAGAACTCAGGCAACGGCAGAGACTTTACACCACATCACAACAGTTATGCATAATCTTTTCAGTATCCAAAGGTCTCAGCTGCCCTGTGGAAACCATGACTATAGAGGAGATTGGACAGGAACCTCCTTTCAAGGCAGTTCAGGCAGTGTAGCTAGACAACTTGCTACAATAGAAATGTCAAATGGGAGCCTTTTGCAGGCCTTGTGTCTTCTTCCATTATAGCTATGTTTTCATTAATTTAGCCATATTACCTGCCTATCTGTGGGATTTTCCAGAATGCTCCTGAGAAAGTTGCACAATAAACACAAGGACCATCAAACCCAGATCAGGATGCATTGTTCTGAGAGCAAACCCTTGCAATGCCAGCCTTTATAAAGTCATTGCATAGAGAAGCACAAGCAGCAATACAGTAGGTTTTTCTGTCTTTCAGCCTTTAGAAGAAGCCAAGACTGATGGAAGAAAGCTGTCAATAAAGAAGAAAATAGGACAAAATTTAGTCTCTGATTTAATTTCCGGGGAGTTTCATCAGCAATTTGTCTGTTTTATACACTTCTTTTGGAAAAAAAAAAAGTTCAATGAGAACATTTGTATCCAGAGATAGCATTCCTTGTCAAAACAGCCCTAGGTTTAGACATAAGCATCCCTGCACGTTACTTCAACTGTGTTCAGAAGAAGACTTTTGTTTATAAATACAAATGTGTACACATAAATACCTATTTTCCCTATGAGTTTCTCAAATAAAGAAGAAAGATTTCTCACATGCACAGTAGAAGACTCAGGAAATTCAAGGCTTTCCATGGTAGTTGGCTTTTATTTATCTCTATTATACTTCTGAAGGCCTTGGTTTCATCCTGAGCATAGGTGAAACTGTGAACTTTTTTGTAAGTTGGAAAAAATCTTTTCCCTCTGAATTTTAAATATGCCTCATGATCCATACACCTGGTTATGCTATATTTAGCAATCTGAAGGATGGTCGTATGGGAATGAGCTTGAGGTTCAAATTCTGACTGTCACAGGAGCATTCATGCCACACTTCGTGGGCAGATGTGGGGCCAGCTCTAAGCCTAATGAAACCAGTAATTTCCCCATCTGATCCCCATATGGGATGAGTGACTGACATGTACCTACTGACACATCACCCAGTAGATAGGCTGGACCATGCCCAAGTTATTCTACATGTGAATTTTGGACAGCCTTCAAAAGCTCCTGCCAGCCGACAAAATGCTGCATTGATGCTTCATCTCAGGTAAGTTTTTCAAAATCTGCATCTGCCTGTCACCTACAAAACTGGGACAGAAGAGCTGGTTTTCTTCTTTTTTGATGTTTTCAGACTAGAGGATTTTTGAGATAGAGTTCACTTCTAGCCATGGGGTATATTTGAGGCTGGCCAGGAAATGTTTTTCCTGCCCTCGGTGAAAATACAACGCACAAGTGTTTTCAATCTCTCACTCAGGCAAAACAAACACCTTTAGAAGCAGAGGGAAACCTTGACTGCAACAAAAGCCTCAAGGTACTGTGTAGCAGATGACACAAACCTCAGAATGAGAAATTCTTCCTCATAGGAAGACTATTTCTGTGAAAAATGTCTGTGAAGGGAAGCTCTGTTAAAGCACTGGCTCTGCTCTTGGGGAGTTCAGTAAGGGGGGTGTTAGTTACCAGTGCTTCCTGCTTTTCCAGCTCCACCTAAGGAGGGAACTTCACGTTGTAGCACTCTCAGCTTTCACCACTCATATGCCACTTCCCTTCAAATCTTGGAGAAAACTCAGTAAATAGGAAGACTCGAGGCTTTTGCTCTGTCACATTTCAGGTGCCCTGAGGGAAGGAGGGATCCAGCAGCACAGAACTGAAGAAGTCATAAGCACAAGGAACTTCGTGGTGCAGCTCTCCCTCTTCTGTTTATCTCAGAAATGCTTGAGTATATGATGCTCCTTGCTTCTCTTGCTTGGGCAAAAAAAATAATCCACGTATGAAAATTCAAGAAAGAAACAAGCTTCTTACAGAGCTAACACCCAAGCTAGTCAACAAAAGAGAGCCTCCTGGCTGTAGCAGGCAGGGGGTCTTGGTGTGTTGGATATTTTTCATTAAATCTCATCTGTTCTGTACTGTAGCATCTATACTATTCCCAGTTTCTGTGTAGCAGTGATGGGACATTGACAGAAATAGTATTAAGGGAACAGTGGCAGACACATCAAAGTAGTATGCTACACTTAACCTTTTTAATATATTTCTCCAGCAGGATTTATTTGCCTTTCCAGGACCTGTAATTCATTTGAAATGAAACATCAAATGCAGACATTACTGATGTTTCATGATCTCAGATCCTGATCTGATTTTAAATTTTTTATCAAATTTTGACTACTCAGGAATGACCAAATAATACTGTTTTTACTACATCTTTCTTTGCTCCTTCTCCCAGTCACAGCGCTCATGATCTAGACAGGTATGAAATAAGCCTTTTTTCCTTTTTTCTTCTTTTTCTGGAGGAAAAAAAGGTTATCTGCAGCCCAAGTTATCCATCTGTATTTTGTTTGAGCCAAGAGACAAACCCCAGATAGTTCATTTTCAGCCAAAATCAACAACGTTAAAAATTACAGTGCTGTCCACTAGCTTAGTCATCATGCATGTTGCCCATTTGATTGGGATTAGAACAAAACAAAGAACTCAAGAGAATAGCGTGTGTTGCATTAGGATCTCTACCAAAGTCTGTAGGGAGAGCCAGAGAAAAAATGACTCACACACTGGGAAGAATTCCACCTGTTCCCATCCAAATTATCCTTCCCTGTCAGGCTTGAAGCAGCTGATGCACTGGTTCCCATGGGAATATTTTTGTCTTGAACAATATACACATTTAACCACTTCCTGAGTTTGTCTTATTTGTTGTTTCCATTAAATGCTGTCCTCTAACCAGCACAGAGCCTGGTACTGAGTGAACACTTCTGCCCCCCATCCTGCCCCAACTTCAGCTGTGCTCTTATTTTTAAAAGAAATTAAGGGTAACTAATGGAAGAAAGTCATTACTATCACCAGGACTGGGAAAGCCTTTGAAAAGGTCTCCCGTGAAAAGGGATTAGTGAGAAGCAGGAACAAGGGGAAATGGATTTGCTTGAAAAATAGGCTGAGGACCTTGAAATTCCAAACAAAGCCATGCCACATAAAGAAAGGCTCACAGGATGGCTACAGTAATGGCCTAAAATTCACTACCTAGAGATATTTAATGAGTGTTTCTTCCAGTAATCGAGAATCCTTTATTAAAAAACTAGTTGATTATGCATAGAAGAATGTATCAGTGATTAAAAGTCACACCACCACTGAGTCCCAGACCCCACTACAGCCATCTCTGCCTACGCTGCATGGCCACAAAAAGAAATGGAGATAGAAACTGAGCATAAGCAGGAAGATTTTATAGGCACTTTTTCAAGCTGTTCCTCCAGCTGCCTCAGAATCACAAATCTGTGGATGTGAATCAGCCTTCAGCACAGGGAAACAATAAAACTGCTCCACTGCATTCTTTTGTTGGTGTCTGAGTGATGGTGAGGAACAGTAGCAGTAACACTTTTCTGCATCACTCTTGATGAAGTGCAAGTGAGAGAATTAGGCATGAGGATGGAATTTATGGATATGCCTACACAGACACATACAGGCAGGTGAGAACTTGCCTTGCTATGCTGTCAGCTAGCCAAGTATCAATAAGATGGATGTGGTTTTATTGTTCCAGATCTGTATCCATCTCTTTGGACTTCTGTGATTATCTTCTCAGGTCTAGTTTTCATATTGGCATTAATTTGTCTGTGACTGCACAATCAGCATTTCAGACTATCTTCTATTTAAAAGATTTTTCAAGAGAAACAGTGTGTTGAGGGATCAATGCTCAGTTTGTGAATCTATTATACAGATGCTGGACTGTCTCTGAAGAGAATTAGGTCCATTCCCTAATACACCTAATATTGGCTCTGTTTTCAGATATGCCATTTATTCTTATATTTGCAAAATAAGGTTAAATATTTCATCACTTGAAGTGGGGTTTAGAAAAACATCTGTAGTGTGAAATTTGTTTGTGAACTAGGTTGCTATTACAGTGATTATGAGTAAAGTAAGCAGCCACCATGCAAGTAAGACCTCCTATTAGCTTCACCTTCTGTGCAATTGTTATTGTCACTATTGTTCTGTCATCATATATTCAAAACTTCAAGAAAATTAAGAAAATGAGCCTTAATGCAATAGAATGGAAAAATAAGGACTATTTTCTATTTTTGAATAATGCGGAATAGTGCTATGTTCTACTATTCCTTCATTTGGTGTTGATTAAAGGGAGGAATTTCACAGGAACAGTCTTAATAACTGGAATACTGCAAAATGTTTCTACATTGTTGTTTTTCAAATAAAACTGATTGTCTTTAAAAGTGAGTCTAACGAGCCTTTAGGTTAAAGTCCTGAATCTCTCTGTAGCACGTACATAGCATAGATTTGAGCCAGATGTTTTACATTTTTCGTGCCTGAGTCATGGGCTGACTGTCTGACTATTGACCCATGTTTTGGAGTGAATAGATCAAGATTCTTTTCTGGTAACTGTAGTTTCCTGTCAATGGAAAAATGTTGGAAACTCTTTCTCATGAACTTCTGTCCCTCACTGGCTGTATTTCCTGTCCAAGACCTCTCTAAGTTGGTTGACATGGTGACAAGCTTTATCTCATATGAAATCGTTGATTCGGGAAAAAGGGAATGTCAGTGGCAGCTTAGATAAACTAAGAGGAAACTATTTTCCTAACTCACTTTCTTAAGGCAAGAGGCATACGGTGAAAGGATGTGATTGCAATTTGTGTATCATTCAGGCTAGTGCTGTCAGAGCAGTTATTAGCTAACATTCACAGTTTCATTTGTATTTAGCAATATTCACATTTCAGATGTACTTGAGTAGATAAGGTTTTGTAGCAGTAAATAAGGAAAAAAAAAAAGCCAACATCAAGAGAACTTGAAACAGCCTGGAAAGTTGAATATTTATATTGTCAGGACCTGATATGACCTTCATTAAAATATATAGAAAGATTAAAAATGAACTCAATATGAGCCTGATCATACAAATACTTTCTATACCACTGTGGTTTTAATTACGAGGCAATAAGGGACAGAGAGAGAAATTCTGAAACCAGTAGTTGTGCCTGGTAGTGTTTGCCTGAAACATCCTGCCCCATCAGGGTTTGTTGACCAGGCTTGGTAAAGAGATAAATTTATCAGTGGATAAATTGTTCCTAATACCCAATCTAAACCTCCTCAGGCCATTTCCTCTTGTTCTATCACTTGTTACTTGGTAGAGGTAACCCCCACCTGGCTCCTTTGTAGAGAGCAATCAGGTTTCCCCTCAGCCTCCTTTTCTCCAGGATAAACATCCCCAGTTCCCTCAGCTGCTCCTCATCAACTACAGAATGTTGAGCTCAACAGAACCAGCTCAAGTTGTTGAGCTATTTAAGAAAGGAGCGGAGTTTGCCTTCTTTACATGGATAACCAAGAAGCAACTAAGTCAGAGATCAGGTGGAAAGTTGATTACACTATTTTATGGTTGACTTTTTAAGGGGGGAAATATAGGGTTAAAAAAGTCCATAACAAATTTTCGCTTCTGTGTAGTATGTTTGCACAGAATCATAGAATCACAGAATAATCTGATTTGGAAGGGACCCACAAGGATAATTGAGTCCAGCTCTTGGACAGGACATCCCCAAGAGTCACACCATGTGCCTGAAAATATTGTCCAAACACTTCTTGAACTCTGTCAGGCTTGGTGCTGTGACCACTTCCCTGTGGAGCCTGTTCCAGTGCCCAAACACCTTCTGGGTGAAGAGCCTTTTTCTGATATCCAACCTAAACCTCCCCTGACACAACTTCAAGCCATTCCCTCGGGTCCTATCACTGGTCACCACAGAGAAGAGATCAGTGCCTGTCCCTCCTCTTCTCCTCACAAGGAAGTTGTAGACTGCAATGAGGTTTCCCTTCAGTCTTCTTTTCTCCATGATGAACCAAGTGACCTCTGTTATTCCTCATACGGCTTCCTCTCAAGGCCCTTAATAATATTTGTTGCCCTCCTTTGGACACTTTCTAATAGCTTAATATCCTCCTCACATTTGGGTGCCCAAAACTGCACACAATATTCAAGGTGAGGCCGTACCAATGCAGAGCAGAGCAGAACAATCACCTGCATCGAAAGAAAGCTGCATGAACTTGTTTCATTTATGATCACAGATTTAAGGACAAGTGAAGGTTGCTTGGGCTGCTTGATGATGATGACCCTTACGATAAGAATTCAGATCACTAGTTTTTACAGTGTTTTCTCGGGAAAGTCTTGCATTTACCTTCCTGCACATTCAATCAAGCTATGAGACACTAATGTGTAATGGTAGTTCAATCTGACTTTGAACACTTCCTGGGATGGGACATCCACCACCAGTCTGGGCACCACCCTCGATGTAAAAATTTGCCTCCATATCTCTAGTCTCACTCTTGTCTCTTAGTTTCAAGCCCCTAGTCCTTGTCCTTTCGTATCAGGCTCTACTAGAACATCTTTCCCCATCTTTCTCATATGCTCCCTGGAAGTACTGGAAGGCCACAATAAAGTCTCCCCAGAACCCTCTCCAGACAGCAATAATCTGGAATTAATAATGTGGTTTTCAGTGTAGGGGTATAACTGCACAGAGAGGCTCTGTTAACAACACCCCAGCTGTGGTTATCCCATCAGGGCTGGCAAGAGGGGACATCTAGTGGTGTTTAGTTGTAAATATAAGAATAAACTGGAGTCTGTTCATCTTTCCACTGGCTTCAGCATTCAAGCGCTGCAGGAGCAACTGTGTGCTTTCAGGAAGTGTCTGTACTCCTGCCCTTTGCAACCCTACAATATATACCTGCATTGAACAAAAGATATACACAGGTTAGAGGTGAGAGGTATAATTTATATATATATATATATGGAGGAGAAAATCTACTATAAGCTTGTCTTTTAATGAAGATATGAACTAAGTTTATTCAGGTGTATAAAAAAAAAATCACTTATAGCTTTTTCTTACAAAAATGCAGCGCTGGGGTGTATCGGAAAAACCTGAACTAAAACTAAATAGCTGCTAACATCACGTAAAATTATGTTGCCCCTTGGAATGAGACACTACCATGAAAATTCAGTGTCACAATCCCAACATCATCACTATCACATGCCTGTGCCCCCCTTTCTTAGTCTCTCCATGTGAGATGTCAAGCTTACTCTAAGTCCATACAGAGAAAGCTTCTCATAATGCCTTTGCCATATAGCTGTAGAAGGCTGGCTACTTTTATTTGTTTATTTTTTTATGAACAAATGATGTTGAAAAGGTAAGGAGAGCCACTGAAAAGGCTGTATTTTTTGTTTAGCTACACAGTAAGCATACCTTTGGGAGGGATTTTCAACGCAGTGCCCCTCTGGCCCTGATCCAGCAAAGCACTGGAGTCTGAGATTGAAGTTAAACAGGCACTTACATGCTTTGCTGAACTAAGGCCAGAATGCTGATCACTTTTCTCCAGCATATTTGTACAATAAACAAAAATAACACCAAAAGGTCACCAGAAGTTCCACCTGTGTTCTGAGAATTTATTTCTATACTCCTGCAAAATAAACTTCTGTGCTGAGCAGAAATCAATCAATAGGTTGAAATCAAATGCATGAGGCAGACTATTTGGTAAGGTTAATGTTGTGAGTGTGTAATCAGTTTTGCACAGAATATCCAGCCTGGTAAACTAGAACATTTCCAATTATCCTGTTCCATAAGACAAAGGCAACTTGATACTTATGTGATTGCCCAAATTGTCAAAACTCATAGAAAACCATTTTTCTTGTAATCGTTGATTTTTCTTTTGTTTGTTACTTTTGAAAAAAAAGAAAGAAAACAAAAATGTCCAATCCAAGTCTTATGTTCCAGTGTTGCCTCTTCGATGTTGAAATATTGACTTACAATACTAAGAAAATCCCATATCCAACTTTAAAAAAGTGTCAAATGCCAGGATACCCCAATCCAAAAATTTATGTTATGGGAATGATACTCAACCGGATCACTCTTTAAAAACCATTCCTCTTTTTTTCATCTGATGTCCACTGTCTCTTGCCCTCCCACCATGAATCATTGTGAAGAGTCTGGCTCTGTCTTCCTGATGACCTCTCCATGGGAATGGGAGGGCTGCTGTTAGGTACCTCCAAAACCATCTCTTCTTTGGTCTTATCAAGCCTGTTTTCATCTGCCTCCCCTTACAGAATATATGCTTCATGCCCCAGATGATTTTGATGGACCTCCACTTGACTTGCTCAAGTTTATCAATATTTTTCTTTTACTGGGGGCCCAAACACTGGTTACACCACATCGTGGTAGTCCATGCATGATGTAATAAGTGATGGGTAGAAAGCAATAATAATCACTTCCCTCTAATGTCTAACTTGGAACAGCAGAGTGTCTTGCTAGTTTTTGTTGCTGCCAGGGCACACCTCCAACTCACATTTGGGTTGTTGTCTATCAATTCCTTCTAAGACCTTTTCAGCAGAGCTGTTTCTCAGTCAGTCATGCCCAACCTGCACCACTGCAATAAGTTCTTCCTTTCCAGGGGCATGAATTTCCAGCTATATTCGTTCAATTTCATAAAGTCTCTGTCAAACCCGTTCCTCCAGCATCTTCAAGACTTATCAAATGGCAGCCCTGCCCCCACGAGTCTCAATTGCTCCTGCCCTGATCTTCCCATAGTTTAGTGTACCTGCAAAGTTGATAAGATGGATTCTGTCTTCTCTTTCAGGTCATTGATAGAGATTTTAAAAAGGATACATCCCAGGATAAACATCTGGCTATCTCCACTTGTAACCAGCTTCCAGGAAGAGTACAAACCCTTGCCTAAAACTCTCAGAACCTGACAGTCCACCTAGTTATTCAGCCTCACATAGTAATGCACCTAGTCAGACCTTAATAAGCCAACTTGAAAAAAAGGGTGGTGTGGCTGACTGTGTCATATATCTTGCTAAAGTCGAAGTAGACAAAATCCATCATTTTTTCTTCATCCTCAGACCTAGCTGCATCATCTTGAATGTTAAAAATGGTTTACACTAGACAAATCCATAAAATATATATGACCTTTCTCTACTATCTTATTCCAAGGAAACATTGAGTCATTTAGATGAATAAAGTACTGATGAAACATACGGAGTTCATCTTTCCCTTGGTATGGACTTGGTACATAAGGGAAGGACTGACAAATTCAGATTTTATTGTGAGTGAGGCAATCTATTTGCCTTAGAAGACCACTCTGGATACTTTGAAGCATGGCTGCAGTATCTTCAACTGAACATTTTTATCTCCCTATTGCATCAGTGATGTTTTTTAATAGATCATGTGATTTGAGACTTTAATCCATAATTTGCTTGCTTTTTTAGCTCTTTAAATAAATAAATAAATAAATAAATAAATAGATAAATAAATAAATAAATAAATAAATAAATAAATAGTGAGAAATCAAAGGAAATCATTGGAAAGATGAGGCAAAGAAATGATCATTCATATTCCTTTATGTTTCTTGTTTTCTAACATAGCTCCTCTATAAAAGGATTGAATCTCGCCATTGAGAACCCCACTGTTGTCTGACGTATCATCCTGCCACTCATACACTCTCTCAAAAGAAGAACACACCACTATACACATAAGAGTAGTTGATTTTATCTCACAAGAACCAGCGTTCAACCTGGGGATAAAAAAAGTCAAAACCACATGCTCAAACCCCCCAACAAATCCCCCAACTTTATTGCAATTTCGGCCTTTTTGTCTTATACACAAGATTTTTACCATTCATGTCTTCCTGTTCTTTACACTGCAGGGAGTCTTCCTTGTTTCAGTTAAAGGACAGCTATAAATGAGTTGAAACTTCTGCTTGTTTGTTCAGGAAAGAACAACAGAGGACTGGGACGGGACTCTCTTAATGTGGATATGGTGTTGACTGCAAAAGCTTCTACTTCCTCAAGACATTGAACAGCATTCAGACTTTCCTTCACTTTTCCTACTTTTCTGTTTTTGTCTCCTCGCTGGAACTGTGCCTGAATTAACAGAAAGTTGAGCTGAATGAACAAGCCACACTCTGGGTTGAAAATTTTGGAATAGAATCATAGAATGGCTTGGATTTGAAGGGACGTTAAAGATCATCTAGTGCCAACTCCCCTACGTGGGCAGGGACCCCATACTCTAGACCAGGTAGATTAAAGACCCGTCCAACCCGCCCTTGAACGCTTTCAGGGATGGAAAGGGACCTCCTCTGGGCAATCTGTGCCAGTATCTTACTGGAAAATAGCGGGGGGGAAGGGGCAGAGGGGGGGGGGAGAAGGGGAGGAGGAGAGCGGGGAAGGTGGGGGAGAAAACTAAAAAGCATATGAACAAAAGAGGGTAGAAAAAAAAAACCCTGGAAAATGCTAGGAAGGATGACCTCATTCTTGTTTGTGGAGAGCCAGTAGCTCGGTGGCAGGGAAAGGCATCCCTCGGGAGGTTCAGCACTCTGGCCAGCGCCCGCCGTGTCCCGCGTGGGGGCATCCCGACTCTGCCGTGGGGCTGGAGAGACGCTGCTCTGCAGGGATCACCCCTCGGCAAGGGGGAAACCTTTTCAGGCTCTCCCACAAAATCTACACAGCCGGGGTCTTTCAGGAATGGGTGGGAGAGATTTAGTCTGTGGGACTGAGCTGCACTTTCCCTGCAGTGGTAGAGGTGCTAGCTTTTAAGCATTAGTACATGAACCAGCTGTAGAGAGAGCTGTTTGTGACTCCCTGGCCCCAGTGATTTCTTGTCTTGGATTGAACGTGCCTGCAAAACTCTTAGGAAATGTCAAGTTACTTTGCTATGATATTTCAGTCTTCCCCTTGCCTTCCCCTGCACTTTCGTTAACAGCGGCTTATAACTGCTCGCAGTGTTTTCTCTAAAGAAAAATGTATCCAAGAGTAGAACACTGCTGAACTTCTGAGGATGTGATCATATACAGATGTCGGTAATTCATGACAAGCCAGTGCATCACACACTATTAAATGTGAGAAGATGAAAGGGGAAAAGGAAGGTCTGCAACACGGGGGACATTAAGACCCCTGAAGGTTTGTTTTATTAAACTCACATGTGTACAGCCCTCTCTGGTTGTTTTTCATTTGATTGTGGCCATCAGGTCTCAGATCCAGTTGCCCACCACTCCTTCCATCCCTGCAACTGATGCTTTCTTTTACTTATTTTCTCAAGGAATTAAGCTCCTTGTCTTTGCACGGCCACTACTCAGAAAGCAGGCAGATCCTGCCCTGCTACCTGCTCTCAGAGCTTGGGTGTCCTGTCTTCCCAATATTCTCTGAAAATCAACATCACTAGTGCCATGTTCTGATACAGGGTCTTCACTCCTGAATCCCTTCACAGACTTCCTTGGGGAGACCTGTCTCTCTCTTGCAAAGACTTACCCACCCATAAGCTTTTGGGGTCCCCTAGGAATGCAGTGCGATCTCGTCCTTCCTGTGTTATTACAGCCTGTCTCACCTTTCCTGGCACCGTGTCTTTGCAGGAAGCCTTCACTTTCCTCCGTCAGCGCAGCTGCTCTCCAGCTCTAGAGCTCTAAGAGACCTCTCAGCACCGGGGAGCCCAGGGCAGGAGGAGCAGAGCGATGTGGCTGTCTTTACCTCGCCACACGAGCCAGTGACTGAGAGGAACAGGTGTAGCAAACATCCCTCCCCGCTCCCTGGGAGCACGATGGCTCCCTGGAACCCCCCCCAGGGCTGGAGACGACAACCCACACATCTCCATCTGCCTGCGGGGCAGGAATAGGGACACAGCCAGCATCTTCCCCGTAGTAGCAGAAGTGATAACACCCACCACGGCTGTAGGGCACAGTGGGGAGAGGGCAACTACTCCCACGCCGGAGACTGCGGGCTGTCTGCATCCGCTGCTTTCCGCCTCCCCGCGGGTCCCGCCGTGCTCCCCGCAGCTCCCTCCGCCGCTGCTGCATTCCCGGTACCCCCGAGGGCCCCGGGCGCCCTCCCCGGAGCGGGTCATGCCGGGGGGACCGGTCGGGGCCCCTCTACTGCTGCTGCTGGCGCTGCCCAGCCCCGGGCCGGCGGGTGAGTGCTGGGACCTCACGGACCGCGTCCCACCGGGAACGGGAGGGCGGGAGGGGAGGGAAGAAGGGGGCGGAGGGGCCGCTCCCGCATCCCGGGGCATGGGGTTCCAGCTCCGTCCCGTCCCGTCCCGTCTCGTCCTGTCCCGCAGCCGTCGCTGCCGGTAGGGAGGAGCCGCGGAGGATCGATTAGAGGAGACTAAAACAAAAAAAAATGGACAGAATAATCAATGGAGGGCTTGGGGATTTTCTTTCTTTATTTTCTGTTTTGTACAAATCGAAGCCTTTTTTGCTGGAGCAGCCTGAAAGAGGAACTTGGGTGGGAGCAAATCTGTTGTGATTTGGATGTTTTGTTTGGAAATGCTCTTGTGTTCTTTGGCAAGGGCTCGACGTCTCAGATCTGTTTTCCCTTTTCACTCGTTGGGCTCTGGCATACATTAACCAGGCGTTTACAAGCTGCATTAATGTGTGAGTGTAATGCTGCTGGTCCTTGCTGCCCTCTGTGCCCACTCATTCTGGGCAGTCAGGGCGGGGAACTGCCATGGAAAAGAAGATGGGGAAATAAGCAGCACAGGGTCAACCTGCCTTAGTTCCCAAACTAGCCCTGACCTCCTAAACGGGCAGCCAGGGTTGTCCATGAGGGCTAAATCCACCCCTTGGGCTGCACTACAGCAGGTGTGAGGCTGTGGGACCCTGACTGACATTGCCAACCTTTTCCTCAGCTGTTCAATTACAGCGTGTAGTTGCAGCTTTATCTAAAGATACTCTGCAGGAGGTCTGGGAGTTCTGGTGTCTCCCCTCCTCAGCACTCCTGGGGTGCTATGCTTGATGCAAGGGCAGTTTTGTAACACTGCACCCTCCTGTCCCCACTCTCACATAGAAGCTGTCTTGTCTGGAGCTCCTCTTATGGCGGAGTTTTCCTCATATCCTGCTGGGGCAGAGGGATTAGCAAACTGATAGGTAGCCATGGAGATGCAGGACACCTCTGGGGTGCTCCTGGGTGTTGGCAACCATTACTTGCCAGTCTTCTACTGCGGCTGTTTGAGCCATTTTAGATGGAGAAGAAAATTCAAAGTAGGGCAAGAAAAGTCAGGTAAAGTGATGTGAACAGGTTTAGGATGAATTTCTTCATTGTCATCTCCTCTTCTGTTCCTGTAAGTCACTTGC
>JAYRBT010000001.1:34328116-34339304 GCA_036023395.1 Myiotriccus ornatus | reverse complement strand
TTTCACTGATAAATATTTCTACTGGAGTTCATTTATATTCTTGGTGCTGAAACATATTCACACGCTATAAAAATCTGTAAGTGTGTTGGCCCTGACTCTCCCCTGCTTGCACCTTGTTTTATTTTCACTAAGATATGATCTGATCTCTTTCTCTTGAGCTTATGTGATAGAAAAACCTGTAAGGAAAAATAATACTTCCCTTTTACACTACTGAAAGAGGTAGGCAGTTTTTGTAAAGCCACACAGTGTGTGGGTTCTCATGGGGATGAGCAATGTGTCATCCTGGCTTCCTGGTATAAGGAATACATTTTGGGAGCTCTGCGGCTCTGTGCTTGAGGTGTAGGGCAGAGGGAGCTCGTATGCCTGCACAGCTAGAAACATGAACCACATGCAAATGTGGAGTGAGTAACTCAATTCGGGCTTAATTTCCCAAGAGCCTCTGCACTTTTTAATGTCATTGCTTGGTAACCCTTTGATTTATCCTTTAAAATGTGGTCTTAAAGCTTGTATTTGTCCCACCTGACCTCAGTAATCTAAAAATTGTGTGCTCATCTAGGCTGCTCAGTAACTGCGTAACACCCTTTTTAGTTGCAAAACCACACCCTTCAAAGACAACTGCTCAACTGCAACAATCCCGTACATTGAATTAGTATTTAATTTACAGAAATCCATGTTCCTATTGGAATTCTTAGGCTAACATCTAAAGTAAATAATATACATTTGGACAATCAATTTCTTCTGTATCCAGTTCTCTCTTGGAAGGAAATTTTTTTGTTTGTTTTTACTTTAAAGGAAGACTCACTCCTCCAGTTAATAGTATGGAGTTAAAGAGATATTTCATGGAAGTTAGAGCTGGTTTGAAGATAGATCAAGTTATTTTCTTCAGTTGCTGATGACCATCATTTCTGACAGGAAATCTATGGAAATTATTCAAAAACACAGTCACTTTCTGAGATTTTCACATTCTTCTTGGTTCAGGTTTGAAAAATAGACTATTAAGCTGTATTTCTGGCTTTCTGAACATCCTGGACTAGCTCCATGGGATTGAGAGCTCTTGTGTCACAGATGGCTGCAGAGAAAGGGATGGAAAATCTATTGCTATGCAGTATTTGTTCTGGCATCTTTGCTGTTTGCCTACCAGACATTAAAACAAAACATTGCTTGTCATGGGTATATACCTGTGGCAACTTATTCAGTGTTATGGTTAAATTCCACTTCAACCAGGTGCTTGGAGGGGCTTCTGTTCTTCCTGTTACTTCTGTAACAGCTGTGGCAAGTCAGTCTTGTACAATACCTTCTGCAAACCAACATGGTACCAGGCTTCAATGTAAAAATGCTTCATAGATCTTCTAGCACAGCACAAGCACTAACAGAAATAATCAGCTGGGATGAGGTGTTTAAGGGCTTTCATGAAAAATATGGATTTTGCCCTCCTAAGTAAAATGCAAAAGATTTGTGAACAGTTCTGAGTGAGAGCTTTACATTTGCATTTCAGTGGAAATTGGAGTGATGAACTCCAATTCTGCAGTAATGTGTTTAGATATCAGTCACTAATTGTGGCTCAGTGCAGCTAAATACCTTTGCATTTCTATAGTATTAGTACCATCAGCCCGATGGTACATGGGCCTTAAGATTTCATCTTGGTTCCACAAACAGTACTTGGTACTTCAAATATGTCCAGAATTTTCTCTCCCTTCTTTGTTTCCACTGTCACTTAATGACGTCTTGATTTCCAACTTGATCAGTTCATTCTCCCAGATCCAGGTCAATCCCATCTGAGACAAGCCCTTTGTTTTTCTGCCTTTACGTGTACTGAACACCTCACACCCATAGAGAGCTTTATTCTGCTATTAGCGAGGGATGGAGAAGTTCTGGACACTGCTACCTGGAGGTTACTGTATTTTGTTCCTCTAGTACATTCTTACAGACTACAGGCATTGTGAAATTATCAATGACTGGGGACAGTCATCTCCCCAGGCCAAGAAATGGTTCCCTGCTGCTGTGAAGGATTTGATGAACAGATGGCTGTGTTTGGCACTGACGAGTTGCAGGGTGAATTTCAGGGCTGGAGAGAGCAAATTGCAGGCAGAGACCTTTGAGAACAGCTGGAGACTTTACCTCTAATTGCCTGATCTAGTGAGATGTTCTTGGCATACAGCTTTGTGACAGAAGGAATTACAGTGCCTGATTACCAGCCAGAAATGCCAAAGCATAAAATCCACCTTGTCTGAGGAAATGGGAGACTCATGGGCCCTCTGTGTGGGAAGGGGGCTAGGAGGCACACAGAATTGTTTACAGGGGGCCACATGATCTCGGTACATACTCTCCAGGGCCATATTCCTTTCCTGCATTCAAGGGAGGAGGTAATTCCTGGTCTTCGCATTATCACATCTGACTAAAGAACACACTGTAGCCTGCATGTTTTCACTGAGCACTGCAGGAATTTTGAAAAGACCTTGTGTATTCTGAAAGATCTCCTGAAACTCATTTCTTAGTAATGAAAAATTACAGAATTTGTAGTAAATGTGGTTGTCAGATTTCACTTGACACATTACCCAGTCCTCTGGGCATGCAAGTCTGCTAGTTCAGTCCTGCAATACCTTGCAGACATTTGCCAATACCCAGGGTTTGTTTCTTTTCCCTCTTCCAGTCTAAGAAGAGCAGAGAGCTGCAATATCTATCTCTGATCTGGAAGATAAACTGGAACCTTGTTTAATGGTAAGACTCAAGAAGGTGACAGTCCAGGTCTAAAGACATCTGCCTGTCCTCAAAGAATGACCCCTGAACCTGGCACAGCATGCAGTTGGATAATGTATGCCACTTGTACATTCCTTGGAACTTACCCCACTCCAAAGCTCCAGTCTGTGCCAGCACCATATCAGTATCAGCAGAAGGAAAGGACTGGCATGAACACAGCTGGTGTGTTTGGATCTGCCTTGGAAAGCTGCAGTCCCAAAGGAAAAATCAAGTCAAGAGGAAGGGAGCAGCAAAGAACCTGACCTTAGCATGCAGCTGAAAGCCAAACTTCTTGTGGGCTGAGTACTTGATTTTTTGAACAAATGGGTTTAATTGTCTTTAATTTGAACAATGGCTAATGGTTTGTCTTTGTTTCTGCTTCTACAGTGAAGAAGGACTTTGTGTATAGTCTTTGTGCTCAGAAAGGTTTCCAAACAAAAATATTCAATAAACATGGTACATTTGTCCTCACACAGAAAAAAAAAGCTAGAAAATCTGCAATCCTCAGCTAAGTACACATATAAAAATGTGTACAAATACAGCAGTATCTTTGTGTGTATATTCAGCCAATCTGTTATATATGAATTGCTATTCCTCCCTAGTTTTTTCCACGTGTGAAATGATTCCCAACTGAAAGATATACACCTTCAAAATGAGTCTGGTGAGTTTTCCAGACCTGTTTTCTTAGTCTTTAGCCCCATTTCTCCTTGTCTTATCCTTTCCCATCTTAACAATGTGAAGAACCATAAAGACTGTTGAAGAAAAAAAATTCTGATCTGATTAATCCAACTGAATTATCTGACAAACCGTTGTAGATTGCAACAGTTAGGGTCTACATCTCATTGTATCTAGAAAATAAGGAGGATCTGGCATTTCCATGGTGTAGGGCTGATACTATATTTCATGCTGCAGGATGAATGATGAATTTGCAGACTTTTCCTGGACTCCACCTCCTCTTCACACTCTCTGACACCTACAGGGAGTGAAAGGAGATGGGCTGGTGAGCTTTGGACCATGTGCTCTGTCCTGCATGATTACTGAATGCTATTTAATGAGGAACACCAGTACTTTTTAATGCATTGTTTGTATAAATAAAAAAAAAAAAATAGCAAAAATGCCATAAGTAATTTTGCATACATGTACCCTTGCATGATGGTAACACATCAAATACGTTAAGGCAGTTTTCTCCTGAAAATTTTTACAACATATTTTGAGTAGGTGAGATGGAGACAGTCAAAGAACACACAGTTCAATATATGTGAAATAGCCTGTTTTTTCAAATGTGTGAGAGCTGGTTGGTTTTATTCAGCTATATGAAAAAGTGGCTAAATCAGGACATCCGTGGACTCCTCAATTTTAAATGCTGTAAACAAAACAAAACTGCCCTTCACTGTATCCAGGATGCACTGGCTGGTACAACTTCTTCATGAGGAGAAGAGGAGGGCCAGGCACTGATCTCTTCTCTGTGGTGACCAGTGACAGGACCCGAGGGAATGGCCTGAAGTTGTGTCAGGGGAGGTTTAGGTTGGATATTAGAAAAAGGTTCTTCCCCCAGAGGGTGTTTGGGCACTGGAACAGGCTCCCCAGGAAATGGTCACAGCACCAAGCCTGACAGAGTTCAAGGAGCATTTGAATGATACTCTCAGGCACACGGTGTGACTCTTGAGGATGGTTCTGTGCAGGGCCAGGGATTGGACTGAATGATCTTCATGGGTCCCTTCCAAAGCAGCATATTCTGTGATTCTGTGATGTCTTAAAATAGAAGAGAGAATTAGTTCTTCAAGAGGAATTTCAGAGAAAAAAGTTTAAGACTGAGTGAGATAAAGAGTGTAAATAGGATCACTGAAAATATAAACAAATATAGGATAGAGTTGGCTCTATCAGAAGCAGCTTGAAGAGGGACAAGAGCTGGACAGACAGAGCAGAGGTATGAAGGTCTTTGAATATGGGGAACACATAGCTGGAGCTTGATCTGAAGTGAAGCCTGAAGTGATGTCAGCCTTGTTCCCTCTCTTGCAGTCTTGCTCCCCATCCCTTTGCTGACAAAGAAGGGCAGGGCCAGCACTTCGGCTACCAAGGTTGGCAATCCCTCTGCCACTGAAATTTGAGACAGCATAACTTCATGGGAAGAGTCGATCTAGCAGAGAAAGAAGCTTATACACCTCTCTCTTCTGCCTTTCCATAGGGTCTGGCCTTGCCACTGCTTGCCCCTGTGTGAGGAAGGCTAGTGTTCTATTAACATGTCATTTATTCACCTTAAAAGAGGGCTTGTGTGCCAGCAGCAGCTCAGAGGGACACGATCACAGGGCAGTTGCATTCCCTCGTTCAGAGGTGTTGCCACACATTCATTTCTACACTTGATGCGATGCAGAAGCAAACAGGTAAGTTAGAAGAAAAGTGAACTTGTACTGGGAACAGCTGAGAATGGCACAAAGGGGAACAAAGACCTCTAAGTAGCACTAAGAGGTGCCACTCACCCTTGTGTTACCATCCGGGTTCCTTGGCAGTGCTTTGTGTCTTGCACCGACCTTGCTCTCCCCGTCAGTTGAATGCGAGGGCTGATCTCGGTGTTTGTGCTGCTGCTTGTTTGTGTTGAGGAGCAACAAGCAGGCCCATTCACCACCCACCCTCTTCACTCTGAGGCACTGAGAACCCACTGAATGAGTGCTTGTATAGCAGAGCCCACAGTCTGTCCACAAGGCAAGACAAAAGGGTAAGGATAAACCAAATAGGTGAAAAGGACAAAGTAACAGTAAAATTATCATAAATCTAGCTAGTTACAAGCATACTAAATGTAGCAAGAATCAAGGCCAGCATTCTCACAGCCTGGCTTCGCTGGGGAGTGTTTTGCCTGGCATCATAACAGAGGTGAACCTCTAATTAGTATGATCTTGAAATCAGTGGGATATTGGCACAGTAGGAGTAGTGGCTACACTTCAAGGCCTCCTATTTAAAGTAGCCTGAGCCCTGAAGAAAGTAGTCTTAGAAGAGAAACACCAATAAAATCCACAGCACATTTCAGAGTTCTAAAAACTTTCGTCAGAATCGCTGCTCTACTCGCAACAAAAAGAATGGAAAAATCTGGCCCCTATTAAAAAGCAAAAAAGCTCTGGATTAAAATGGTGATTTTAGTACAGCTTCCAAAGGAAAATCCTATTTAAAGCTTCTGTTTCCCTGGGAATGATTCCCCTGGGAAATGTACATCTCCTTTAGAAAACACAGTGTGCTGTCCTTTGAACTTAGATGAAATTCCACATGGAAAATATAGCAGCTTGGTATTCTTTTTGCTATCAGAGTCAACAGAGATACCTACACAGAACACAATACACATACATTTATAGAGATATGTATGTAAATAGACATATGTGCCAAAGGATAGGAAACAAGCTCAGAGTAAAAGATGACGAGGAAAAATGGAGTGTGTGTCTTGTTTCTGCTGTTACTTTGAAAGTATAATTCTGCAATGTCAGGTCCGGCAAAATCATCCCACCTCTGTGAAGAGAATATGACTCTCTGTGCAAAAAATACATATGACTGATTAGGCAGAGAGGTAAACATGCTGCATCAAGCATGAACTTTCTTTGATGGTAATCAAATAATTTAAAAAATAATTCTATTGTGAGATATGTCTAGAAAGTAGGGGTGAATTACACAAAAATGCCAATAAGCCAGGATATGGAAAGGTAAACAGAAAGTAGGGTCAGACATAGATTTTAAGGCAATCTGGTTATATTCTTAACCCAAGCACAGGGTTTCATGTTAAGGACATAAGTGTTTAACATGCTCAGCACACTCCTGACTGTGGCCCACAGTGGGGGACAGGACTGTAGAACTCTGAAGCAGGGGATACCTGACATGGATTTGGATATTGAATAGCAACTTAGTGGAAAAGGGTGGTTCTGGACAAGTGTGTTGCTTTTGAGTATCTTTTTCTGAAAAAAAACTTGTAAATTGATCCTAAAAAAACCCCAGTTAAATAACATCTCTTGTGAGGAGTGGATTTGCCAAGTGACAGATCTTGGGTGTCCATAGTTGTAGGGAAGTTTCCATACATGTAGCAAGTATTTAACCCCAGGGTAAGTGTCACTGTCAAGGATAGTCCAAACTAATTGATTAAGCTAAATAGAGGTCAAAGTGTGTCAAAGAAAATCATATCTCTCAGGAATTGAATTACTCCAAAACAATTTTCAGGGCCTCATGGTTCAAGTATTACATCTGTCTATGCTCACATTCACTGTAATTTCTTTAATTTTTTTTTAATTTTTTTTTTTTTTAAATTCCTCTGTCACCCATAACGACATTTCCAGAGAACCAGGTTCAGTGTCTGGTTTATGTTTACCTTTTTCCAAGAATGAAAAAACATAATGCGTGAGAATCATTTGACCAAATACAGCCATCTGTTTTCAAGCTAATCACCCTCTAACTTCCTTTAGACTGTCTGCAGAGAAAAAAACATTCTGAGCACTGTGTCTCATGTTAAAGACAGCCAAAATTAGGAAAATTATTGTGCCCTCAAAAAGCATATTTCTTGCTTTGCCTTGCAAGCAAGCTGAGAGACACTAGTTCAGATGTTCCCATGTACACTGAAAATGTCTAAAATTAACTGAGATAATTTTGTGTGGTTTTTTGTTTTGTTTTGTTGTTTGTTGTTTGGTTGGTTGGTTTTGGTTTTGGTTTTTCTTTTCAAGTCCCACCAGTGTTGTGGGTTTAGTTCAACTCTTGATGCAATTCCTGATTTGTGACTATTATCACTAGGTGAGAACACAGAGTTGCCTCCCTTCTCCACAGCAGGAGGACACTACTCCATTTTGGAAGATATGGTGCCACCAGCTCTTAGTGCTACAGTCATTATCATTGTCACCATTATCATATCGGTGAGTGCTTACTTGTGTTTCCTGAAGTACATCTGCTCTGGATGCTGCAAAGCAACCCAAGTAGAGCCACACAGAAGATTTGATCCCAGCAGGTTTGAAGAACAAGTTTAATCTCACCTCATCAGGTGATTTACTGAGCTGTGATAAGAAATATCTGTAAGAAGGAATGCCAGACCATAGAGACATGCAATTCAGCAAATAATGTTTAGTAGCAGACCCCTAAGGGTTTGCATTACTGTAGATTCTGTATCTTTAACTGATCATCTTCCGAAGTTTTCTGATGAAATGCTACTATAGGCATCAGTTTCCAGTAGCATTTGGCTCTCCTTGGCAATATTTTTCATTTTGCCTGTTAACATCTGATCTACTGCATTTTTGTTGATACTTCTCTGCTTTCACAGTTAATAACGGATTTGGAGTTCCAGAGTTTTGCCATTGTTACCACATGTTCTCTCTTGCTGACACAGAAAAAAAACCAGATCCTTGGGAATTTTCTGAGTTTGTCATCTTCTGCAATTGTTAAGACAAACTGGACACACTCCAAAGGCAAGTCTTCGCTCTCCATACACAGAAATCTAAATGATGCATTACATCTTGCATCATATCAGAAGTCAAAATAAGTGACCTAGTGATCTTCTGACCTTCTAATCTTGAACTGATTTTTGGATCTTAAACTCAATGACAAGTGTTCACATCTCTGTTACTGACAGATCTTACAAGTCCATGTGTCACTTTTACTTTGCTGTTGAAACACTCGATTTTTGCCGTATAACCAAGCTGCTATTTGGCGTCTATCAGAACCACAGCTATACTGACTGTTTAAAAAAAACCACTCAGCTCTTATAATTCTGGCTATGCAAGTGATATTCTTCCAGTTATATATCCTAGACAGTGAGTGTACCATGTTAAAACTATGTTAGCTGTGTAGAAGAAAAACCCCACATCTGGATGAAATTAAAAAAAAATGAATCTCAAGATTTCCAACAGCAGGTATTTTTAATGGGATCAGCTGAGAAAATGAAGTTTTGGCTTAAGATGGACTGGGAAGAGCTGAAAAGGCTTTTTTGGAACAGCTGATTGTGGGGTTTGCTCTGCAGGTCCCAAAGCAAAAGAGGTACAGATAAATACAGGTAAACATCCAGAGATAGCCTGTTTGAGACCTACCTGCACCAAGTCTTTGAGATGTGTCCTGTTTACCACTAGCACACTGGCTGAGGCAATGAAGTCCAGCTGTATTTACCCTTTTACAAACATACCTCTCCTGTAGACATTGCTTTTATGTCAGCCTCTTCTTTTGTGCTTTAAAACAAAACCCAAACAGTTCTGATCTATGTTTTTACAGGAAAAAAGAAGCTTGGATATGGAATATTTGAAATGCCTGTGAGGAAAATTTGAAAGAGAAACTTATTTTTACAAATCTGTCTGTGTGGGACGAGCCAGTTCACATTATTTTGAAGAGCTGTGTTGCCAGCAGTTCATGCCAGGCAGGTTTTGGATGTGATCTGTGTCCCTTGGGCATCTAGTGCTCCTAATCCAGCAACAAAGAAGAAATACAAGACCTGAGACCACTTTTATTCTGGGAGAGGGCCAACAAAAAGCATTTCCACTCTATATGCAGACCTGGATATCACTGAGCAAATAAAATACATTACTCTTAGCCAAATTTCTCTGCAATGGATCGGCAGTACTTGTACTTAAACTGATATGTTTATTTTACCAATTCAAAGCTGTATATGGTGTTTTTCCTCTTAAAGATGTGTTTCAGTAGCTCTGTGTATCTGTGTCACAAGTAAATTAACTAAAGAGCTGATTTCTTTCAGATGGAAGACTGCCCTTGGCAAATCTACCATGTATAATAAAACAGAAATGTATTCAATAGCCACTTCGGTAATTTCTTTGTTTCAGAATTAAGCCACCTAGAAAATCTTCAGAACTAAATCAGGAAAGAAATGATTGCATTCATTACAGCCATGTGTGACAGCGTTTCTTTTAACATATTGCATTCATCTAAACTGTAATTCCTAGCATTTCAGTGAATAGGTCTAGCATATTCCAGGCCAGTGGCTTCCATGCTAGTTCTGAGAGATTTGGCATCCCAGACTTTTTCCTGGATATCTTTTCTTTGCAATTACAGGATTATTGTTGTCTCTTAAACCAGTAAAGCTACAGAATCCAATAATAATGTTATAAAGTGTACCCATATTAGTGATAGCAAAAGGGATAAGGTGTAGAGAAAAGATTTGGAAAAGAAGTCAAGAAAATATGTAGGTGATCAGAGATCCTTCCCACAGTGTATTATTGTTCATTCAGAGGTGGGTCCAGAGGTAACCTCAACTTCTCCTCAACTAGTGTTCCCATTCCCTCATCTTTCTTCTGCAGAGCTTGACTCCTCCAGCCATTTCCAATGGTATCTTCAATCTCTTCTATGGTCCTAAGTCCCCATCACAGCCAAGACTATGAATGTAGCCCATTCATTCTCCTTATTCACCTGCTTTAATATTGTTTTAAATCTTCTCCTATCCATTCCGTATTTCCTGTGACATTCCCATTACTCATGCCCCAGTGCACAACCTTTATTACTGTTGCCACTTCTCGGTTATTTCAATTCTGTCTGCCAGAAATTATTGTTCCTGTAATTTTTCACTAAATGTTGCAAGGAACATTATAGAAATGAAACACAAACTGTATAACCATGGCATTTCCACAGTGTTCTTCATCTTTTCTTGAAAACATAAAGCAATCCTTCCCACATTAAAGAAGAATTCTCACTAAATACATCCCATGAAGGTCCTTAGAACTCTGCTACTTGCATCTATGCAGCTCAGTTCTCCAAGAAGTCATCTTGTACCAAAAAGCAGCCAAAAGAAAGATGAGACCCCTGAAAGGAATAATTCCACTTAAAATGTTCTTATACAGAAATTTACCTACACTTTGTCTCCTCCCTGTTCATTGTAAAATTCTTAATGTTTACTTGTATAAGCCTTCTTTCCATCTATGTTTGTCATTTGGGATCTCTTCCCTGTTTTTGTCCTCGTGATCAGCTTCTTTGCATTTTTTTCCAGATATTGGGTGGAAAAACATTTTCCATTTTCTCCTTCATGTGCTGTTGTTTTGTATTTTAAAATTGCTGAAATATAGACTAGTGCCACTTTTAAATGAATATAGCTTAATTTTAAATCTGATGTCTAAATAATGGCATCGCCTTAGTCCATAGATCAGTGAAGTGAGCTACTGTAATAGTGAAAACAACAGAAAAGTTTTGAAGAGAAATTTCTATGATATTTTGTGGTTTGTGTTTTGTATTTTGTTTTCACTAAAACCTTTTCTCACACCTTAACTATTTCTAATTGATAACCCTAAATAAAGACAGAAAATTCATAATTCTGATTCCTCTTCATCACTGACCTGTTTGGGTTGGCTACTTCCATTCTAGGCACCTGTGGTATCCTGGTTTTACAGAAAGGAAGGTTTGTTTCAACGCATAATCAGCCTGCTCCTGGGGCTCTTCTGTCTGGGACCAAGGAAGTCCCTCTGCATAGGCTGGAATTCATAGATTCATAGAAACCAAGAATGGGTTG
>JAYRBT010000001.1:34317078-34328016 GCA_036023395.1 Myiotriccus ornatus | reverse complement strand
GCTCTTCTGTCTGGGACCAAGGAAGTCCCTCTGCATAGGCTGGAATTCATAGATTCATAGAAACCAAGAATGGGTTGCGCTGGAAAAGACCTTAAAGATCATCTAATTCCAGCCCCTCTGCCATGGGCAGGAACACCTTCCGCCAGACCAGGTAGCTCAGAGCCCCAGCCAGTCTGGCTTTGAACACTTCCAGGGATGGAGCATCTACAACTTTTATGGGCTACAAGTTCCAGTGTCTCACCATCCTCAGAGACTTGAGACACTTGGATTTCTTTTCTACCAGAGATCTTCTGTATGAATACCTCAAAGCAGGTCTAACACCTTCAAGGACCTCTGTATATCTGTCCAGCATCAATGCAGCTTGGGGGAAGCCACACCAGCAATTCCCACTGAATCCACCACTACTGCAGCTCTGGCTTCAGTTTTCATCCTTACCTCTACTGAACTAGTAATTTAACATGAGTTAACCAGAGGGGAAAGAGAAACAGCTTAGTGGTTAGGGTACTGCCCTGAGCATCAGGAGACATGGGCACTGCTCCCTTTCCCTGGGATTTACATCCATATTTGCCATTAGCCTTCAGAAAAGAAGCCATAACTGGGAGCAGACCAGGATAGCCTGCTCATCCAGAAAAATATGGGCCTGATTAATTGTTAATATTTATATACAGCATGTGACAGCAGTGCTGAGCATCACAAAGGTTGGAAGAAAATTGGGGGAAGCTAGCAAAAAAGATTTGGGGTTCAGAGCTGAAAAGCCTCAGTGGTTTACAGGGAAATCTAACCCCCTTAATCCTAATTTTTTGAGACCATCTTGCAGAATGTGACTCTTCCTTCCCCACTAACAATCTGACCTTAGAAAAAAGGCCCCAGCAAAGTTGTTCCATCAACAAAAAAAATCCCGGGGAAAGTATCCACCAGAGGGAGTTCCATGAATGCATCAAGCCCAGCCTGAGCTATAAATGGTTATAGAGCAGCTGAGAAGAGCTGCCTGTGCGCTCCCCAGGACAGACAGGCTGCTCCCTGCAGCTGCTGGTCAAGAGCCTGGGCTGAATTCAGCAAAGTACTGACCCAAATCTGCATAATCTTAAGTGAATACTCAGTGAACTCTAAGGAATTGCTCTGTGCATGGCATTAAGTGAATGTTTTATTAGAGCAAGGTCAAAATACTCAGTGCTTTGCAGGATCATATGAGGAAAAGAAAAGACTCTGTTTACACCTCGGCTTTTATTTTTCCCTCACTGGTTCACTTGTCAGAAAAAAAGCTAAGCCAGGGCCAGCCCTGTTTCTGGGAGGCCCAGGGAGGAAGCCTTGGAAGCAAACCTGATTGCTTCCACTCAGGAAGAGTTTTTGATGAGGCTGCCTCTGACACACAGTGATAGCAGCTGCTCTGGCTCCCCTTCCCAAAGAGAAAACAACAACATGATGACATCTCTCTATCCAGAATAAATCTCTGGTTCAACATGAAGTTCTACCTCTGAGATTTTTAGTTCAATTCATGCTAAAACTATTTTAAGCAGAGGAAAACAGTGTGTAGTAACCCCTTACAAAGGGGGGAAAAAAAAAGTCAAATTCTTGCCTCTCTCTGCCCCAGAAAGCCGGCAAAGGATCACAGTGATACCATGCCATTGTGGAAATATCCCAGATTAAAAATACCATTTTAGACCTTCTGAATTTTTTTCTTTTAGTTGCATCTTCTGGGTGTCCTAGATTCTTGAACAGTTCCTAATAGAAATTTAAGAAAAAGCACTCCACCCTGCTGGAGACCTCAATCCAAACTCTGCTTTATATTAGGATAAAGGAGCACAAGACGTTAATCCCAGCTATGTGCTTTGACACAATTCCTGGCTAAAGGCTCGAAGAGGCTGTGAGAAGATGTTAAATGAACGTGATTTCTGCCTTGATGAGATTATTTTCCAATAAGAAAAAAAAAAAAAAAGGCACTGCAATATTAGAAAAGGATGAGGCTGTTGTTTCTGTGATTGCAAGGAGATGCAGAGAGGGTTTTGCCTTAGAAGAGTCCTGAGCTGGAATTCCAGCCCCAAAAGCAAGTGGCCCCCAGCCCAGGGCACAGTCCTTTGTCACCTCTCCCCTCTCTGTAAACCATACATCTTAATACCCCCACTCTTCACAGGAATGCTAAATAAAATGCCTTGAAGATGAAGTGCCTGTGTTGCTGTCACGCTGCCAATACTCCTGCACTGTGCAGATTCATATGGTAACAGGAGCCAAGGTCAGGGAAGCATTAGTCAGTCTGAATTTGGCAAACGGGGGTGTCTGATAGCCCTCACTTGCAGATTAGATTAGCATGAAATGCCCTGCCTAGGTTATCCTTGAAAATCACTTCAGCTACTGCAGGAGATGGCTGTTCAGTGCATTAGCAGGGGTGAAAGGAGGACAGTTACTTTCAACGTACATTTGCTTTGCCAGTCTTGACTTTTTGAGCTGTTAGTACTGTTTTAAGACTACTGGAGAAATGTAAATATCCCCAGTTTTTTAATGGGGTGCTACTGATCTGAAGATATCCCTGAAAGTGTTCAGGGCCCGGTTGGATGGGGCTCTGGGCAACCTGGTCTAGTGGAGGATATCACTGCCCGTGACAGGGGGGTTGGACCTAGATGACCTTCAAGGTCCCCTTCCAACCCAAACTGTTCTATTAGTCTATGATTTGATGATTCTACGATTCTACGATATCTAAGGTATTCCTGTTCCTTTTTTCATCTCTTTCAAGCATATCCAGGGGTTATCTACTGCCAGGCCATTTTACTTGGTGGTTACCTCACCATGGAGGTCTTGTTAGTCCTATCCGAAGGTGAAGGTTTTTGGTGCAATGAATTACTGGAGGAGGACCGTGATTTAACACCCACTGAGCCCTTACGTCCACGGGGTGCAGAGCAGAACAGAACACTACCTTGGCATCCGTGTAATTTCTCAGCTGACAAGCCCTGTCATAAGCAAGGCTGATGAGCTTCTGTGCAGTGCCCTCTGCCCACTGTGCTTCCCCTTTTGGAGCCAGATAACTGGGCCCCAGCTGTCAGGCATCCCTCTCCGCTGTTCTGTGCAATGAAGGGCTGCTGGTGAGTTCACTCTTTGTTGTTGGGTTGGAGAAACATCTGGGATGACAGCAGGTAACTTTGGTCCTGTGACAGGAGACGAGCAGGTCAGGTCTATGAGGCTTGCTTTTTTCATATCAAAAAGGTCCTTTACAAATATATTCATTTTAAAAATATTTTCTCAATAGAAAAACAAACATTAAGAATGAAGAAGAAAATGTCAAGTAGGTTCTCAATGCTGTCTGCCAGTCACCTCCAGTCTGCTGTCACTTGTAGTCTAGGGGAAAGGCAAGTCTTTTGAAGCACTACTAATATTATTAGAAATCTAAATATTAGCACTGCCTCTCCATGTCTCCATCAGATAAGGCACCAGCTTTTCTGTTAGCAGTTGTGAAAGCTGTAGCTCTTGATGCCAGCCATGCTGTGTTCACCAAGAGTCTGGAAAGAGGTGGGGAGAGAATATGGATCCAAGCCACTTCTTCTTTCCTGCCCTGCAGCATAAAGTATTGCAGCTAAATGGATACTCAAGTCATGCTGGTGAAAGCAGGAAGAAAGAAATAGCGACACAGTGCTTCAGCCCTGCTGCCCTCATAGCCCTTCCTTCCTCTTCCCAGTGCATGCACTCACTCTTTGGGCAAGTTTTCATTCCCTCTGCAAGAGTGGAAAAGCACAAAACAAAATACCAAGACTGGGCTGATGTCAGTACTAAGAGGACTTGGGGAAAATTGCCACTAAATCCAGTCTAGAGTATTTTTCATGTAGTTCTGTGGGACTCCGACAATAACCATACGTTTTATAGCAGTTCCTTCTACTCTACATACCCTGATCCTTGTTCTGTAAATTACATATGGTACGAGAGTGTGAAACAATCATGCCAAAAAGGACATATCTCCCAGCTCCACAATCATTCTGACAAAGGTCTGTATTGCTCTATACAGGCAAATCAACTTCCAAAAAGCAACATGTTTCTGGAGAGACAGTATTAACAAAACCAATGTGTGAGGAAAAGCCAAGATGAGGCCAAGAAGGCATTCAGCTGTCAGTAAACACTCCCTCCCCTTTATCCCCTACCACTCCCTTGTCCCATTTTTCACTGGCACTTGAAAAAAAAAATCTGATGAAGCCACAAATGACACAAGGCATATTTAATTCTTACAGTGAAACCAGTGTGAAACAGCATTGGGCTGAATTAAAGCCATACAGACTGGGGATAAGTCAAAGCAGTTTGTGTAGAAGCATTCCAGGAAAGCCACGAGATTGCTGAAGACCTGATGGAAGCAGGGCCAGGAGTCACATGGAGATGAGTTCTTGCAAAGAGTAATTTCTAACATAATCAAATTCAAAATGCAATCCAAGATGACATTGCTGTAAATAAAGGGAAATTTATTAGTTCCAGATGGCATCATAACACCGAGAAAAACTCAAAGCCAACATTTTGAAGAAAATAATTTTGGCCTACCTTACAGAATGAGGTACTGGCACCAGAGAGCCTCTCCAGATATGGCTACTCCCATACATGCTCCTTACAAGAGGAGGGGAAGGGAAATCACCTTGCAGTCCACAATGGCTTGAATAAACCCAAGCAAGACTAGAATGGTGCTAATCTTGCATCAGTCCATAGCACACGACTGCCTGCTATTCCCATGCTGAAGAGACTTGGAGTCCTCAGAACCTGCAGGACAACACTGTATAAAAGCATCTTCTTTCATCTTTAGATGATAGTTAGAAATTCTTTACTCAGAGGATGGCAAGACACTGCAACATTTAGCCCATAGAAGTTTTTGATACCCCATACCTGGAAGTGTTCAAGGCCAGGTTGGATAGGGCTTTGAGCTAACCTGGTGTAGTGGAAGGTGTCCCTGCCCATTGCAGGGGAGTTGGAACTAGATTGTCTTTCTATGATTCTATGATTCTATAATTATATAATCTCTGCCAAGCTAAGAGATTCCCTTATTTCTCCCTGGATGAAGTCTCAGTGTCTCATACCTTTGTGACCTCCCACTGACTTGCTGTGATCCCCTCTTTGAATCTGAGTGTAAAGACAATACAAGTCCAGTTCAACTTGTTTTTTCTATGTTTCGGGTCTCCATGAACGATGAAGTCTCCATCAGCTCCCAGGCAGCTGCTGGTAGCAGTGATCGACCCCATTTTTGTTTCCTGAGACAGTGGTGCTATCTCGGGAATAAAAAAAAAACTGGGATAAAGCTCATGACAGTAAAAGAAGTATTTTTTTCTCCTCACTGGATTCCAGCTATTAGAGGATCCTGGACAAATTGATTCCCTGAACACCTTTAGGAAATTAGGTAAACCCTTCCTGTCTGGATCAGCTCTGTCAAAATGTGACTCACTGCAAGCAATTGTTGTTTCTGTTTCAGCTGCAAGGTCATATTTCCAGTTTACTTTTGATGAATATTCACCTTCTGAAGGCAAATGAGAAAGGCTTTTTGTTTTCCTTTAGAACACTCACAGTTTGCACAGATCTGAATAGCCCTTCCTCTGGGACACTGTCACAAACTGAACTTCCTAAGTAAAGCTAAAACCAGCCACTAGGAAAAAACCTGAACTTCCCTAGACACTAGAAAATGAAGGAAATGCCATTATAATTGGAAAACAAGGGCTTTTACATTATTATTCTTTCCAAAGTTTTGTATTACAATTGTCACTCTTACCGTAGCACCTATACAGAGAATTTCAGATTAGAATTTCCCTGAGATGAGCTTTGTGCAACGTCCTTATAGTAGGAGGCTATCCTCATAATAGCAAGGAGATTAATGTTGAAGAGAATGAAGTATTTCATAGGTGAATGTCCTGTTCAGTAAAGTTGGACAATAAGTTTTCTTTTCACACTCCATTTGCCTCCAGCGAAGGAGGATAAATCAGCCTGCACGGTGCACTGCACTTATGAATTTCAGTCTTCAGGCAAGGTCACTGCAGATAAATCTGCCTGGGAGACCTTGGGCAGGTGTGAACTCACTTGCCAGGGCTCAGGGCAGATGGCATAGATGTTAGCCAACTTTGAGCCAAAGGCTGTGTGACCATGGTGCTGAGGTGATGTCCCCCTGCCTGGCTGGTGTAACACAGCAGGAAGAGAAAAGAGCGAGTGGAAGGATAATTCTGTAGTTAGAAAGAACTGAGCAAAAGGGTGTTTAAGTGACATCCCTGAGGTCACTTAGAGGCACTGACAGGGATGGCAACTGGGCACAAGAACAAGACAAATCTTATTTTCTGGAGCACGAGCAACCCAATACAGTCTGACCTGGGTTTGGAAAATACATTGTACAGAGAAAGCATTCATCCCCTTTTCTTTCTGACTGCACTGGCTGCAGCTGTACCGAGCTGCATTTTTCTTTATGACTTTCTGTAGGATTTTCTCTCTTCCACCACGGAGCCCTGGGTGAAGTGTTGGATACCAGCGGGGAAGGTGAGTGCACACAGAAGGAATGCGAGTGTCGGAGGAAGCCAGGCTGCCAAACAGCATCTGCGTCTGCTGCTGGAGGCTACGCCGCTGCTGACACACCGGGTTATTTCTGCTGTGATATTACCCGGGTGTCTAATTAAAGACAAGGTTAGAGGCACAGCCTGAGATTTAAAGCTGTGAATACTTGGAAGTGGAGATTTTGGATTTTGCTTTTCTGTTTAAAAGGTCAGAAGCTTTATAGCTCCTGCTAATCTCCAGCGAGATGCATCCCAAACAACCTCTCAGGTAGCACAAGCCTTGTTTTAGGACACTAGGACAGCAGAGAAGTATTCTCCTGCCAGGGATTAATCAGAAAAGGTTGCTGCAATGACAAACAGTCAGATTTTTCAGACTCAAAAATCTTTGGTAAAAACATTGTGGTTGTTTTTTTTTTTGATATGGCAAATTAAATAGTACTTTTATGGCAGTCAAACCATTGCATTGTTTAGTGCATAAAGTGCAGGGATAAATAATATTTTTCCATTAGCCTTTATTTGGAAATCAAAATAAGTACAAAACCATATTTTAAATCCAGCTCCTTATCCTTGCCAAAGAGCATGAGTCACACATTATAGTATTCAGGGAGAAGCCAGCAAAGCTTGAAGAAATATTTTGGTGTTAAGTTTCTGTTCCATATCCAGAACCAGACAAACGTAACTGACTAGAGGGTGAAATCTGAGAATAACAACAGTGGTCAAGATTTTTAAACTCAGGTGCTTGAGAGATAATTCTGTTCTGGGGGCCTCTGGTAAAAGGCAATGTCGTTAATTAATTTTGACATCTACAAAATTTCCTAAAATCTAACAGGCACTGGAGGTGTGTGCATTGCAAAGGAAACTGGAGTGGGGTTCAAGCACCTACTTGTAGGTGTCTGCATGTGAACTGGGGAGTATGCTCTCACAGTAAATATGGATGGAGCCTCAAAAAAAGATATAGTGAATGGAGTCTGGAAATTACTCAGCTGACTAACTATCAGGTGACTCAGGGTGCACTAAATTATACTGAAGGTTCCATGGTGGTTAATTGTATCTCTATTGACTCTAAAGGGGTTATAGACACTCAGACCTCATGTACACACTGGCACATACGTGTTTGAGCATGCAACTTAATCCCCTACTGGATGCTAAAATATGGCACATCTGTGTAACTGCAGTCTCAAGCTATGTCTAAACCAGTTTGGCTCAGGTATACCAACTCCATACAGAGGTTACTCGTTAGTGCACACCACACTCTTACCCTTGCACATCTGCTCCTTTACAACAAGGATACTGAGGTTCTCAAAGAACCCCTGAACCAAACCCCTTGAGATGAGCACCCTGGCCCAAAGCAAAATGCCAGAAGAGATTCTGGCTCTGCCCCCATGGACAACACAACCCATCCTCAAGCTGCAAAACTTACTTTGCCATGCCTTCAGTCTGTAGGCAACAGGCTCGAACCCCGAGTGTGAAGTTTGAACTTCAACCACAGGAATATGGAGATGACACTGACTCTGACAGCCTGAGCTATCTACTTCGCACTGTGCTGGTGTGAAAGGTGTTGAGATTGCTCATCAAAACCACTTTCTGTTGTGCTGATTCCCTGAAAGCCAGTCTTGGAAACCAAACATACATAAACATTGTTCTATCAGTCTTTGTAGACTGCCCTGGCACGTCTTAGAACTGACCCAAATTTCCAAATATTTTTAAGCATTCTTCAGGTTTTGTTTATTTTTCTTTCTTTTTCCCCCCCTTGATTTTTAATTTATAAATTTATAAATTTTCACAACCCTTTTTCTATAGAAAATTGTAACAGAAACCTTAGTACAGGTGGACTTTCATGGACTTTTATATCTCTTCAGGGCAACACTGGAAATCAAGGGCTTCTTATGTTCATAAAGCTCCATGCCATATCTAATCTATATAACAAAGGACAGGAAGAGAAAGAAAATCAGCCTCAAAGTCCTCAGAATTAAAGGTCCAAAAGGATGAGGAATGCTGACAGAGGGGAGGCACATGCTCTAGCCCAGCAAGAGACTGCAGTGGTGCTGCAAGTGTGATGCTTAAGCAAGACTGTCCTGGTAACTGGAAACAGCCAGAGCATTCTGTGTCACCATCACTGCAAAGGACATTAAAGACTATGACAAATGTGTTCAACAGAGCACACCCAGGCAAATGTGCTGAAAAATGAAAGAAAGTAAAGGTCCTGGGGGGAACAACTGCTGCTCAGGGCTCCTTGGCTCTGCTTTTTGTGCTGCTGTTCCTGGGGCCCAGCTTTCTTTTGAGCCAGGGCTGAAGAGCTGAGCACCAGGTGATGTGTGCCCCTCATGCGGCCCAGCCTCACTGACTTCTTGTGATCCTGAAAGGACAATCTGCAGAGGCATAGACTGAAGGCTGGAAGTGTTTCCTGGGAAGAGATGGGCCTCACCATATGTACAGGACATTTTTATAACCCTGCCCCTCAGACTGAGACTGAGAAAACAACAACCAAGCCAATGACAAAGGGACAAAGGGTCGCACTGCCAAGTAAGGCAGTTGTAACTAATGATATAAATACACTTTGAACAGGACATCTTTATCAAGAGAGGAAGTTTTAAGAGCTACAGTGGCCAGGCAACATGGGAGAAAGGAGGATAAAGAGGGACTGAGATAAGGTTAATGAAGAATGACAAATAGAGCCAAGTGGCTTTTTCCTGTTAAAGTAAACCCGTCCCTTCTACTTATCAGGCTCAAGGACAGAGAGGGGACTTTCCTGAGCAAAGGAGCCCCAGCAGCAAAGTCAACAGGTACCATAGAGATCCAAACCCTCTCCCTTACAAACATGGGGTGAAGTTCCAGTCCAGCCACAGGGAAGCCTTCTCCCCATGGGAAACCTGAAAGAGAGAATTTGAATTATTTCCAAAGGGAATGGCATTTCCCTTGGGGCGCGGGCCACCCCAGGCAGTCCCTGGCATGCAGGCAGTGCTCCAGTGGCTCAGGGCACAGTTGCTGCTGCTCTCCCTGGAGTCATGCAAAGCCAAGTGCAATCAGATGCAGGTTAATCCCTGTGAAAACATATTTGATTGCCTAGATTTGTCATTTTTTTATTCCAGAAAAGTTCCAAGAAGGATAATAAAATGAAAGGATTAATTAAAGAGTCAAAATTAATCAAAAGCAGAGCAGTACTTTCTGGCTAACAGACCCTATTGCACTTGCAGATAGAATTGTTTTCATCTCTCCATGGTGTGGTTTTAGTTTCTAATAATTGAGGTCCCTCCAACCATTTGCAAGCAAACTTTTCTGGCTGTCACCTGACCTGAACCTCTCCACTGATGACTGCCTTTCTCGTGGATGGGAAAAACAGCATACTCAGCAGCATGGGAGAGCATGTGTGCTGGAAGACCAGGAAGAGCCTGTCCCAGTAACTGGCTGGCTTAAACTGTACTGAAGCCAGTGGAAGAATCCAAATTACTTTCTAGGATGCTGGTTCAGGGCTTTTGAGATTTCAGGCCAAGACGACAGGACTAGAAGACATAGGAGCAGAGCGGGTGTGAAGGTCAGGGAGAGAGCAGGGTCTGCCTCTGCCACACCATCGTGATAACAAGGGAGCTTTTATTAAGCAGTGCCAGGACCCTGAGACCAGTCACAGCCCTGATCAACCTGCCCTCTCTTCACTCATGCTGTAAGTAGCCTCGTCTCCAGTCCTGTCTGTGGTTCCATGCCCACATGCTCCTGAGCAGGCTGCCTGAACAGATCCCAGATTTTGCCTTGTCCAGTGACAGATTGATGGTCAGCAGAGCTGGTCACTGCTCCTGGCCCACCTGTGGCTGTGCCCTGTTAGGGATGGCACTGCTGGTGCTGGGATCACCCCAGGCTTCCAACTTGTCCTCTCTCATGGAGCAGCCCCACTCTTATTGCAGATGAGCAGGCACTTAAATACCATGTACCCAGCCCATGCATGAGGACCCCAGGAGTAGCTAATGATGGCTCTTGCAGTCATCCAAAAGTGCTTTCCATACTCTGCTTCACTGACCTTTCCAGCTTTGGCAAGCGAGCAGCTTTCCTGTGAGCAAGGCAGCAGGCACAGGTCTCCTCACTTGCAGTTCAAATCAAGACAGCTGCCTTCAAGGGCACCTTGAAGACATTGGCTGTTCTCTGGACAAAGTTTCCAGGCCAGCAAACTCAGTACTCCATCTGATTTTAAGTTCTGAAGAAAGGGATTAAATGAAAGGTTGGGTTTGCATATAGATATAATTGGGTTAAAAATAGAGTGTTATGTCATGGTAAATTGTACGTTGTATGCAAACTAAAAAAACAAAACAAAAAAAACCAACAAAAATATCAAAAACCAGACAACCCCCCCAAACAAGAATAAGCAAACAAAACACCTAACAAACAAAAACAAACAAAACAAAAACTAAAAAAAAAAAAAAAACAAAAAAAAAAAAAAAAAAAAAACAAAAAAAAAAACAAAAAC
>JAYRBT010000001.1:34290545-34309518 GCA_036023395.1 Myiotriccus ornatus | reverse complement strand
ATTAGCAAAGGCGTCACTAAGAGTTCTGATTGGGTTTTTGTCCGGAAATCTACTTGGACAAAACCATCCACAGCCCCAGGGACGGGCTGGCGGGCAAAACCACGACAGTGACTGAGTCTCCAAGGAGCACTGAGAAAGCATCATTATAATTCAACATTGAAATACTTAAGACAGAAGTAGGAAAAGGGAAAGTGGGCAGGTGGAAATTTGGGATTAGGAAGAAGTGACAGATAAATCAAGGATCTAAATTTCCATCTGAGACTGTGACTTGGAGAATCTGATTCAGGACAGGTGGTCAAGAATGCAGATTTTTACTCAATTCAGAGGTGACATAGAGGCTGAAGAAGGGAATGAGTGGCCTGGATATCCTCCTCTCCTATTTTTGTAGGAAGATGAGGAACCAGCTCAGACCAGTGGTGATAGAAACCAGCCCAGGTGAAGGGATGAGCTTAAAAAGAGCAGAAAAAGCCAGGAAACAGGTAACTGGCTGTGACAGAAGATGGGACCTGGACTGAGAAGACTAGTGAGTGAGCCTTACAGAGAGCTTGTGAGTTCACTGTCCTGCCCACAGAATTTGTAGCATTAACTTCGGTTAATGTTTCACAGGGGCAGGGGAGGAGTGTTTCCCACTGAAACGGTGCAGGGGTGGAGAAGTGTTCTAGTATGGCACATTCACAGCTAACCTGTGAACCATGACCTCATGATTTTAATCTCTAATGCTTTCTTTTTTTCTGGTTGGATGGACTTTTTACTGATTTATAGAACAGCTCCTCCCTATGGTAGACAAGCTGTCTCCAGACAGAGGCCAAATCTTACCTGTCTCCTTGTCTAGCACTTTTTATAGACACCTCTTGACTTGGACCTTAATCTGAGAAGCTCTTGGTGTTTGGACAGTCATCAGTCAAGAGAAAGGGCTGAATGTCACCAATCACTTTGTGGATAGAAGGTGATGCTCTAGAAGTTGGATACCACAAGGCATAAATCCCATGCATTTTAAGAGATCAGGGTTTTGTTTTCAACTTGCTGGTGTTCACACCACACGGCAGCTGGTGGATAATCACATTTTCTACATGAAAACAGTCCTTGGGCTTGACACTTGGGCTTGACACTTTGTGTGACACAAAACTTTGATTTTGTTTGTGAAAAGGTTTCTCTCTCATCATTTGCCTCTTTTTGAGGATGGATAGCATCCAAACGTATTCTTATCTTCCTTCTTTTCCTTGGCTGGGCTTGCTCATGCCCATTGCTATTTGAAGAGTTGTTCAACACTCCAAAGGAAACAGAGCCAGCTTTGTTTCCAAGCTCCTATTACTCACCTTTTTTATCTCTTAGCTAAAAGCTTTAATGGATCTGTTTTGCTGAAGCATTTAAGGTTGGAGGCTATGAGGAACTTCAAAGGTATTTAATAGCAGCTTTGTCACTGATGTTGTAGAAAGACCACATAGCTTGATTAAAAGTAAACTCTGCTCACAATACTGCATGGAACTCTGTTGATCTATTTTTACTGCATCACAAATAAAGCTGAGGGGAGGGGAAATCCCACTGACTAACAGGATGTGCGGGAAGAAGGAGCATATCTCCCTTCTGTATTATCCAGGTACTCATTAACTCCCTGATAACCAGTTTAGACAACACAAAGTGGAACCTCTCCAGCACCAGATGGTAGTGATGAGGAAGAATGAGGAGTGCAGCAGACAAGATAAAACTTGGCAGGAAAATATGCAGAGGAATTTCTGTTCATTAGGGCAGAGATTGGAATCTGAGAATCCTAAGTTTTACCATTCCTTTGTTGTCAGGAAGTGTCTGAGAAGTATAAGAACAAAGAGAACTCCTGTCCCTGGCCACATAGTTGGCCCATCCTCAAAATACCAAACCATCTAGAGATGCGGTTTCTGCTCAAGGGATGGAGTGTCTGTGGTATAAAACCATGCTCCACGTGTGCTGCTGACCAGCGTAGGTACCAGATGGATCCCTGTAAAGCAGTCCAATCTCTGAACTCTTCCAGAGTTCAGGAATGTGAGGATCCTCTTGGGCCATGCAGCTTTAAGTCAATGTTCACATACACTGATAAAACTTCTTAATTAAACACTTCCATGTGCTTTCCCCAGTGTGTCCCAGAGAATTATAATATAGCTTCATTCTTTGTTACAAAAAACCTTCTTGTAATATTTTTTTAATAAACAAAAGGCAAACTTGGGCTGTAGTAGTGTGAAAGACTGATTAAGAAATAATCAGTTACTGTTAATATCCTTCTGGATGCATGAAAGTAAGTCATCATAATGAGGAAAGCATTTTCCCAAACGAATGGGAAAAGCATTTTCCCTCTTCGAGCGAAGTAGAAGAACTTTATTGACAAGGATCCTACGTAGGCTTCCAAACACTCACTGTGTAGACAGACAGATATTTTTGGAATGCATCTCCTGATGAGATATTAGGGCTGTTATTAATTCTGCCTGTCATTTTTACTGAAAGCCAAACAAACTGCATATAGCATATGAAAAGCAAATATAAACCTTCAGTGGCAAGTAGCACAGGAACCCCCAAGATCAAAGCAAGCCATGCTTTCTCTTTGACATGTCTTGTAATATACCATGTTCTGCCTTGGTAAGAACATTTAGCAGGCATCTATGCACTAAGCAGCAAAAATATGCAGAGAACTCAGCATTTGCAGACTTTGATTTCTCTGTTTATTAAAGAATGTAGTAGCAATGGCCCTTGGTTGCCTGTGAAACGTTGTGAGACCTGAAGCCACCATATGCATTTAATTCAGACTGATCATGCAAAATAGTTAATTAAATCCTGTGGGCTGTTTTCACTTCACCTTCAAATTACAGATCTTTCACAAAAGCAAGTGTGTGTTACTGGGCATATGGTTTCCTGGGGATTGCACCTCAGCAACAGGACCTCTGGAAAAAAATAAAGCACTTGAAAGCAAATGATTAAGTGAAGGTGCCAGTGTTTGGGACCAATTTAACAAGAACCCTCTCATCAGCAACAGCTCCAAAACAGTAGGGGATTGTGTAACCTAGTGCTGATGATAATCTTGAATTTGAATCCTGATTCAGCTCTTCCACTCAGATAAACAAAATATTCCACACTCTAAACAGAGGATTTCTAAGAAAGCCTTCCATGAACTTGACTTCATAGGTTGTTTGTGTGATCTTTCCAGATAGCAAGAGTCAAAACTGTGAGGAAAAGGAGGGCAACACTATTCTTTTTATGGGGTAAAAGAAAAGAATCTTCGATTTCCAGATGTCTCACAGCCCCTGCAAGTGGAGAGGAAGATATTATGACAGCAGATTTTATGATTCTTGGCTTCACACATCAAAATTGTGTTTTATCTGACATCAAAAGAACAAGCTGTTTTATCACCATGATGATGCTAAAAATCTTGTGTCTGCTCAGATTAGTAACAATGCAAATAAGGCAACTATAGAATAAAAAACATCCCTTTTATGTCCTCAGGCTTTATCTGTGGTTTTTCGGCTTCTAAATAATCAGCTCTATGAAAAAAGAGAACCAACACAGTGTTTATGATCTGGATTAGAGTTTAAGAAAAAACGAATGTATACAACCTAGGCTTGAAACCTAAATTTTGAATTTTTTTCTGATATGACCCTCAATTATTTTGATAGCATTACACTAAAAGCTATGCCCCAGAATTATAATCTTAATTGCTGTTGGTTTTTTTCTTGTGAACATTAAAATAAAGATTAGAGTGAGCATGATGAAATAGGACATCTATTTTGCAAGTAATTTTTCTTAGCATTGCTCAACAATAATTTAATTTATACTAATTGGTTTTGGTGGACCTCATCTAACTGGATTTCAGTAAAGCAATTAAAATGGTGCCATAGAGGGAATTATTAACAAAAATTTCTAGCTGAAGCAGAGACAAAAGGTGCTGAAAGGGGAAGTGTCAGGGTAGAGAGAGGTTACAAGCACAGCTTCTCAAACATCACTCTTAGCCGGTCTGAACTAAATAACTTCACCAGTAACATTTGCCCAAGAAGAAGGAGCACATTAATGAAATTTGCTGATGACATAAAGCTGGGAAGAGCAGCATAATGTCTCACAGGAAGAACTCAGGGAGCCGATTATTGAGAAATACCCTAAAGATATTTCATTATACAGAGCTTAAGATCATGTACTTAAAAGGGGATTGTGTTTTCTGAATGAGGTCTGGTGGAAACAAGGAGACAGAAAGTCTGTTTTTATTGTGAGACCTGGGAAATGGGAATTTCTAAAGTGGATGTCTCCACACTACCCACAAGCTTGAGTACAGCCCAGGCAGTCAAGGTTTTCAGCACTGGCAAGAACAGCAATGGCCACAGGTACTTAAAAAAAAAAAAAAAAGAAAAGAGTATTTCTAGGTACCTATTTGTAATCAGTTGTTCAAGTGGTACCATGGACTGAACACCTCTCAGCTTCTTTCAAGTTTTTCTCTCAGTTTTTATCAATCTTCCCATTAGATAAGTACTTCCCACAGGAGGCAGGTGGCAGGTATTGAGTGGTTCATCCTTAAAGGAGAGAGTGTGGCCATCCCTCTCCTGCTCAGTTGTTGCCAGAGATATCTCTGGGCATGGGGAGGGGGCCTGCTGAGCAAAGCTGCCCTCCTTCCACCCCTAGAGCTCAATCAACCTGGCTCTTTACCTCAGGAAAATGACTTTCCAGAGTTTTTTGCACATCTGATGTGTTCCCAGCATGAAGGGTTGCTTTCCTGCCACCCACACACTCTGGAAAAGTCTTTCCTGCCCTTTCATTGCCCACAATGATCCCTCAGAAGTGCTGGCTGGAGAGAAGTGCTCCCACACGAATGGTGACATTTAAGCCATGTGGCAAATCCCTTTGCGCACCAGTCCTGCTCCCACCCAACACAATAGCAGCCTTGGTGGGTGCACGATGAAGCCCAGTGTGACATTTTCTTCCACCCCACGCTTCTTTGCTGAGTGAAGCTTTTGTGAGACAGTGGAGGCCAGAAAACCCCTGTGGCTCCACCTGTTTCTGTAAGCCCTGGTCCCACGGTCGGCTGACCCTTTGCTGCAGTGGCGAAAACCTCCTCACATCCTCCTTGGCCCACCAACAATGAAACAAATCCCTGTGTCCTCCATTCAGAGAGAACAAACTTGTAATTAATTCAGGAAAAACAAGACTTTTGGACACAAGAATTTTGTTAAATGCTGTTGATAAGATAGAAGGTCATCTTCCAAGCAGGGACATCCCCTCATTTCCATGGGGACCAGAACATAGGAGGAAAAATTAACTGAAGCAGAGTATGGTTGGAAGTTCATTAGAAAAAGAGTGTTTTCTCTGAATGGCAATTACTCAAACCTTTGTTGAAACATACTGATTTCAAAAGCATTTTTATCAGAAAGGATTCTTTGACCCAGGTGGAAAATTTTGGTCAAAGCAAGTGTGACCTCCCTGGCCCAGAATGACCAGAACAGCCAAGCAGCAGGAAAGCACAAACTTACCAGTTGAATAGGTTTTCCTGAATGCACCTTATCCCCTCATTTTTAAGAATTTCCATTCTTTTTCATCACAGGAAACTTTATTTTCCAAGGATGGGCAGGAACAGAAAAAGGATAGAGAAACTGGGAAAACCGCTAAAAGGAATGATTTTCCAACTATCTCAGGTTCAAACTCATCTAAAACACCCCATTTAAATGTACCCCTTTCTGTATGATGACAAATATAGCATCACAGAATCATACAATAGTTTGGGTTGGAAAGAACCTAAAAATCATCTAGTTCCAACCCCCCTGCCATGGGCAGGAACACCTTCCACTACACCAGCTTGCTCAGAGTGCCATCCAACCTGGCCTTGAACTCTTCCAGGGATGGGGCATCCACAGTTTCCCTGGGCAACCTGTTCCAATGCCTCACCACCCTCACAGTAAAGAATATTTTCTTAACATCTAATCTAAACCAAGTCTATTTTAGTTTGAAGCCATTCCCCCTTGTTCTATAACTACATGTTCTTGTAGTCTCTCTCCATCTTTCTTGTAGGCTCCCTTCAGGTACTAGAGGGCCACAATAAGGCCACCCAAACCCCTTCTCTTTTCCAGGATGAATAATCACAATTCTTCTTGCCCTTCCTCAACTTCAGCTCAGAAGCCAGACTTCATGTTAGACAAGCCTTGACCAAACTTTTGCAAATGTGAACATTTTTCTGGTCTTCTGATGTGTCCATAGCAGTAAACACATCTGGCTTCAAAGGTAAAGGGATGCAAAAAAATAATCTAAATCATCATTAACTTTTTAATGTATGCAACCTCTGGAAAATCATCAAATCTATGATAATGTGGAGTAAAATAGTTAGAGGAAGTTGTTTAGGATAAGTAGAAACAAAATATTATACTTTTCTGCTTATTACTCCTACTTATTACTGCTGTCACTCCTGTATGAACTAACAACCTCCATAACACCAATCAAGAGTCTTGAACACTCTTGTGTTGGATTTGGCCCTCACCAAATCAGCATGAATTTCCAAAACTGAAATGACTGCAAACAAGCAAACGTCAGTTAACATGTTTCAGATATTTTCATTATATATGCTATTTAAATGGAGTATTTTATTTCATGATTATTTGCTTGGTGAACTAATAGAAGTGTCTAACTTCTCTGCTCATGCATACGTACCTTTTAAAATGGAATTTATTGTAAAAAAAACCCCAAAACACTAAAACATTGTCCATAAAATTTGAAGATGAACATACACTATCTGCCCTTGAGTCACAAGCACTTAATTACTATTAGAGATCTTCAGATAAAAAAAGCAGCATGAGCCTGCTTCATGGCTCAACCTATGCCCATCTAGTTAAAAATCAATCCACACCAAAAGCACCACCGATAATTTTATCGTGGGAATAATCAGTGTTGATAATAGCGTCTGGAGCATGTTAAGATGTTTCTCCTCCCCTGTATAATCATTTACCTATAAAAGCGCACACCACCTTTGCCAGCAGGCACAAAGCACGTGCAGCCTAATAGTCACCATGTGAGACTGGGAAAAACATCTTCTGGGAGGAAAAGATCAGGTTCCTAATGCTTATTTCACTGTCACTCTTCTCTTGTGTACCTATTAGACAAGTGACAGCCTAAACTTCTCATCTGTGTTGCACACTGGCTTCAGAGTTGGCACTGGGAGAGATACTCATTTGGAGAGACCTAATTTACTTCACCCCTTGAAGTTTTTCTTCTGTACCTAGTAGAACAAGGAATGGAAACTAAGGTTATTATTTATAAAAACCCTAAACACATGCACATCCACACGTGTCCATATATACACAGCAACCAATCCAGTAAGAATCCTGCTCCTCTGATACAAATCACATTGCCCTTCTCTGCTGCTCTTCTCTGTCCATGCTTCCTTTTTACTCCTGGAAAGCAGAGAAGTTTTTACCCAACACACTTTTCCACTCATTGAAACCTTCTCTTCTCAAGGCCTGTATGTATTGCCTTGGCATGCTACCAAAGCCCGCTAACAAATGGCAGATTAAGAGGAAACACGGAAAAGAATTTCAAGCATGTATTATACTTGCTTGGGGTTCAGCGCGCAACTTTAAGACGAGGGCTCCCATCTAAACAGGCAGGCCTGGGAATTCAGTTGCAAAACAATTACAGATGCAAGGCAAACATCTTTCCTCTGAGAAACTTGATGATATTCTGCAGTCTTCACTAGGTTAAGTTCAGTGTGTGCTGGGGAAGAGCTCGGCAGGGTCTGTGTTTTCTCGAGACCTCAGTTTCCGTTTCCAGCACTGTTCTCCAATGAAGTAAAATTCTTCCTATGTCAGTCTCTTACAGATGCAGGAGCAGATTTTAATCCTTTCCATTCAGGGCCAAAACAGCCCCTCAATATCCATCTACTGTCTAGCCTTCAGATACAAGAATAATGAGGCATTTCACTCAGTTCTGCAGGTCATTGGCAGTCACCAGTTGGACAGTGAAATTTCAGCTGTGATGCCTGTACATAATTTAGCTACTTGTGTTTCCCTGATGAGCACCATTTTGACTGCATGGCTATCTTTCTCACAGTTTGAAATTCTGGTTTTAAAGGAGCTCTCTTTGCAGCATGAAAGCCACTATCCTCAGGACGCGATTTCCAAACCTGCCTATCAAGGCCCAGCCCCACCTGGAATGAATACACTGGCAAAATTACCACCAACTCCAGTAGGCAGCGGTGAAACTACACTGAACTTCAGCACAATTCTGCCTACCTTATCTGAGATTTCCTTTTCTTTCCAAAACAATATGGAATGTTTGCACAGGGTGTACATTGGAAAGGGACTCTCCCACTCCTGATTGCACTAAACTTGCTGCATACTTTAAAAAAAAAAACAAAAACAAAAAACACACAAAACCCCCAAAAACCACCTTACTCCAGAGGAAATGGCCTCAATTTGTGCCATTGGAGGTTTAGATCAGATATGAAGAAAAATATCTCCACGGAACGGGTCGTCAAGCACTGGAACAGAGTGCCCAGGGAAGCAGTGGAGTCGCCATCCCTGGAGGCTTTTAAAAGACGTGTAGATGTGGCACTTAGGAACAAGGCTTAGTGGTCAACCAGGCAATGTTTAGAGTTGGCCTTGATGATCTTTAAGATCTTTTCCAAGGTAAATGGTTCTGTGATTCTATGAAAAGTTCTCAGCCTACAGCCTAACAGAGTAGTAGAAAACACAGGATCAGTGGGTGGCAAATATGTCCAGTAAATCAGGACTGACGTTCTCAAGCCCAAATGACGTAGTGTGCACACCCAGATGTCAGGAAAGTTGTATGGGTATCAATTTCAAAATGAAAAAAAATTTCTGCGTCCAGCTTTTCTTTAAAAACTGTGGGTCTCACCGTTAGCCTCAGAGGAACTTCTTTCATACTGCATCAACTAAAAGAAAAAGAAGATGGACCGACCTCACTTATGACCTTATACTGATTGGGTCAAATTCCTCCAGAGTTTATTTACCCTAAAGTTCATAAAAACAATGTGGCTTTTTAGTCTAATACGTTATTTTCAGCTCTAACTAATCAGAGCTCATGACTGGCTCTGGAACTGCAACTGCTAAGATTGATTATTACCATCCAAAGGCACAAAGTAATTAAGCCTACCAAAAAACAAAACAAAAAAACCCCACCAAAACAAAAATCCCTAACAGATGGGAGCAAAAGAAAATAAAAGGAAAATGAAAGGAAAATAAACAGCATTGAGGATTTTAATAAATCTGTATCTGTCTTTACAGGTAAGTCACTGAAGTGATATTGAAAGTGCAACCCAGTATAGTACAAATACAAGAATGTCTTCATTGAAATTCCATAACTTTTCTTTATTCACTGTGATACATTCAAACAAAAGTGCTCCAGATAACAGCCATAGAATAAAAGAAATTAAAATAAAAAGGCAGAAAAAGACCATCAGATACATATGGTGATTATTCATGTTTCAAAGCATTAGTAACTGCTTGTATCTGAGTGCACCAAAAGCCCACGAGGGTCCACATTTTTTATGCTGCTTCTATAAAAATAATAATCATAGGCAGCTCTAGCAAAAATGTTTTTCAGAACTAGAGCCAAAGCCACCACAAAGATAAAGCACCATCAGGCATATGTTTACAAATGCCATAGTAATTAGTAGAGTGTAAAAAAGGCTTTGCTGAATTAACATCTTCCTTATATTTGTATAGCATAGGGAAGCTCTGCTTAGATTCTTTCCTTCCCAGCTTTGCCATTTCACAGCAAGGACTTGCATGTGCCCCACAAGACTAAGCACCACGGGCAACTTGGTAAGCTTCAGGAGGCACGTGAGAGATGGGTGGAAGGGAAACTGGAACGGGAGCCAGTGTCTATCCTCCTATTTAAAAATATAATATTGGCGTGGCCGCATGTACTTAACCAGGTTACTGCAATACAGTGGCACAATCCACCAGAGAAACACTGTTTGTATAGACCATGTTGACTTCCCAATGCTGTTTGCTGAGCTGGAGTATTTGGCTGCACTGATTTTACCTATTAAAGACACTTCTTGTTTTAAACTCTAATTCTGCTACAGCAGAAATGTGAGTCACTGCTATCTATAAGAGACAGCAGAGGATCACTTCACAGCAAACTAAGGCTGCATCCTACAATGTGGCTCTGTTTCAGCTGCAGATTTACTGAACTGTGCATTTGCCAAGAATTATTTGTAACTCAACAGTTTGATGGGGAGGAGGATTCCTACCCCAAACAACACAAGAAACGTAAATCAAGACGCTGTACAAATTACATGTCAAAGGGATATGTCTGAGAGACACTTCTAAATCTAGGGTCGGTCACCTGGTGTATTATTAGGTAAAACAGTAAGGATCTTCAACAAATAGGGGGAAAACTCAATAGAACTCTTGTCCCGCCCTCTCCTTTACATGCTCTGCATGCAGCAGTTCAGACAGCCAGCAAGACTAAAGACAGGCTTCCTCTCTGAAAATCTGAGTTGCTGACATGAGATTTTCCTTTAAAGATCTAAGTAGGTCATAAACAGAAAAGCTTCTGTCCCCACACACTTTCTATAATAGTATATTCATAGGGATCCTCCTAGGTGTAAGGCTATGCCCCAGCTCCTACAGATTTAATCCCATGTGCAATTCGTGTTACCCAAAGCAGGATGCTAAGTATGCTTTGTATGGCCAACATCATCTTCACAGTCAAATCTTTGCAACATCAAGGTCTGTTTGCTGAAAAACCATTTTTCTTAACTATGTTACTAATATAGTGTCCAATCACTCAGACCAAAAGAAAGTTAGAAGTGTTATGTGGTTATTTACCCTTCACGCTATTTGTGTGGCATTCATCTCCCACGGCACATGCGTTGCCCTTTTCACACTCCCTTTTCTCATGCAGGAACACAAAGCTTTAATGTTTGGGTTGCAAACACCATTAAATGCCCCTCTTCAGCCCCCAACAGCATAGAAATATTTTCTTTTAAAAGTTCAGATCAAAGCATTTCTACTAATCCTAGGATTTATTAAAACAAACATTGTAGGCATGAGATAGTCAACAGTGTCCCTTTTACAAGATTCTTTGGAGACGGTTCTGTTTTCATACTGTTTACTGATCCGCCCCTAATTAATCTTCAGTTGCTCAGCTGCAAATTCAGCAAGTCCACCTGCTCCTTCCCCACCCAGCAGACGTCTTTTCTCCCCAGTTTCAAGCTGTAATGATAGCACCACACAGTCCCTGTCCTAAGAACAAGGTGGCTGGCTTGAAAAGCTACGTATCACCTCCCAGTGTTACATGATCACATCACACACATTTGCAGCACAAGTCTAGTCTCTCCTCAGATGAGTAATTAAAACCAGTCATTAAGTGCTTTCAAGGAGTTTCATTGTCTTTATCCTTCCCTGCAATCAAGGTAGTTGCCTTTGATCCAGTAACAGATCTGTGCGTATTTGAGGGGTGTGATGCGAACAGCTACATTGAAATCCTGTGGGGTGCCATTCATGTCCACCCACTGATGGCCTGAAAATATACCAATAATTTTACGCTCCCACTTGTGATTCTGCCTCTTCCACATCCTCACATACACCCCAGATCCACTTGCACCCGGCTGCGCATCGCACTGCTGGTACAACAGGTCGTATGTTTCATCTTTGACATCACAGAAACGGTAAACCAGGTTTCCCGGACGATCATTGTCATAGCCAGAGAAGTGAATCCTCCCTCCAGGCAAGTGTCTGGCTGGTGGGCTCACACCTATCTTCATAAACTTTCTTTTATGTGGCTTCTTCAGCTCCAGCAGGGCATAGTCATAATCCATGCCAATGTCATTGGCATTGCCTTTGATCCATCCTTTGGGGACATGTGTCCGTTTCACACGAATCCACTGGAATTTCATTTTCTCAGGCATTGCTGAGTTGGTGATATTGGCCCCTTTGCTGCCATCTTTATGTTTGGGCTTTAGGAACCCCACCCGCAGTTTCTGAGCGCCTTTGACGTAACTCTTGCCATCATGGATACAATGAGCTGCAGTAAGAACATGCTTTTCGGCCACCAGAGTTCCCGTGCAACCTGTAGACAGCTTCACCGATGTAGAGAATGGGTAATTCAACAAGAAGTCTTTCCCAAAAATGCTAAACCTGCTGTCATAGCCATAGATCTGCCTCTTAGTTCGAGATTTGCCTTGAGACCCATCAGCGCTGTTGCTTAGAATATATATGCCCACTTCAGTTTCAGTGAGGCTACCATTAGCATACAAAGTTTCATAGGACAGGTAGTGCTTCACTTCTTCATAAGTTGGCAGTGGAGAACTTTTGTGGCATGCTGGGCCACAGGGAGACACCACTTCCAGTCTGGCTTCAGCATCAAACTGTGGTTTGTCCAAGTTCAGGGTAGACTGCGGCAGGATAACAGGAACTCTGTAAGACGGCCAAGTTGGCTTCCAGTGAGAACTGGAGGGCATCACATCTTTAGCAGCACACAAAAGGAGGATTAAAGTGGACAAGCCTGCCATTCTGAATGCCCGTCTGTGGAAAGTAAAAGGAAGTACAGTTATTCACCCAAACATATTGGAAGATTAACCTACCTTGCTAAGTAATGCCTTGCTAACCAAGAACAAATATAATAAGGGTCAAGTGATTTGAATGGAGTTAACTTACATCAAATAGCTCAGATTTCTCAGTGTTAAACTAATGCCTTAACCTGTACCTTGAAACAAGTGTCCCAGGTTAACACTGAAATACAGGGCATTTAACCCTGTGAGCCACCAACTCTCAGCTGACATCAGGGGGAAGTTACAGTATCTGTCTTCACGTGGTGTAAAGAAAATTCAGACTCCATGCAAATCCCTGCACTCAGAAACCAAAGCTCCTGCAAAGAGTAACTGAGTCTGCTCTCAGCTAGATTAGCTCATTCTCTGAAAGCTCCCCCCTACTCTCTGACTCCGCTGAAAGAGGTCCCAAAATCTCTTCACGCCATTTGCTGTCTTAGTCAGAGGCATCAAGCTGATGGCAGGGACAGGTGGGTGGACAAAGAAGGTGACCTGACAAGGGCTGGGTTGCAGAACATGACCACACGAGAGACTCGCTTCCCCTTGCAACTCATACCAGAAGGTTTCTGCTTCATGTAGCACTCTCCCCTAGGCTTACATGAGAAAGGGTGATTCAATTACACAGGGGCAGCTAATGAAGGAAGATTACAATTCCTGAGGGAATTTTCAGTTAACATACTGGCTTATTGCTTTATAAACTCAATTAATTAGAAATGCAAACCAACCCCCTCTGAGCACAGGGAGGCAAATAGGACTGTAAATGTGTTTATGAACCGCAGGCAGAGCGCCTCAGACTGCAGAGAACAGCGTGCACCAGTACTGTGTCAAGAAAACGTGTAACATTAGTTTATTTGAAAATTAGCCATACAGCTGAATCGCTGCAGGAGGCATTGTGCCCTCGGCAAGAAGGCAGGCAGGATCTCCCTCACACAAAGATTATTCAAACAAAACTTCACAATTATGTTGAGCTTACACATATTTTAAACCCTGCTGAGGTTACACTGATCACAACTGCAGGATCATTCCTGAAATGCCTCAAATGAGTAGACCAAAGCAAATCATGCAGGAAATAACCACAGCTATCTAAGAATAAAAAAGAAAAATCCTTCTCTCCAATGCTTTTTGTAGGAATACTCCATTCCTAAGCTGCACCAAAAAAAACTTTGAAACTACAGACTGCTGAAGTCCAAAGGTGTGCAACTCAAATACCGGGCCTAGAACCTTAGAATTTCGGTAGCATCCTCTTTGGGCATGGAGGCTATCATTAAAGCACACAACGTTCAAAATACAAATTGACTCATGCAGGATATTAAAATATTTTTATTCCAAAAAACAGACGCAGGTGAACAGAGCTGATGTTACCGATACCCATGGAGGCAGGTACTGACTCTTCCAGATTTGATCACACCTTCTGTTGGCAACTTTTTCATTAATAAACAGGACAATTTTAAAGGAACATATTTTCTTCTAGGTTAAGCTTTATAAAATGTGTTGCATTATACCTAAGAGGGGAGTCATGACGGAAAATACAGACCATTTTAAACATGAACCAGAACTGAGTAATTTTGGATGTCCCAAAATTAGAAAATACTTGGTATTCAAGGAAAACCACCAGCTCCTCTGACTCCTTCCACAGCAAAGATGTATATTGGATGTGACTGCATTTTGCAGGTTATGAAATGAGAGAGTTTGACTTTGGTATAAGAATGGCACAGGGAACACCTGCTCTATTACCAAATATGCTTGTATAGCAGTGATTAGGAAAACATAGAAAAAGAAGGTAACAGGGACAAACGATAGCACTTCATCCCCACAACAATTTACACTGGCATAAGTCAACTGTTAACTGTCCTACTTGTGTCAGTAAGGGCTGCATGCAGCAATGTTTGCTGGATTCACAGTTAGAAGCTGAGAACGGGCTGAACCACAGTTAAGCTGTGCATCAGGTATCTGTTCCCATCATTAAGAGCACATATTTCTAAGCAGTTTGCTCTCACCTGCTTCGTATTAAAGTTATTCCCAAAAATCACATTTGAAGCTTTCCCGATAGATGGAATCCCTCTAAATCGCACCAATTATGCCATTTCTTGGGTCTAAACCCCATTCATGCTAACTGAGCCAATGCTGGCTTTTGGCTGGTTTATTTAGCTGGCAAGGGAAAATTAGAAGCATCTTGTTAGTTGTTAACGGCACAAGCAGCAAGATTCCCTCGTGCCTGTCACCACAGTGACCTGATAAAGAGACTGTGTGCCCAAAAGCTTCTCTGCTTCCTCCAGGATTATCCTCTGGGCCAAGAAGAGAGACTACCTCTTCCTGCAACCTGCCCTCCCTTATCTCCCCACTATCACCACCACAGCAATGCCAGCACTGGAAAGGCAGATTTAGACAGCAGAGGGCAGCCGCCCTATGAAGAGAACAAGACAGGAGCTGGAACTCGAGTTGGTTCCCCAAAAAGGTTTCAGAAGATGGTATTTGTGTCTGTGCTGTGATGTGTAAAGCAGTACTTATTCCACTTTATGTCTGGGAGCAAACCTTCCCACACCTCTCCCCTGCTGCTTCTGTGCTATAATCACACTGCAGCTATATGGGATAAAAAAGCTTTTACATCAGTTACAGAACTTTTATTTAAAATGTTATTAAAACCTAACAATAAAATAGAGTTGTGAGTTTACACCTGAATACAGAAGCTCTTTAAACAGTGCTCACAAACTAAGGCATTTACCAAAACTTTAATAATTATATCTCATCTGGAGACATAATAACTATACTAAATCAGCTCTGGACAGCAATAAATAGAGTAAATATGTCTTATTTACAACAAAGTGCAACTTAGTACAAAGCACCTCTTTCTGTGTAGATTCTTCCTCTTTTAAAAACAGTAAAGCAGAAAAATTAAGGAACTGGAAAAGCAGTATCTAATTAAAGAGTGACCTACCAGTAAGGCTCTTCTTTCTTTTTACTTTCTCTTTTTGTTTAAAACAAAACCAAAAAGCTGCAAAGAAAGCTAGGGTTAAAACTCTCTATGTTCAGCTACTTACTTGTGGGTGACCCTAAAAGCCATTCTCAAATCAAACAAACTGGTAAGAAGTGACTTCGCTGCACAGCTATCACAGAGCAATACTGAATGAGTTACGATGTGCTGCCCTACTGTAGTACTGCTCTTCTGTTTCTATTTAAACTGTGTCATAAACTCAATCCACCCTTTGACTCAGTACAAAGCCCTGCTCTGACATCCAGCCTAGGAACCCCCTAGAAGCGGTTTGTACATAATCACACTCGCTAATGGCATTAAAATTGTTTAGAGAATGGAAACAGTGACAGCTACCCCAGGGCTCCCCACACCACCAAAATACTTTACAGACACATTTTCCTGCTTGCTGTGGGCACTCATGCCCTGAGATGGATGCTGGTGAAAGAAAACTGCCTTGTTCAGGATGGACATGCATCATTTTCTAATAAGCAAGTAATTTTTCTGCAAGAGTTCACTACTTCAGGGGTGGCTCTTGTAATAGCTGGTTAAATAACAATAAATCTTGAATAATCCAGTATGAAAGCCTGTGAACCAAACAGTCTCCATTACATTTTGAAATGAAGAAAGTTTTTCCACTGTGTTAGAAGCCAGAATGATTAACATAGCAAAAAAATGAAGAAAGGAAACCAAGACAGCAAGAGAGAAAAACCTGCCTCAAACCAAATTATAAAAGAGAACTAAATCACTGTCAGTGCTGTGCCAAAATACCTCTTCTGCTTTTCTTCGTCACAGAACTTGTTAAAACATAGCAATAATAATTGAGTTGTGCCGAAGGAAGCCTTACTGCCTTCTAACATCTCTATTAACCTGCCTGCAATGCTGAGAGTGGTGTGAGGGTTATACTGCCTTACCTGCTTGACTGAGGGCTGTAGGAACAGATCTCTAGGAAAACGTGAAACGGACTTTGACACTGGAAGGTCAAGGGTGTGTCTATTAACATATACACCGGGCACAGCAGGTATTTTGACACGTGTGTCAGTGACATGGACACACAGTGGAAAGGGAGAATAGGACGTGTTTCTCATCCAATTCCTACAGAATAATCTGACTACCTCCTTTCACCCTCCTTTCTTTCTTCTCTCTCTTTCCTTGCATGTCAAGCAGCTTTGGTTTCAGGTACAAGAGCGAACTGCGTTACAGGCAGACAGTGACGGTCAGTTTGAATAACGGGATAAGCTGCAGGAAGGACCTGCATCCCCAGGACTACCAAACCACCCGAGTGACAGGGCAGCCGCGCAAGCGGGATCCTGGAGGGATCTCACCGACCCCTCGGACCCCGCTTGGGTCAGGAGGCGAACAACTGCCCCAAGCTCCAGCAACCACTTCACTGAAGAGCTCGTGTCATGTATTTCTTTAAAAAAAAGCCGCCCCAAAATACTAATGTTCTCAGTCACGGCGCGATGAATCGAAGTAGAGGACCGCAGCAGGGCACTACTCCTGACGCCTCCCAAGCGTGAAACGCAGCAAAGGAGAATTTTTTACCAGCTGTTCCCTCACTCGCCGTCCTTTCAGAGTTGGTCCCCGGCAGCGGCGCCGGCGGACCCGCCGCGGGGACCGGCGGGGAGAGCCGCGTTCTCCCTTTTGTGGCCGCAGCCGCCGGGGAGGCGGCGCCGGGTGCGCCCCGGTGGATGCGAGCGGGGCTAAACATTAAGCCCCGCGGGGAGGGAGGGCTCGCCGCGGCCGGGACAGCGGCTCCCGCCGCCCGGTCCCCGCACCGCCGCGTGCCCCCGGCTCCGCGCCCGCCGGCAGGTGAGGGGCCGGCCGGGGCACGGCGGGGCGAGAGCGGCGCTCGCCATCCTCCCCGCCGCCCCTTTGTCCCCCGGGGCGACCCGCACACCGCAGCGCCCTCCCGGCCGTGGGGACCCGCTACCTACCAGCTCCCCGCGGCGGCGGCGTCTCCGGGAGCAGCTCAGGCAGGTGGCGGGGCCGGTGCCGGTCCCATCCCTCCCGCCGCCTCCGCGGGGCTCGGGGGCGCCTCCCCTCCCTCCCGCCGGGCGCCGGCCCTCGGCGGCGCGCTCCGAGCGGGGCGGGGCGGGGCGGGTCGGAGCGGCGCCTCCCGCAGGTGGATCCTGCCGCTGGGTCCCGCCGATCCCTGTTCCCTTCGCTCCGCTCCGCAGCGCTCCCGGCGGTGCCGCCCCCGCCCCTGCCCGCCCGCGGCCGCGGGGGCCCCGCCGCACCGCCCCGCGCCTCCCCTCCCCGGCTGGGCCGGCCCCGGCCCTCCGCGCAGCTTCCCCCGCGGGCCGCCGCCCCGGGGCACCCTGTGGGGCGTCACCGGCCTTTCTGTTATTTTACTGCTGTTTTCGTGTATTTCTGGAAATAAACCATATTTTTTTTTTCCCCCCTTATTCCTTGTTTTCGTTCGCCGTGCCCTGGCACTGCGGGCTGCTCAGGGGCTGCCGTACCCTCTCCCCGGGTCAGCGGTGGGAGGTTTCGGGGTGCGGCGGTGGCACCTCTGCGGCCCCGGCGGCGCCAGGCTCTTTGTCTCCAGCGTCCGGGTCCCCACGCCCCTTCTCGGAGGGTCCCCAGGAGTGGTGTGAGCCCCCTGGGTCCCGCCTGCCTTCACAGGGTATCAGCTCCGGGAGCTCTGCGGTCAGTCACCCACGTTGCCTTATCAGGCGGATATTTGAGTTTAATTGTCAAACACATTCTTTGCGCGGGTTTTAATTACTCATCCTTCTTGAATTCTTATAATGACATCTGGCAAGAAAAGAGGAAACCACAGCCAAGAAGGCAAAAATCCTGCAATGTTTGAACTCCACAAGAAAAATCCACAAAAAGTTTTGCCAAAATTCCCAGCTGATCACCATTACCCCAGAAAGGAAATATAAATTTCACAGGACTCAATTCACTGGCAGCCTTCTATTGACCTCTTCACCCTGCTGCTGCCCTTACAAAGGATGAGAAGGGCCTGAAGTACTGCAAAACCTCTGCCTCACCCATGAACCCTCTGTGAGAAGCTGAAACATGACAAGAGCTTACATTCTCAGACATTATTTTCCTAATTTGCATTTACTTGGGCCTAGCACCAGCTCCTGTCTGGGTCAGCAGATTTAAGCAAATGAGTGGAAAAAGCATGTGCTACCAAAATCATAAGTACTCAGACAAGTCTTTCTCAACTGTGAATGACCAGAGAAGAACTGCAGTGTGAGGGAGAGGCCAAGCTTCTCCAGCAGAAACACAGTTATAGAGAATACAACTGGGATTGAGGAAGGGCTGGTAAAACCAGTGCGGGTGCTCTTGGCCCATGAGGGAAGGACCATGCAACAGTGAAAAAGATATCTGGAGTATCAGCAAGCAGCGGACGAGTCAGGCTCTGGCTGCAGTACCATACTAAACACAGATCCCTTCCTGCTCTGGGGACTCTCTGTCTACTCACCTCCCAGCTAGATGCCCAGGCACTGCTCAGAAACTTTGCCCTGTACACACACATCTGT
>JAYRBT010000001.1:34269015-34280971 GCA_036023395.1 Myiotriccus ornatus | reverse complement strand
TACTGATTTGGAGACACACCATTAATGTATTTGGAAATAAATACTTCACAAGCACTTGCTAAATATTTCCTGCATTGCCAGCCTGAAGGAATAAGGACACAATTCTCCATTGTACTGCAACAGGCATGATTATAAATGGAAAGGCAGCTTTAAAATAACAAATTCTCTATTATGTTTTATTAAAAGCCAGCTGTTTGCTACCAGCAATGAACACAGAAGGGTCTGTGACAGCAACACTCCAAGTTACACTTTGTCTAAGTGTACACTGCTTATAGTATTGGTGCTGGTAGCTGATGACCTGTTCCATTATGTGATTTTCAAACAAACTCTCTTTTATGCTTGCTATAAAGCTAAATACAATTTTTTTTTCCAAAGTTCTTAGTAAATAATCACCAAATGTCCATTTACATAAATGGAATGGAGCAGAAATTCCTAACTGAGGCTGTGGGGCTGGACAAACAATTGCAAATGTTAAATATTTGATTGGAGAAAAGCCAAATTTTGAATGTCATGGAGAGCGGCCAATGCCAGGCATCCAATTCTTCTACAGGACCTGAACATTGGAGCTGGAGCTAATTGTTTACCCAGTCTGTCTGCCCGGGCAAACAAGCTCCTCGAAGCTCATTGCTGTGAGTCTGCTCGGATCCCCATTCCTCAGCCTTTATGTACTTATTAGGCTTACAATAAAGGACGGCACCGAAGCAAGCGCAGACATTAACAAAGAGAGGGAAATGCCAGGCCTGGCAGTGTGTCGTGAATGCTCTTATTCTGAATGTGAATGCGGAGTTTCTGTTGTGAGGGCAGGCGAGTAGCAGAAAGAGAGTGAGATGAAGTTGAATCCCCTGTACTGAATTTGTCAGGAAAAGCTGACAGCTGACTAAACCCTGATTAGGAGTCGATGACCTGATCCTGCAGGCAATATTCTCATTGAAATAAATGGGAGCTCTGTCTGATTAAGAACAGTATTGTATTGTATCGCTACATGTACTATTAGTATTTCTCTGGAATCCGTAAGTCCTAACTCCATTTGGAACAGCACTGTGCTATACATTATAAAAACAAAAAATAAAAGCTACTTTCTCACCCTATTTTGCATTCAAGAGATGAAAAAATGGTCTATTTGTCTAAGTTTGCACACTGCATTTCTGGCACAACCTGGAATAAAGCGAGCATCCCAGAACCCCCTTCCAGTAGTTAATATTACTCTAATTTGATTGGGTTTCTCAGCTACATCCCTAACCTTAGGACTTAACTAATTTTTGAATTTCATGCTCTTTCATATTCCGTATTCCTCAGACTAATTTCAGGAGACTGACAGAGATTCCACAATACAACCCCATGTGTCATTCAGTGAAGGACAAGACTTTTGTCTCCAATATGCTTGAGGAGAGAACAACAAATTTGTGGAACTGATTTCTTTCGTCTGGGAAATGTTTGAGGAACAGAAAGCAAAAGAAATGTGGAGCTGGAAAACAGCAGCTTTTGAGGTTAAACTGTTTTACTTCTAGAAATTATCTGAGGAGCTGTTTGTTTCTTTATGGTGGTTAATTAATATCATAGTTTGACAGAGATCATGGAGTGTGGGAATTAAAGAGAGACTCTCAGTTTAGGAAAAAACTTCTGTGATTTCCCTTGGAGATCGCTGGTGTGCTGCAGCATCAGACCTCTTGTGCACCAGGACCCTGCTCCTTTAGCCCATGTCAGCATCCATGTGGAGGCAAGCAGACCCTTGAGTCTTCCTCGCTCACTCAGTCTCTGGCCTTTCTGCTGAGACAACTGATAAATATGTCAAAAAGTGCTGCTGTTGGAAGATGAATTCAGATTACAAGGCTGTGTCTCCAAATTGCCAGCTGCGGTAACTCTGATTGCTGCTGCCTCGGTCCTGATTTGAATGCCTGACAAAAGGGGAATGCTCCATGTGCCATTGTCTGGCTCAGTCATGATGCTCCTCTGACTCTTTTCTAACCCACTGAGCAAGAGTTTAAAGTGGGTTTCTCTGTGGATATAGATGAAATCACAGATGAGACAGGGCCCTGGGAAAGCTCTTATGCTTCTTAGAGGCAGAGGACATCCTGGGAAGTTGATGATACACTGTCTGGGAAACAAATCGGAGGAACTGTAGGTCTGTGCAATACAGAGAAGATGGCAATAAGGTTGAGCTCAGTGTCAAGGAGAGCTCTAATGGGCAGGATGACTGGATACCTCCACAAGTCCTTTACAAAGTAAATTTCTCTACAATTCTCCATGATGCATTTCCCTTGGAGGATTATCCTTCAGCTTCACAGATCCCTTATCAGGAACCCAGCCTACATTGTCCATTTTCCTTTGTCACAGTTTATTCCCCTTGCATTCTGCTAGAAAAAAATTTTCCCTCTTGGTCACTTGCCAAGATTAGCGATAAAACTGGAATTATGAAGACACTGCCAGGAAGACAAGTTCATGACACACTTTTCAGAAAAATCACTTGTGTCTGCGAATATCAGTCAGTATTTAGTTCTCAGCTTGGTAGTCTCACATTCAGTTCCTGCTTGCAAGCATTGCATTTCTGGAGGAAAACAAGGCAACTTAGGAAACTGTGATTGATTAAATGCTAAGAGTAGAAGCAGGACAGGTTTTCTGCACTAGAAGTAGGCATTTCAGTACTTTGAAGTATTAGAAGCCCAAAAGTCTGTTAAAGTACAGTCCCAACAAGACTTTAAAGCTGTGAGTTTCATGAAGGGGGGGGGCTGGGATAGAAGGTACTAAGAGAGAGGGGTGGGATAAACAGAGGGAGTTACACTTGTACTGACACCTCCAAGTTGCTTTACTCTTAATTGGACTTTCCTTCAAATGCCTGATAATATTTTTTTCTTCCCCAGTCCTTCATGTTTCCCTCTGGCCTTTCTTCCTCAGTCCTGGAGCATTCAGAAGAGGGAGCTTTTGCCTGTGCTGCTGAGAAGTCCATAATCATTTCCATGCCCAGCTGCAGGTAGTATCATTCTCCACTGTTACAGCAAACAGTAACCTGGAATAAAAATTCACTTTGAAAGCTGCTTTGCAAGCAATTATTTGAAGGGATACTACAATCAGAGCCATAGCATAAAGAAATGCCTAGTGAAATTTTGAAAGCTTATATTTAAGCTTTTTCTTAAAGTGTTCCAGAAACTACCCTGACCAATCACTTTGCATATTCAATTATATTAATTTACAGCAAATAAAAAATTATGTCCAGGTATAGAAGCAGTTAATTGTTTTATTAGACTGTGGTTCCAGTGCAATGGATAGGAAGTACAAAGCCTAACTTCTTTGGGTAGTTCTTACAGCCTTCTTATTATTTGGGTGATGGGCTTGCTAGACCCTGTCTTAAATAGCCCTCTGGGAGTTAGAATACTGGAGAAGGAGGTATTTGCCACTTTAGCTCTGCACTTATGTTTTCCAGGGATTTCCAAGGTCCTTTAGGGCTTCACTGGGAATGACTGCAAAGCCTTTTTCACTCAGTGATGCCTCTGTGGTCAAAAGATAATTTTTCCAGAAGAGATTCTTCTGAGAAGTTAAATGCATTCAAGTTCAAATGCTCTGTGGAGTTACAGAATTGGACACTGCTCCTGTCTGCCAGCAAAAAAAAGGGTAATAAGATAATAAGCAAATGTAAGAGCAAGCTATACACGCGTAACTGTGCTGATACTTTATTTCTTCCATCTCTGATCTTCCCACTGTGGAATCCAGATCTTCGTATGGGGAAAAGAAACTACATGAATTGAGAATGATGCATAACACTGCCATAAGGGAATTTGACCAAGTTACCTGCAGCTGAGACATGCAGTTTGACAGAGTCCATCAGGGTCCAGTGCAGTGCAGGGAGCAGCTGGAAGGCAAAGAAAAGTTACTGGGATACAGCAATCAGATCAAAATCACACGTGAACTTGAATGTCTCAAGGACAAGGAGACAGTGGCCAGGCAGGGGTTCATGCCAACTGTTCTAAAATGTCATTTCTCTTGCTCCGTGGCTCAGGGATACATTATCTTTTCTGGGTCAGGCAGCCTGAAAATATCCCTGGGTGAAAACAGGTGATTCAAAACCTGGCATCTCAACTGGTCCCATGCCCTACGTATATGCCTCTGTGAACCTGCTGCAACACAAGGCTGGACTTACATACTTGGCTAACAGCAAGTGGGGAAAAAGATACACAGCTTGACTCATCCGGAGCTGAGGACAAGCTGTGGACAGTGCTAATGAGGAGAGCAGCTGCCTCCACAGTCACCTCTAAGTAAACCCTCACTGCAAAAAGACAGCTTATTCCTCCATCATAGATATTAATGCTGATGTCTCTGCAAAGCATAAGACTTCCTTACTGGAAGTTGTTTTGCCCTGTTCCTGGAAATGTGTCACTGTGGAAAACTTCTATCCACCTATTTGTTGAATTTTACCAAGCACATATATATATATATATATATACACATACACTTATAGGTTAGCTGCATCTCTCACTAGACTGTGCTGACACTGAATAAGAGCAAGTCAAAAGACATTTTGATTTAGTATCTGTATTTCACCAGAAAAAGACCTGTGCATTTATTTCATCTTTGTCTACCTACTGATAATACCACTTTAATTAAAGCATCTACTGCCTGAAAATATTCTGACAGCATTTTTTCCTGTTTCATCTACACTCAAAACTTCCTCTATAACAGTGCTGACTGATGATATTTTGGATTGAATTCTTTGACTAATTTTTCATTTGACAACAACTTGTTGTCTCCAAATGTATTTTGTTCTATCTTACATTATATTAATACTCCCAAAAGCTAAAGTCACAATAGCATTCTTTGTTCATACCATAATAGAAGTGGCATTAAAATGTTGGCATTTCCTGTGGAATGGAAGCTTGAGGTTTCAGATAGATCTAATCCCTTTGTTCTATTCCCTTTATTATTTTAATATAGACTAAAACATTAGGGTCAGGGACTCACACCTGTTTTGTAGAATCCAACTGTATTCTCATAAAAGCAGGGAGACATGGTTGTTTCATAAAATGATCTTAACCTCCATGAAAAATTTGGTTGCAAATCAGAAAATGTACTTCCAGCCAAAATCAGTCAATAGAGATTCTGTCTCTGTTTGTTGCTCAGATTAATTTGAACTTCACATGTCATGGGGAGGAAAATGGAATACATTATCATTGATGAGCGAGGTTGGCAAGCTGTCTCAGTAAGTTGGATGGAGCCAGGAATGATGCGCACAGCTCCACTTACCACCCCTTTAGCTTCACTGAATGAACTTCCTCCTCATTTTCTGGGAGAGTCTGATGAAGGAATGATTCTGACCAGACTTTTATTTCTAGCCACGAGAGAGCCAAAGTTTTTGAGCTTTTTTCATTCAGTAAAATATAAAACACAGTGAGGAACACAGAACTACAGCACCTTCTAGTAGATAACCATTTTCACAGTCTTTGCCAGTTGGGAGTTGGAAAGAAAATGTTTTCCCATGCCAAGTAAAGGTGACAGGGGTCAGTAGTTTAGCTTGCATCACATCCACAGTCACAAGAAAAAAAACTCTGCTATAGATTTCCCTCCTCCCACTCCCTGGACTTTCTAATGTGAGAAATATCTTTCCATGGAAAGCAGTGGTTATACAGTCACACGGGATCCTGCCTTACTCATACTATTGGTATCTGTTTTATGAAAAAGGCCAGAGATGCCAAAGTTACCCTCAGGCTGAGATCTCTCCTGTAAGCAGCAGCAGAAGTCAGGAGGGAGTAGACAGGCTCCAAAAGACCCTCACAGTCATCACAGAGAATGACTTTTATTTGACTAAACAGCAGGCAAACATCCCATTGCATGTTATGGCCCACGTACTGCCGGAAGAGCAGGGGCTATAAATCTGAAGACCAAACAGCCCATGCTCCCTTAAGACCCTGAAATCTTTTTGTAAGACAAAGCTGTTCAGTTCTGAGTCTTAGACAAATTCCAACCTAGCACAATGTGCTTACTTGCAATGCTTTGACAGTTGCAGTAGGACACTTATCTTTCAGTTTCTGACCTTGGTAGCAATACCAGTGCTGTTAGAGCATCTGCTCTGCTGAGCACCAACCTAGATGAGAGTATTTCAGTGCTGAGCAGAGCATGCTTTAAGTATTAGATTTATAAAATGATTTGAGTATGTCACACAATAAATTGCAAGCTTACTGAAAACCATGAGCATTATCCACCCAGAATCTGAAACATGACGAAGAGGGCTTGGTGGATACAGATAGCCCAAACATCATTGGGCCATGAGCAGCTTGCTCAGTGCTCTGGAGAATGCCAAGAGGGGAAGCACAGATCTGGGTCCTTTAATTGTCCACCAGTTCATCTGGACAAGGTAGGCATTAGGCACCTGCACTGTCTTTGTGCCCAAGGAGGTGGTCATCATCCTCAGTTACCTGTGGCTTAAAGGGCTTGATGTGCTTTATGTGCAGTATCAAAGACTCTGCTGTGGATGTGAATGGTCAGGTAGGACATGCTGTACAGGGAGAGTAGAAGAGTTCACTCTCATCTAGAGAGTTCACTCAGATGCTGAAAGAATGTCTTTCTACAAAGGCAGACCTGTCTGCTTGGGCTTTAGAATGAGGTAGAAAAGCAAGAAAATAACCTGAGACTAATGTGTGGAGCTCCTCTTCTCACTTCTAGGCTGCTTTGCCTTTCCTTCACTGAGCACGACAGCATTTCCTTCAAAATGTGTCCCAGTGGAGACATGGCAGATGAGGGAGTTGAAGCATCGTGAGTTGATGTCACCCTCACCTGCAGGAGCAAGGGCAGGGAACCTGAAAGTACCAGACAGAAGATGGCTATCATCATTAGATGTCATTTACCCCAAACCAAGGGTTGTTTGTTGATGGGTGTGCTGAACATTAAGATGAAATAAGTCAATCTTTCTCTAAAAACCTTCCTCAAAACAAAAAGGGTGAAATGAGGACTACAGCAATTTGGAGAGGCCTTAGCTCTTATTTCCGCTGTTCTGCCATGGCTCTCAAACCTTGACAAGACGGCTTTTAACTCTGCTAGACATTAATCTTCTGCAGAGGATGGTCCAGACAAAGACAGGATAGGAGACAAAGTAGCATCAGAAAAGGAAACCTGTAGGCCTATGCTGTTTGGGGTATTAAGCCTTTACAAGCCTTTCTTTGAGACTGAGGGAGGTGATTGTCCCACTCTACTCTGTGCTTGTGCAGCCTCACCTTGAGTCCCGTGTGCACTTTTGGACACCACAATATAAGAACAATATTAAGCTATTAGAGAGCATCCAAACAAGGGCAACAAAGGTGGTGAAGGGCCTTGAGGGGAAGGCATATGAGGAGCAGCTGAGGTCACTAGGCTTGCTCAGCTTGGAGAAAAGGAGACTGACGAGAGACCTTGTTGTGGCCTATAACTTCCTCAAGAGGGTAAGTGGAGAGACAGGCACTGATCTCTTCACTCTTGTGACCAATGCCAAACTCAAGGAAACAGCATGAATTTGTGTCAGAGGAGGTTTAGGTTGGATATTAGAAGGAGGTTCTTCACCCAGAGGGTGGTTGAGCACTGGAACGGGCTCTCCAGGGAAGTGGTCACAGCACCAAGCCTGACAGAGTTCAAGAAGTGCTTGGACAATGCTCTCAGGCACATGGTGTGACTCTTGGGGATGGTCCTATGCAGAGCCAGGAGATGGATGCCATCATCCTTGTGGGTCTCTTCCAACTCATGATATTCTATGATTCTTTGAGATCCTAAAGGCAACTCAGGGCAGTGAGAATCACAACAACTCTATCACCATGTTCCCTGGAAAGTTTGCTCAGAGTAGGACCAACACGGAAAGTTAAGATGCTGTTCATGGAGATAACTGTCCTGATACACTTAATATCTGTTTTTCACTCTCATTTTTATTGTTAGTGGTATCTAATAACCAAACCATGACTGATGAGTTGTAAAGAGGTATATGACAACAGTGAGATATATTTCCCTTCCTCATAGACCTCTAGATTCACCACCAAGTTCCCAGCCCTAAAACACTTCCCATGGAGACTCATGGATATAATGTGAAATAAATGAGTTTCAGGCTTCACTCAAGGCCACCACCTTGGGCCACTCTGACTCACAGGAGCCCACAGTATTGCCTACAATGCCATAGTCTTTTTCCATTGTTTTTCACTGCATTAAGGCCACAGTAATAACAGAGTGTCATGAGATCAGCACCAGATAGAAGAAATTCTGCCAAGTGAAGCTGCGCTCATGTACAGTGTGAAAGCAGCAAGGAAAGGAACTGTCCAGAGACTAAAATATTTCCATGTTAAACTTATGATTTAATACTTGCTTAAGTTAAACATTAATATGGGTAAGGCAACTTTCAAAATAGAGCAGTGCAGAGTTGATCCAAAAGTCAACAGGACAAAGAATCTGGAGCAAAAATCCAAGCCAAACCACTGAAGCTGATAATGTCTGGCAAGAAAATCCACCTCAGAGAAGAGCTTGAGGACAAAACAACTCCATTAAAAAGCACAAATCAGACCTTGCCCTTTGCTGGCTGTCTCTCTGCCTTTATTCTGACCAGATGTAAAAGACTAATGGTCTTGGAGGCCTGGGATATATTTTCTAAGAAGGCTATGCAGGATCAGGATCACTTCCTCACTTAGGGATTTAGACTTCAGCCTGAGCTGCAGATGACCCTGCCAACTTGGAGGCACTAGGACAGAAATCTTTGAGTGACTCTGGCCCAAATGGTATATACTGACAGAGAGCTGGTCTTGAGCTTGCCAGCTATTAATTATACTTTGACAAATTATAAAGGCTTCCTGTTGTCCATAAGGGTAACTATTTCCCATTATTCTGGCCTAACAGTCTGTAAAATGAAACAGCAAAAAGAACTTCATTAAAACAAAGGAAGACACTTCCTTGGCTGGCAGGTTTGGAAGAGTAGGAACCGAGTCTCAGGGGCTGCACTTCCAGCTTCGTCTCTGTCTAGCTGTATGGGGGGAAAAAAGGACAAACAATGCTTTCTACTATCTGTGCTTCAGTCTATGCATTCATCGAGCAGAGAGACTACTACTCAGAGTCCTCCTGATAATGTTATGAAAATTAACAACAATTTAGAAAGCATTCTTTGACCCTGGCTGGATGCAAATATTGAATTCTTATCTACAAACAATCCAGATTAGCTTTCAAAGTGCTACATCTTATTATTACATTGATTGGAGAACCAGGATAGAAGTATTAAAACCAATATTAATCATTTAATTAATTTATCATCCAGCAGAGTACAAGAGAAAATACACTCCTCTGGTCCAATCCCATATATCTTGGCTACCCTTACTTGCCCAAATTCCTCTGCTCTGACTGTACACCTGCAGCTGGGGCAGCTGCTAAGGAGCATAACACCTAAGTCTCCCAGTGCAGAGAGGTAGACAGACACCTTCAGGAGTGATTTGGATCCTGGCTGGACTGGCTCAGACTCTGAAGGTGTCTTTGTCTTTCCAGATCTTAAACCTGGTCTGTATTAGGAAGTCAAATGTGTCCAAGCTCTAACCCTGAGGCCAGATGGCACCATGCAACTGCTATCCAGAAGAGTAAATCTTCCTGCTCTCCTAATCAAGGTGTCTCTGTAGGGACCACCAGCTGGGAACTAGTGGGCCCCCAGGTCATGACAAGGGACTTTTTGAACATGGCTAGTGCCTTCCCCTACATCCATGTCAAGGGCCCTTCTGACAGTACAGCAGCCACTCAAGTCTGGTGCTCTGCAACATTCTCTGGCTGGTTTAATTTATTAGTGGAGGCATACTCATAGATGTATGAAAAAAGTTTCTGAAGTTAGCTGAGATGTGCTAGGACAACACAGCTTTGTGAGGGACAAGGTTAACTCTTTCTGTCCTCTAGCTATGTGATGATCCTACTCATCAGGGGAGAGGGACAACTCAACACAGAAGTCGTCAAGGTAAGTCTATATAAGCTAAATACTTCAAAGGAACTCAAGAGAATCTCATTTTGGTGCTCAGTGCTCTTTGAAAGTGGCTGTACATTTATAGATTTAAGCTCAGTCATTAAGTCCACGCTGTGTCCACAGCCCTGTACTTGGGACCTTCCAGAGCCAAGCAAGACTGGCTTGTTTGTGTTTTCAGCTGTTACCAGTTACCTGGGTCAGGGATCCTCATCATTCTCTTCTGACAATTTCAGCCTCTTGACTAGTCGGCGATTGTTCTTTCCACTCTCCTCTTCCAGACCATGGTATGTTTAGGTCCACTCACTAAAATGTTTCTCCCTCATCACCCATGTGCCAGCATCTTTGCATTTATAGTCCTTCTTACCAAAGCATCTCCCTGCCTCTGCACACATCTGGAGAGTGCTACGTGTACCCATTAAACAGGTAAAAAGGACTCTGGGTACCTGGGCCTTGTCCATAGCCTGACTGTGAGTCAAACCCGGGAATGCAGGTCAGGATGTCTGAGTCACAGGCCCCTGACTGAACCAGGAGACTATAGTAGCTCACAACTATAATCTGAGCTCATTTGATCCCGCTGCTGTAACCACCCCCTAATGAGTACCAGATACATCAGCCTCCACAAGGAGACAGGGAAAAGGAGAGAGGATTTCCCCTCTAATGCCATAGAAGGAAGAGTAGTTACTGGAATATTTACCAAGCCACTGAACCAAAACTTTGTTTTTGTATCCCAGCAGACAGTTTTTCAGAGCTTTTCAGCTCCTCTTTTTACTTGATAGCTATTTTACAGCTCAGATGCTTGAGTCTTTCACTAGAAACCCATGATGCAAAGACAACAGCCGCATCCGATGTACCATCATCCAAAAAGCTGCTAGTGGCAGATTGTATGAAGTAAGAGGTGTGGAAGTACTCACGTCTGAGGAAACTGTGCTTAATCCTCAGCATTTAAAATACTGCTTTTAGTTTGCCTTAAAATATTAACAAAATTAACTAAAACTTTACATGCCAATTGAGAAAAACGGCTCTAGATTTGGCCCTTGAAGTGCTTTGATTTGATTTGAATGTAACTTTTTGGATTGCATGGGTAGCACAAGACACATGGCTCAGAGTGGCAGCTTTTATTCATTTAGGGCAATCAGCATTCCCTCAGTGCAAAGGATTAAATCAAAACTAAATTAAGAGGCATACTACAGAGAAGGCTGTCTGTGTGCTTTTTGATACAGACAAAGCAACTCTTCTCCTCATTGGTAAAAATTCACACTAGTGCAGAGACCCAGCACAAAGCCTAGACACCACTTAACATCCCACTAAGCGTTTAAATGTTGGCTATACTTTGTGCCAAGGATCAGTAATGGAAGGAATATCACCCACAAGAAAGAACAGGGACAAACTACATTTAAACTTTGCCTGATTCTGGATGTGATTCTGTATTTCCACAGTCCTCTTTTGGTGGGAAATCGGAGTCAGCATGAGATATAGGATGTGGCTTCACATTTTAAGTCATACCTGAAACCTGCCTTAGTAATGGAAGGGGCATACAGATACATTATCTGTAATAATATTTCTTCCAGGTAAATGGACACTGCACATAAAATATCTGCACACCGACTACCACCAGTCAAAAGTAGTGCCACTTATCTGAAGGAAACAGTGGGACATGAGTAATTTTGGCTCGGGGTCTCCCCTATGGGCTACACAATCCATGTCTTCTTTCCCACACTAAGAGGCACTGTGCCTGTACCATGGCCATGCAAACTGACCCATGTATGCGGTCCCCTGGGATCCTGCTACAGACACTGCTGGGACCTTGGCTGAGTTGCCAAGACTGGTTCTCCTCTCAGGCATCACTATTTTTTCATATAATGGCTATGTTTGTGTCTCAGATTCTGCCCTCCAGAAAGAGGGTGCAGATGATGTTCGCAGCCATTCTGAACTTCCCATAATCTATTGGTATTTCCAGTCATATGGCTTGGCTGCTGTAAGAATGAGTGGCTGGGTCTGCCCGTGGTGCCATTTCTACACAGATGCTTCAGC
>JAYRBT010000001.1:34219690-34268797 GCA_036023395.1 Myiotriccus ornatus | reverse complement strand
ATTCTGCCCTCCAGAAAGAGGGTGCAGATGATGTTCGCAGCCATTCTGAACTTCCCATAATCTATTGGTATTTCCAGCCAGGGCAGTCATATGGCTTGGCTGCTGTAAGAATGAGTGGCTGGGTCTGCCCGTGGTGCCATTTCTACACAGATGCTTCAGCCCTTTCTTCTACAGATGCTGCTTCTCATGGACTTCCACAAAAGGAAGCTCAAGTGGAAATTAAAACTCCCCAGTTCATCACATCACAGGTGTGTTTGGAATAAGATACTGAGTTGGATCCTGGAGGTAAGAGAACAGACACAGGAGGTAAGCCATGGTATGTGTGCATGAGAGAGACTAAATGTCCTTGTTTAGTTAGGCTTAAATAAGAAAACATGAGAAAAAGCTTAAGCTGGTGATCAGATGAAGAATTCAGTGCAAAAATCATGACAGACACAGCTTAGACATATACTTCCCACAACCATAAAGATATCAGGCAGTAAAACTGCCTTACAAACTAAATCCACATTTGTTGCAATGTACCATCCCAGGTGTGAAGCAGAACAGCTTCACTTGGCAGCTTTGTGGCCAGTACACTCAGGCCAGCAAATAAAATGCTGCACTGGGCAGAAGCCAGCTACCAGCTTCCAACTCCAGGCTTTTCCCTGTTCAGATCAGAAAATGAGCCAAGAAAATCAAGGTCCTGAGAGGTATTTTCAGAGTTTTTCCATAGATTTTACCAAAAGTGTAATATTTCATGGCAGCTAGCACCAGAACTGCCATAAAGAGGACAGGGGGCTGTCATGTCCAGCATCCTCTTCTCAAAAACCTGCAGCAACAGATGTTGCCAGGGGGGATACCAGAAACTCCGTGTAATCTGATCCCAGAGGAACTTAATACTTTATCAGTTCCAAAATATCTGATCTGGGGTTTTCTTTGCTTTTGAAATATTTTTCCTGTTCCTCTGGATATTCTCACTGGTCATAAAAATGCACTGGCCCTTTCAAGAATCCTGCAAAACTCTTGATATTAATGGCTGTGTCTAGACCAGTAAAATAAACAGGGCCATGACACCCAGTTCTAACCCTGCTCCAGGCTTGTCTATGTTGTTTCACGGTCCCTTGACACGAATTAGCATCAGCTAGCAGACAATACCTGCTAGCACAGTGTAGAGAACAGCACATTCTTGGGACCATTCCCAATAAGTAGGCTGGGTGTGGCCACCCTGTTTTTAGGGGGAAAATGAGTTTAGTCATGTGAGTATGAATCATAACATGCCATTTGGCTTCACGCCAGGTAACAGTCACTGGTCTGTTGCATTTAGTAGCACAGCTGCAGACAGTGGGATTTTTTAATAACAAGCTCCATGGACCAGTTAAGCAAACTGTGAAAAGCATCACCAGGCACCTTTTGAAGAAAGCACATAATATGTAGGTAGTAGTCTGATCCCCTTTGGGGGAACAAAACAACATTTCCACCAAGTACTTGGTACCGTGTCAAAGTACATCCTGTGCAATGAGGTTTTTGTCACACTCTTCAAACCTTATCAGCAACCCAAGATTAGGCATGCACAAAGAAGGCTTAGCACTGTCCCTCCCAAATACCTTCCATCCCTATGGGCATGTTCAAGGCTTGTTCAAGACATATTGGCTTGAATCTGATCAGTCATCTTCAAGACAAACACAAAAACTTCTAACCTGAGGTGCTTTCACATAAGTAACCAAATGGGAGGGTTTGGATTGCCTCAGCCAGCCACCAGCCTGAACACCCTGAACAAGTCTTCAGATTGACAGCACACAGACATTTTCACAGAGGCAAGGAATACCTCTTTGCTCTTGAGTGCCACTTGTACAAAGAATTTGGCTGCTGGAAAGCACTGACTTGAGGACTCTGGTTCTTGCCAGTACTCTTTATTCTCTCTTATTTCAGCTGTTGAAGGCCACTGAAACTGGAAATCTGTGGGTACAGATTGAGCAGAAGGATGCCTCAGGGTCAGTGGTCAGTCAGTAAGAGGAAAAAAGGCAAACTAGCATTACTGTGGTTTGTAAAAATCAAATATTGAGATAAAAACATCCATGGCTGAGTTTGGTAGAAATGCATTACTTAATACACAGGAGAAAGTTCATAAATGTCTTACAAACAACTCTAATATTTCTGTTTTGTTTCAATGTTGCATGTTTGTCATATAAATGTCAGTTCTAGACAAGGGACAAGCAGAAATTATGCACACTGCATTTCAGAAAGCATGGGCGTTACCCTTCCCAGTGAGGAATGGTAATGCTAAATGTTCTAGGGAGGTGAAGTCCCTGGCAGAAAGCTGACTGAGCCACCAGTTTCTACTGAACTCTAGCCCACGCAGAGATCCTGAGTGTCCACTACAACTGTCTGGAGAGGGAGGAATCCTTGTTGGGAAAGAGTGTGAAACACTGAAAAGTGTTCCCTGTTCAGTTAGGAGTATGCAGGTCCAGGTTAATAATGGACTTCAACCACCAAAATAATTATTTGGGTAAACAAGTCCATCATACCATGATGCCACTGGCAGCCTGGGAGGCATGCGAGCAGCTGCATAACACTAAAGGAAAAGTCCTCATTAATGCTTAATAGGAAATATTTTGGTATATAAATAAAGCTTTCTACAGACTGTCACCACCCCATCGCTCAGGGTCTTTGTTAAAGACCAAGTTCTGGTAGGCCCCTTAGCGTGAACATTCCTTTCTTCTTCCCAGGGCTCAGAGTTTACCTACTTTTTTGGTCTAGTAAAAAAACGGGACAGGACAAGACATATGGGAAATGCCTCTGCTTCACAAGTGAGGTCCCTTATGTGTAACACCTCAGCATCACTCAGCTGGGGCAGGAGGGAAGCTCCTGTTTAAACTCTTCGTCTGAATTCATTCAAATTCCAGGTGAGCAGTGTCCTCGGGACAGGAGCTTCCATCAGTCACTCCAGCCTTTTGTAGCAACTTCCACTTTGTACCACTTACCGTACTCTACGTTGGCTCAAACAATTCTGTCTGATCTTAACAATATTTTTTTACTTAATAAAATATGGGAAGTAAGTGAGCTCAAGAAAGACCAGTTTAATGACAGCATAGATGATACTCAGAAAGTCACCAAAAGTAACCACAGCTGGAGAGCAAGTCCCTGCTGTGGAAAGGAGACTGTTCTGTGAATAAAAGGATCATGGGTGTCAAGGGAGCTCCCAAACCACAGGGCTGTGAACATTCCCCATTCAGTGTACTACCTCATTCCTTCTCACAGCCTCAAAATGCTCCCTATTCAGAAAAGAGCAGTCTAGTAAATCAGTGCTGCTACTAGGAGTATGAGGAATAGCTTCATCAATGCTAAGTTGCATCTATCTTGAATCTGATCTTAATTTTTTTTCTTTTTTTTTGTGCTCATGATATTCCCTTAGTTTCCCTTATGTGTATGTTGCATCCTCTTATGAGAGGCCAATATGTTTCAAAGTATCTCAGCACTGGTATGCATTTTACTGTTATTCAGTAAATATGCTTTGGTGAGGGAAGGGCCACATAAGTCTTTCTTAATCACTCTGAGTTATACAGGTTAATACCTCAGTCTGGTCCTGCAGTCCACTCTGAACTCAGTTTGAAATGTCTATATCCTAACCACACTTGCACGTACTTTTCTAAGAACAGGAGGAAACTGTCCACAAGGTTGCTGTTGACCTTTGTAACACAAATATGAAAATATTTGCAGTCAAGTTAAATAGTAGAAAATGCATCCAAAAGAGGATTGAGTAACCCTGCTTGAGGAGAGGAGTGTCTATAGGGGCAGTGGGAATTGAACTGATGTCTTGGAGGACTTGGGAATACCAAAGACAAGGCAAACCAAAAAAAGGCATTAAGTAAATATTTAACTGAAGACTGCAAGAACTTTCAGGTAAATCACTTTCCATATCTGAGTTCATGCCAAGGTGAAAAGGGCAGAGGGCAATTAAGTGGGCATCACTCGAGTAACTCCAGAAAGAAATAGTGTTGCTTATGGGAAAATCATTAACCAAGAGTGAAAAATAGGCAGTTTGAAAAATAATTGGAAAACCAATGACACTGTCTTATATATAGATGAAAAGTGGATGTTCCATTAACCACATTTGACTTGAAACAGACTGCTCCCTCTGGCACATCCCTCTGCAAGCATTTTCCACCAAAAGATGGAGATAGGAATGTATGGAATAAAAGGACCTAAAGGATGCATCCAAATACTGTTCTTCAGGAGATGACAGTGAATTTTGCCTCCTGAAATCAGTTCAATTCCAGTTTACTCTGAAACGCATCTATTTCCATCCATACGTGCAATTCTGTTTGGTTCCTCTGTTGCATCCACATCCAAGCCCTGACAAAGTGGATGGATGCTCTGAGGAGAAGAAATACGAAGCCAAACAGATAGGTCTGTGCTTTGCCTTGATTTAGCAACAGTCACAGGCAGCTGAGCAATGTGTTTATGTGGTCCTCTGGAAAATCAATGCCTCTTTTCATTAATCTATTAGGATGACTTTAAAAAAAAAAATGTATGACTTTTATTAACTTACACTTGCAGAAGAGTTTGGTTAATATGATAGGTACATAATTCCTCCCAAAAGAGTTACCAGTAGTGGATGGCAATAATTCAAGGCTCCAGAAAGTCAAAAAGTGAAAAAGCTAAAAGCTGTGTCTCTGTGTAAAACCTGAGCACCACTGAAATCAACTGAAAGGTTATTGCTGCCTTTGATAAGAACTGGAATTCACCTTCTAAAGAGCTATTTCCTTTTAAAGCATTTCAGATGTCAAAAAAAATTAAGAATCTTAATTTACCACTGCTGGTTTTAAAGTTTCACAAATGACAATTTTATAAGGATCTTTTTCAAGATAATGAAAAACTCTTCTACTTCACTTTAAAAATTTTGCAAACTCATTCTGGCTGAAAGGGTGGTCATTTTCTGTGTTGGATAGTTCTTATGACAAATAACTAAAATATGCATCTGGAGCTCTTGGGCTTGTGGGACTTAAATCATTAAAATACTTCTATGGGGAAAAAATTATGAGTACAAGATGAAAAACTACACTTTTGCTCTGAGAGAAAGTTCATCCAAGGGTACAGTATTCAGGGCACATGAACCCACTATTTAAGCATACATATGCCTCAGATGCACTGTTTACATGTACATTTCCCACACATCTGTGAGTGTGTTTATGTGTGCAGTGTTTACGTGTCCTCTATTGCCTTTGGCCACATTTGCTTTTGTATCCAAAAGTCTAGTTTGAACTGGAACCCACTGGTTTTTGAATATGTGAGGATCAAACTGCTTAAAAGTAGAAAGCAGAATGATAGAGCCTTTTCCACACTAGAAAATGCTGTGTAAACCCAAAATTTAGCCATAAGAAGTATTAGTACTAGGCATACGGCAACTTTGCTGCTTCCCTAAACTGAGGAACAACGCAATGATGATTTTTAAAGTAGCTCTGCATCATAATCTGGATGAACAGGTTAAAAAAGGCTTAGTGCCATTTAGCTGCTTTCCTGGCTCAGTAAGGTCCCCCACACTTTTACTAGTGCCTTACTAACAGAGTGGGGGAGTGATCTCACCATACACCAGCAATGCTGATGACTGCTTGCTTGGGATGAAGAGTATCCACAAGGTACATAAATGTTAGGAAACATCTCCTGGAATGGCATAGCTCAACTCAAATATATGCCTGGAGCAATGGAAAAAGGGAATTTTCTAAACTGCTCAGAGCACAGACTCTAAAGGGAAAGGTTTGCAGTCCCTGACTCCTCCTCCACTTAAGAGGCTTATGATTTATGTACATAGTGTGTTTTATAACACACAAGGGATGCCTTGTGATCTGGGCTTGGGTTAAACCAAAAGACTGTAGCTATTGGTATGAAACTCAGTCCTTTCTCTTGTTCCCAGGGCAGTTTCATAATATTCATATTTCTTACAAACACAGGATTCGAGAAAGGAAAAGTTATTTTGGGCAGTTTTTCAGTGTGTCTTATAAGGAAAATCCATGGAATGTATGGGGAAAAAAACTGACTGCAGACTATCAGCACCAAGACCACAGTAATTTATATGACTATCTAAACACAAGCAATGTGGTTACCGTGACTTTGCCATCTGCCCGATAAGATGCACCTCAGGTTTGTTTTAAGCCTGTCTGAATAGCAATCAACATGCATTTTCTGAAACTACTCTCACAGTGCCTTGGAATGGAACCACCCTCATGTTAGGGTCCGTTCACACATTTTGGCTTGCAGGTATGACAGGTGAAGTTGGTTTATGTTGCTGTGTAGAGCTGATGGACATTCATTAAGCTGAAGCAATGCAGCCCTCTTCTTGCATTCCTACACTCTTGGTTGGAAATGCATGAAATGGCAGCCCCATGTTCCCTCACAAACCCTAAAGCTCGATGTTTCAGTTATGTTCTAGTGTGAAACCATAGAATTTAGCCTCTGTGCAAGGATGCCCAGGTGATAGAGCCTCTAGTAACACAATTATCTAAATCTGTCCTTCCCTCTCCCTGCTCTTTCCCTAGCATTAGGATGAAGCTACTTGACATATGACAATTGACTTGTCTTCATCCACTTGCTTGTGCTGGCTCTGTATCAGCACTTTCAATACCCTACTCTTCTTTTAGGTGTTTCTACTGGATTAATCAGGGCAATATATAGAAACTTACTTTCTGTACCCTTACCTTTCTTTTTTTCCCCCTCTCTATGCCTTCTTCCTGACATCTGTCACCATCCTCTTATTGCTGTATGCTTTCTCCATAGGTATCACAAGCATTTCTCTAGCAAATAGGCTCAGGCTCAGTGTGTTTTTTCACTGTATTCAAATAGTCATGTTGGAGCCAGGAAACAGTAAAAAGGAGAAAGGCATGAAGAAAAGTAAAGGAAAACAACCAGTGGCTTTCAACAGTTTTGCCAAATGCTGCACCAAGCTTTTTGCCTCTGTGTAAGTCATATCTTAGGGTTTAAAGCATGCAATGGACCTTGCTCCTTAGAGGTAAGTGGCATATGAACCCAGGAAACCATCTGTTAAAACGCAATCTCAGTACCTGCTGGTCCCTTTACTCTGAGGTCTCTTAGAACAGATGTTGCCTTCAAGCTATAGTTACTTAGGATTTCACTGCATGAATGAACATGTAGCTCAGAGCTCTATCCCAGTGAAAGGAGACACTGAAATACAGGAGAGTCCCTGGTAGCTGTTGGTATCATGGGACTGCGTGACTCAGAGTTCAGGTTCCATCTGGTAGGAGTTGGTGGCCTGGGCGAATGTGTGTAGCTTTACATTAATCATACTCCTGTTTTACAAGGAGTTCCAGTGTTTGGAAGAAGGGGAGCAGTCATTATTGAAGTAAATAATTTTTTCCTCAGTGAGGTAAAAGAGATCTTCTTACCTAACATAGGAAAATCTTCAAAGGGAATAAATAAGCAAGTCTGCCTCTGACAAGTTATCTTACCAAGTGAAATACCAGCCCATTTGTACGTGAAAATATATAATTGGGACTATCATTATATGCCCCCTTTCCATTGAATTTATTAAACCAGAATTTTCTGTGGTCTGATGTTTTTCTAGAGATGGGAAAGTGATTGGTAATATGATTTACCAGTTTCCCAGGCATATTCCTGATGAGTGTATTTTATTGCTCTGTCAAGTCTAGCTGAAATTCTGAGAAGGGATGGAGTTTCCTCTGGTTCCTGTGGATAACACTTTCTCAGCCTAGTAGTGCTTCTTGCATGAGAGTGAATTTTATTTTTACTCATTTTGTATTATTCACTATTGATGTATTTGCTCATCCCTATACTATTTTCCAGTAATACATTACGCAATGTATAGAACATCTGGCATTTGGTATTTGTTCTCCCATCCCTTCCCTGTGGGTAAAGGTGAACACGTTGTACCATGCTCCAGAGGGAGCTGGGACTGAGGGGACTAAGTGTGTTCATGGGTTTGGGTTCTTTTTATTTTCTTATAAATGCTCATAATCCTGTGGATTTGGATAATTCTATGTTTGTGCTTCTTTTTGTTTCATATTATGTAAGATAAGACCAGTTTAGCACACTTGCCTTTCAGACATTTGTGGCATTCAGGCTTTGTTCAGTTAATGAGAGAAGCGCAACATCAGCAACCAGCAAACAGGGCTCTGTTGGGGCTCCACAGACCCGTGTGCGAGGGCCTGCTCTGCCACAGCTTCCTGCGTGGTCATGGGCGAATCACTGTGTAATGGGAAGGGACACCATCCTTCTCCCTCACACTGACTGTCTCTATACCCCATAAGGTTTCAGAGGACCTTGCAACATATTTTTTGCAGCACCAAGCTTAACTGCCAGTCTTATCTCAAGCATTTGATCTCAGATATCCTCAAAATGGGACCACAGAAAGGACTTTTAGTAGCTGAGGTTCACTTTCTTAAGCTTCTTGGGACCTTTCTCTCTTCTCCTGTTACCAGCTACATCCTTCAGTTACTGCTAAACCTTCCCACCACTCCTCCCTTCTCTGTGTAGAAGTCCCTTGAGAGGATGTGGCTCTGCTTTAAGGAATTATTCCCATGTGAGTTTTGAGTCAGAATCTCAAAGAAATCCACTGGCTCTCCCAGATGACACACACTTAGCTGACACACTCAGGAGCAAAGCAAGCTCAGTGCAAGCCAAGCTCACAGATGCAAGGCCAGGTTACTTACACTGACCCCAGGTGTTTATCTCCATGTAGGGGAGATGAGAACCTGTCCCAGTGACAAAGTACTGCAGACAAAAGGATGGAGAGGACAGGATGGCAGGTATCCCATTCTCAGACAGCTTTGAGGAGTAAACAAAAATGCCTTCTTCTATCTTGATTGTTTCTCACCTTTTTACACCTATAAAAAGAGGTGTGATCTGTCTTGCTGTATCTCTGCCAGGACTGCAGGCAGGACCTGCCACCACCAGTGTTATTTTCCCGGATACAGCCTGTCAAAATGGAAGGAATGAGTCAGTGTTGTGCAGAACAAGAACACAATTAACACCTATTTCATGTGTGTTCCTGTCTCCTTATCTTGCAGATGAGGGTTTTGAATTGTTGGGGTTTTCAGCACTCAGATTCCTGGGTATCCTACCTATGCAGTAGTACTCATGGGATCCATAAACACACACATCCTGAGGTGCAGACTTGCTCTTTAGTTAAGACAATTCTCCTCGTTGACACCTCTTCAAAGGCTGCTTCCCAGGCCCAGCTTTGGAAGGCGGCTAAAACTGGCTGTGAGAGAGGTCCGTGACTGCCTCCTGCTGCGGTCACAGGTTTGTTTTCAGAAGCTGAACATTATTGTCCTGCCAAGCTGGATACCTGGCCCGGGGAACACAGATGTGACCGTGCCCAGGGGGATGCTTAGGCACTACAGGCTGTTTCCTACAGGTGGAGTGAGCTGTTTAGTGCTTTGTGGTGGCTCTTTGTGGTGCAGGGTAATTTGGTGGGTACAGCATCACTAAAGGCAATCTGACAAACTCATTTCAAAACAAGTTTTTCACATATAACAAGAAAAAATGGTCTTCAGCATTCAGACAATGGAAGGAAAATTTTCTGTTGAAGGAAGTCCTGAAGACAGTGGGATTGCTACAGGATTAATTAATAGAGGTTTAAAGCAATATTTCAGCTGTTTCTAATCATTCATCATCTCCCTCCAGTATCCCAAGGACTCAGGATGGGCAGATTCTGGGGTCACAGCTTATTTGGAGGGGAAAAAAATCTAGCTTTTCAGGCTTTCTTCACTCCAAGAATCCTCCCTTCTTTCCCTTCAAAGCTTGTCTCAAAACCCACTCATTGGCAAAGCAGTTGCTCCCACCCTCCGTTAGCATCCAAAATCATTCACATGACAAGAATATTCTCTATCTGATGCTAAGAAGTCCCTGTTATTGTATGTTGCAGCAGAAAATGTCTTGGGCTTAGGCCCATGAACATGTTGTTGAGGGGTTAGTTGGGATGTGGGTTCACAGAGCATCCAGTAACTGCTGGAGCATCCCGGTAACTACTAGAGCATACTCCATGCTAAATGTGGCCTGATCCAGGGAGCTTGTTCCCTGGCACCTGGGGATGAAGCACACAAAGGGTTGTTTCCATGAAATAGCTGAGGTTTTATGAGTTCAGGGCTAGTGAACCTCCCAGTCAGTTGTTGTTGTGACCATATCCTGTTATTGTGCTCCCCAGGATAAATCTCGAATATTTAAGCTGGACTTTTATCAGACAAACAAAATAACCTTGAATAATAGGTAAAACAATCCAAAGGCGTCTAATGTTCTGAAATTAGCGTTAAAAAGGAATGCTTTATAAACAAAACGGTATTTTGAAGCTAACTTTTGACATAGAGAAGTGACTCCAATGTAATTGTTCTGGGTGAGGACATAACATACCAGATCTGGCTTTGGTCTACACAATGTCTACACAAAGATGTTTCCCATATAGACTCATAGAATCATACAATGGTTTTGGGTTGCACTGTTAAAGATCATCTAGCTCCAACCTCCCTGCCCTGGTGTTTAAAGTCAAATTAGTGGGAAATGCCTCTGCCCAAATTAAGGTGCAAATGAGACCATATGCCGAAGTTCTTTGTGTCCGTTATCAGTGACAAATTCTTCTCCTCCCGGCTTTGTTAACTTTCTCCAAGGTCTGAGATAATGCCCGGACAATAGTACCATCTTTATTTCATCTCAGATTCCTGCTGTGGTGGCTTAATTTGCAGTCTGAGTTCCAGGTATCCATGGAGACAAATTTTGGCAGGGGCTGGTGGTCTTTGGTAGTTACAGATGCCATCTGTCCATCCCATAACTTGGGGTGATCTTTGTTTGACCGGTGATATAGGTACAAGCAGTTGCTTCTTTACAGTTTGCCACAGTGGGAATTCTTGTCTGGATGCGTTACTCAGGATGTGTTAGCCAGACCACTCCTCTGCCAGGCCTGGAGTTAGTGCCATCCTGTCATTCCCTTCTGTGCTTATCTCATGGCAGAGTCCTTCTGGGGCCTTAACAGTGTTTGAGTCAGGCAACTGTGCTCTTTAAGTCTTGACACATGGGCAGGGACACCATCCACTAGACCAGGTTGCTCAAAGCCCCATTCAACTCAGCCTTGAACACTTCCAGGGATGGGGGATCCACAACTACTCTAAGCAGCCTGTGCGAGTGCCTCACCACCCTCACAGTAAATAATTTCTTCCCAATATCTAATCTAAACCTGCCCTCTTTCAGTTTAAAGCCATTCCCCCTTGTCCTATCACTACATGCCTTTTTAGAAAGTTCCTCTCCAGATTTCTTGTAGTGTCTTTTCTGAGGTGTGGTTCATGTCAAGTTAAACAAAGGTTCACAGGCAGGTAATGGCAAATATTTTTTGGCATGAGGAAAGAGCCTCTGAAAGGGCTATTAAACTAAATCATAATAAACTATTAATTTTTTTATTAGTCTTGCCTACTATTTTCCGTATGCAGGTTTTGCAGATGATCTTCAAGCTGAGCCAGAATACTTATTGTGAATTATTCTGACCTTGCTCAGAACAGCTTTATATGTTTGCATGTGTGCCTGTAAAAACCACTTTCTCATAGCCCATATCTGAACATTGCCAGATGCATTTGCCACACTGTAAAAAAACATAACGTCATTCACCTCCGGGGATTGAAGGCAGCACTGTTTAATGACAGGGACTGAATGTGCTGCCCTTGATCACAGTGGGCCATGCCCTGAGCACTCTGTTAAAAGGGTTTTATACCACCAACAATGGCTCTAGATTAACAATAATAATTAAAAAAAAAAAAAAAAAAAAAAGAAGAAAAAGAAGCTGCAACATCACAAGCTTCCACACAAACCAAAGTCTAAACCCTGTATGCTGCAGGGTTGTACTTTCTTGTTTGCAATCCCTACATCAGTCCCCTTGCTGCTACCACCCTCTGTGCTAACACATCAGGTTAGAGTCACCTCTTGTTACTGTGTGCAGTTTCCCCAACTTCTTGTTTAGTGCCACAAGGGTTATTTCTATTTGTATCTCCCGCACTTGCAATCAGAAGACCTATGGCACTCAGCATTGTTACAGTTTGGTAGAAAAAAGGATTATACCTGAGAACAGGTAAAAAATGAGGATGGGAAAGATGGCTTTGCTCTTGGGGCGCTGTGCTGGACAGGTGAAACTCCTCTGTTTTGACATAGACTTCCATGTAATCCTAAAAAAGTCCCTGCTCAGGTACGGTGCAGGTCACCTGCTGAAAAATGGGAATCACAGGAGGCTGGAGCAAGAACTACGAGGCTGAAGAGGGGGAGGATTTTGACACCATAGTTAGAGAGAGCTCCCCAGAAGAAATAAACAGCTAATGCAAACAGGACCATTTCATGCCTGCAAGTTGTTCAGTTACAAACCCTGGAACAAGATGTTGTGAAAAAAGGCCAAGTTCAGTGTATATTTAATATTTCACTGATGTTTTGTTTGGCAGTTGCTCTGGTGATCAATATACTGCGGAGCAGGATTGTCACTCCCTCTAAGTCATTAGGGTAATGCATGACTCTGCAATCTTTCCAGCATGTTATGTGCTGAATAGCTTATTAGCAATCACATATGTTCCTTATTCTTGCCTCTACGGAGTTAAAGGTGAAATACATTTTCTCCTGATAAAGGTCAGGGAACCAGTTCATATCCAGACTTTTCAGAGGATTTGAACAGGTTGGACTAGATGATCCCTGCCAACCTGGTATTTTATGGTTCTGTGGTTAATACAAAGCTTAAATTTATTTGTTTGGAGAGAAACTTACTGATATACTAATAGTTATGCCATTAAGTGTAAAACATGGGTAATTAATCTCTGCATTGGAGATTAGATCATGAGAAGAGCAGATATGGTGATCTTTGACTACTGATATTTGATCGATTGCTGGAAAAAAAATATGTTCAGAAAGAGAAATAGAGATGAACAGGACTTATGAAGACTTACATCGTCCCTCCATGGTTCTCTCTGCAATACCACAAATGGACCCTCCCGTGGTTTCCTGTCCAGGGCTCTAGTTTTTCAACTAACAATTGTCTTGTTCCAAAATAGGATATTGAGGGCAAACTGAATGTCACAAACCAAGTAGGATATCAGAGCACCACCATCCACATTGGTTTAATTTTGGGAATTCTGTGACTCAAGAGATTATTAGGACCTTAAGAGCTCAGCTTCAGCTCCTCCAGTGTGTCTGTTAGCTTTCCCACAGCTGCCACAGCTTTCTGTGCCAAGCTGTTCGAGCTTGCAGCTGGGCAGATGGTCAGGAGAGGCATCTTGTCTCCTTTTCACTGATTTTATGCCTACTTCATATGATTCACTCTTTTGTAACTATTTGACTTGAAACTGCTTGATTGTGCATTCATCAGACCTATGTAGTCCTGAGGACTCTTCTCTTTCTTCTCTTCTGATCGCATGATACAGCCACTTTCTGCAAGCTTCCGTAAGTCAGGCCGCAAGGTTGGAAGGGGGCAAGGATAATTTCTGACGGTTCCTCATAGGTCATTCCCATAATACACAAGCACCCACAGGCTAAGGCAGGATATCACCTCATGCAGAGTAGGATCAGGTAATCTTCCCTGCCACAGTGCAAAGCATCTTAGCAGCTGTTCTACCTACGCAAAATAAGCAAGAACAAAAAATATTAACACTTTTAGACTTGCTTCTTGTGCTGTAAAAATAAGGTTTCCACCTGTAGTTTGGCTGTATTGCATTGTGAACTTCTCCCATGGAGAAGATCAGCTCCAAATACTGGGCTGAGATCCTTAAGCAAGCCCTAAATGGTGCAGAGTGCTGAAATGATGCTGGGAGCAGTGGGGGACACTTGAATGTTGTAGACTCCACTGCAATTTTTGCAGAACATCAGAAGGAGGCATGCATCCAATCTACCTAATGGAAGAACCTTAGTGGTATCCTGAATTGTATTCATCTAAGAAGCAATCTTTTAAAAGTCAGAACCCACATGGCATAGTCTGTGCCATCAATGGAAAGAGTGAAGTGCTCTTGGAAACGTCCAGTACCTTTGGAAATGAATTGCCACCTAAATTGGCAATTTTTCCTGAGTTGGAAAGCCTAATTGGGCTTTCACTCTGGCAGCCTTCAACAGCAGTTGAACTATATAGGGCACCCAGCCTATAATGGACAAGAACTGTTACACTCAGTTTTGGAAATTCAGAGTGTAAGTCAGTTGCCTAAATTACCCAAACTAAAACTAAACCCCATCCATGCGCTCAGCGAGCGTGCATTATCAGTTTTAAGATCAGCTGCAATGCAGATACAGTGTGCTGTTAATAATTGACGATCAACACCCAAAAGATGACTGCAGATCAGCAGCAGTGACTCTCTCACTGTTTCATTAGTGAGGTCTTATAATAATTCATTATGATTATACATTTATATTTATAAATAATAATTATACTAATATTTATATTTCTTAAAATCTAATTTTTATTAATATCTCATATCCTAAAGGTGCATCTAGCTATGTAGAAAAAAATTACTGAAGTAACTGTTTCACGTTTCTTCTCAGTGTAAAAAATAAAAATGCCATTTTTAAGTAGGACACAGAAACAGCGATGGGTTCAAGTGATTATCAGAATTAATGAACAGAAATCTGGGGTTTTAATACTCTGTCATATCACCAGGCAAAATGTCACCGGGGTGTCTCACCCTGAATGCCTCCCTTTCTTTTTGAAAAAAAAAGCCTGTATTTCTCATGCTATTGTGAATCTTAATTGACTAATATTTTCAAAGCACTTTGTGTTGCTCAGATGAAAGACTTTTCTAAATGAAAAGTATTACTACATGTTAAGTTCATGACTGGAGCAAATTTTTAAAACAAACCATATGAAAAGCAGAATTAAGAGTGGAAATGCTGATCCAGCTATTAATTACTTCACATCAGAGAGTGGGCAGAGGGTCTTTTATGTTGTTTATTTCAAACAAACAACTCTGGGAATCTCCTGTGGAAATGAAATGCAAAAAACCAAAGCCCTTTCATGCGTATTTTTGGTTTATCTCCACATGAATCTTAAATTCATCATGTGGAGAGAATGTAGAACACATTTTTTCCCTCCGTATACACTTACTTTCCCACAATGAATAAAATCCGTTTTCTTGCACAGTTTGTCTACTTGTTCACCCTAGGGTAACAAAATAACCCAGAAAGCAGGAACACCCTGTCCCTGAACCCTATTGAAAACTAAATAAATAAATAAAAGGAAGAGAGCGATGACTCGGAGGGTTCCCAGACAAACCTGCCCTATTTAACATCATGTACACAGTGACCACCAACACATGAACCCCAGAGCTCCTAATTCCTGAGCTATTGCTCAGCAATGAGTAATAAACCCTTATTCAATGACTCACGTAGGCTCTGAAATGCAGCCAAATGTCGATAAGCGTCCAGGTTTTAGAAAATGTGAGTGGGAAGGGGAAGATCTCTTGTATCTGTCTGTACTAGAACAGGGGAGAAGCCTGGCAGGCTGCAAGGATACGGCTGCACTTTAGTTATGGATGTTGGTACACAGAGTGTCATACCAGAGGCTCCAGCACATTCAGTACACTCCAAAGGAATTTTGCTTCTGTACTTCATCTTCTCTTCCACCCTCCTTCCAGCACACACGTAGGCCTCCTTTTTCAGATTTAATCTTTCAGTTATCAAGATCTCTCTGCTAGAGACACAGCATCCAACCAGGAGCTAGCTGTCAGAAGACAGCTCATGGCAGAAAAAGCTTAGCTTTTTCCAGGGAATACTGCGGTGGGTACATAATAACAGAGGCAGCCAGCTTTAGCAAGAGGAAAATAATTGCTGCTGTAACACAGTGTATAAATGCTAGTGAACAAGGCACACAAACCAGACTTGTCACAGGCGGTCTCTAAGTGTTAATTTATTTTGCCTGTGTAAGTATTAGACAGCAGCTTGAAGATACGCCTCCATACTTTATGATGAGAAGAGTCAGGCACTTCCCAGCTGGTGATTCAGAGCCCATTAGACTCTTCACTTAGGGTGGGAGAAAGTGGCCTCTGGAGACACCTTTGTTTGCTCAAGACTAGACTCAAGATTAGACTCTGCCAGCCTGTTTTAGATTATCCATCCTGTTTTCAGCAGTTGGGCAACATCTAATCTCTTAGGAGCATTTTGTATGATTCTGGGCTTCATAGATCCTTCAGTTATTTTGTTATGCTATACATTTTTTTATTATACCACATTGGCAATTTTTACACTTGAGCAAGTGATAGTTTGCCCTGTGATAAAGAGATGGTATCAATTTCCTCATTTTTTATTCTGGTGGTTCAGTTTTGAGAATCTGTTACACCAACCCTCAGTTGCTCCCCTTATATATTCTGCTAATCAAATGTCAGAGGAAAGGAGAGTACTTAGGAGTTGGCTGTGTTGACATTCACATCTCCATTTCAGTGAAATATCTACTACTGCATACTGTCCACCCACATACTGCTGCTAGATGCAGGATGCATCCTGGGGAAATGTTTTGATTTTAGCAGTCCTCAGATTTTAGAGATTACCTATAATTTGTGAGTGCACTTTGAACTTGGAATGTCTCTACCTTTCTCTCTTCCTATTCTTTCCATTGCTCTCTGTAGTGATATTGGGATACAGACACAGAGTTTTACACTGATTTTGATACGAGTTTTGAACATGAAGTTATTTTGTTATCAGATTGCTTTTTGTGATTCCAGGCAAGTGACTCCTCATTTAAGAATGGCTCACTGCTATCTTTGCTGCTTGCAGATTTCTGTCTATTGGTGATGGATTGTGTCCACTCAGTCCTGGAGAATGAGCTTATTCATCAGCATTGCACATGCCAATAGGTGTTAGCAGAGTTAGTCTGAGCTCCCTAGGGATGGGCCTGTGGCTTGCTGCCCTCCTTATCTAGAAGTAACACAAATTAGTTCATCATTTAAGATTCATTATAGCATAAATTAGCCATTTTGCACAGTTCACTATTACAATGATCTGTGTTTTCCCCTTGTAGTATATGGCAATTCATAAAGCATGAACTTTCACATGTGGCATTTTCCATGGATTAAAAAGTTTTCAGAAGCCTGCTAGACTTCCACATATATCCAGTAGCCTATAAGGATGTCCTGGCAGTGTTTGCACATTACAGCTACAAGTAGAGACTGTTCTTACTTTGCCTGCTAATTTTTTCATCTCCTTTGCAATGTTAAAATTCCTCACTGTGACCTAAAGAATGTCTATTTGCAAAAAAAACCCAACCCAAACTCATTTCTGCCTGGGTCAGTGTTATGATTGCTGTCTTCTCCCTCCCCTTAAAAAAAATACCCAAAACACAACAACAAAACAAAAAGTCTCTCTGACACATAGGGCTGGCAACTTGTGCTGCAGAAGTTTACAACATCAGCAGAGCCAGCTGCTGTCCACCTCCTTTGCCAAAAGTTAATGTCTCAGAGCAGAGTCAGCAGAAGCAAGTATCTGCCCAGTTCCCAGCAGCTTCAGTGTGAAGCTGAGCTTCAGCTGGAGCTTGGCAGGCCATGATTTTTAATGATAGGCAGCAGCTCTGATTAGAAAATGAACATATTGATTAAAATTTCTACAGTTATCCCATGGATGCAGGTTCCATGACATATTATCTGAACTATTATACGATTACAGTATCTGAGAGAGATTTCTCAGCCACCTATATAGATTAACTGACTTTTAGCAGTGTAAGTTTTCCTGTACTTTTATTAAATGGCCTTTTAAAGTGTTTGGAATGAAGTGATCAACTCGGTAACACAAGGTTGCTAACCTGCTGCTGGTTTATAAATAAGAGAAACACTGATGTCAAAAAAAAAGTGATGATTTGTATCAGTCAAAAATATAGGCCCATTGACTTCAACAATGTTAGCCCTCATTTATTTTACGATGCATAAGACTCTTAAAGTCTCCTAAAATCAGACCCAAAGGCTTTTTGGAAGATTGTTTTGAAGGTTATAAAATTGATTGAAGACTTGATAAACAGATTTTTATTTTTTTTTTGGCTAACCTTTGTATTGCCAAAAAATAGCACTTAATGAGAAAACCAGCAAACATTTCTGTTTTACTTATGTAAATAGCAGGCTTTTATGCCACGTGGTTTAGAAGCCTGTCATTTTTATTTATTTATTTTATAATTGCACAGGACTCTGCAAAACATTTATGCTGACTTTACAAACATTTTTCTAAATGGCAGCCAAACAGAGAGCTCTGCTCCAGGTACGAGAGTGTGCCAGCAGCTGAGCACATCTGTACCTGTTCAGCGGCGGTGCAGCTGACCTTTCAAGCTACTTCTCACTTTCAGTTGTTTACTTTGCTTATCAGTCCTGTATTTCATCAATAGATGTCTGAAGAGCTCTGTCATGTGTAACTGAATGCACAGCAAAGGTCAGTAAGAGGCTCCTGCCCTCTGTGAACTGGTTATCACTCAGAAATTTTGTGCTGGTGTTTTCCCTTTCCCCAAGACTTTAAAGGAGGCATGATTTTGGATAAAGCACTAATTAGATAATTGTACCAGGTGGCCATGATTGCCATTTGACTTGATATCTCTTGATTGTTACTGGTAGAGCTAACACATTATACAGAGGCCAGTCAAGTTAAAGCAGATTTCTAAGAAGGTCTTGTACCATACCAGCACCAGTTTCTCTAAGAGCGTGAGAAATCTTCAGTGGGTAAATTCTGCCAGTCCTTACTCTTATTATATTTCATATTGGAGACTTGATGACTGAGGAAGACATCCTTTGGGACAGGAGTGAGTATAAAGATTAATACATAAATATAGCACTTGGAGAGTGCTCCACCTAACATTAGTAAGACTTGTCTTCTAGGAATGAGACTCCAAAAATGAAGGGATGACAACTGTTTGGTTGTAGAGAAAAGGGTGAAGAAGTACCTTGCATTCTACCATGCAGGTTTCTTAATGATATTTTCTCTTTCACCACATCCAGGTTTACCTGGCTCTGTGGGCATTTTCACGATGTCCACTTATGTACAGCCTGTTTTCTCATCTTGCAATGTTCAAAACCAGCTTTTCTTAAACCTCACCTTTACACACACACAAGTAAAACATGTAAAAATCATATGGTCAAAAAAAGCACAAATGAATATGTTTCTGATGTATAAATTCTCATCTCTCACTAAAAGTTTCTCACACTGTTTTGTCCTTTCATCATATAGTCTTGTACTGCCCTAGAAGACTTAGGAATGTCAGAACATGATCTAAAATAATTAGAAACATAGAACAGTTTGGATTGAAATAAACCTTCAAAGGCCATCTAGGTCATCTCCTCTGCAGTGATCATGGACATCTTCAACTAGATCAGGTTCCTCAGAGATGTGTCCAAACTGACCTTGAATGCTTCCAGGGATGGGGCATCCACCACCTGTCTGGATAACCTGTTCCTGTGTTTCATCACTCTGATCAGAAAAAAATGTTTTCCTTATATTAGTCTGAAACTATTGAATTGATCAAGTGCTAATTGCAATTTTGCACAATCAAAAGATAGTTCAGAAACTTGTTATGCTCACTTTTATGGTAGCAAGTTGCTATTTAAACCTCCTCTGACCAGACTCTGCTATGAAGATAAATATTTTATTGCTTTAAAGACAAGGACGACTCTTAAACATCGTTGGCCATGAACTGTTAAACTTGCCGCATATCAGCTGTCCATGTACATATCCCCATGCCATGACAAATGTGAGCTATTCAGAAGCAGGTTAACCCAACTGTCTGTTTGCTTGCCTCAGACATGCTGAAGGTAACACAGAACACTGCAGTGTACTTTCACTTGTAGTTTACTCACCTCAAACTGCTTTCACAGCAGCAGTGAGTGAGGATGTGCACGGCTGGATCAGTAATTTTACCCCTCAGTAACTTGTATAATGGCTCTTGTTCATGTGTCTGAGTCTTTGATCACCTCCTTGACTTCTTTTATATCACAAAGCGTGCTTTTTTTGGTTTTTTTTTTTTTTTTAGGTCAGTTTTTCTCCTTCAAATAATGAACTGGCTTCAAAGGAAAAAGATTATCCACCTCTTTTTTGGTTTCAGAACCCTCTGTTTAGATATGTGTGATGCTACTCAAAAATAGTATTATCATGCTAGATGTAAAAATGTATATCGCTCAGTATATAGAACTATTTTCTCATTTAAAATAAGAAAATAACTAAAATTTATAGCTGGACTATAGCAGTATTTAAATTCTATTGAAGCCAACTGTAAAATCCATGCTACCTTCTATGAGAGAAAGCTAAAAGCCTATGCCTATGAAAAAAAATTATATCAACATTATATGCTTGTGTATTACTATAAATTGATTCTCTTCAGTATACAGTAGGATGTTAAACAATGCATTGTCTTTGCTGTTCTGCCCATTTCACTTCAAAACTGGACAGTGAGGATCGTGCATGCATACTACAGGGTTAAGGCACTGATTAGGATCTGTAGTAAGATGGGAGGAAAACAACCACGAAAACTAAAAGACAGCTTTTATGTTAGAAAGGACATGAGAATTTATTGACTGAAGTGTGTTTATCTCCATCCTCATTCTTCATTTTAAGAGGTGAAAGTATAAACCATCATCATTATTACTTAAAACTAGCCAAAGCCAGACAAGAGGTCCAGAGATCTGATTAAGGCTTCAATTGCACAACTGCAGATGGTTTTTGTCTGGATGACAGTGAAGTCTCACTGCTGAAGAATAACAGTGGGAGACCATGTCAAGGTGTGAAAAAGGCAGGCTAGTGATAGATGACAGAGTAAGCAAGGGATGGACAACTGGGACATAAGGACCTTGTTCCCAGCTCCATCACTGTCTATGTGACCATGAACAAGAACCCTCTGCATATCCCTCCATCTGGGATGTGTATGAGAAAACATGGAATTAGCACAATGGTATTAACTCTACTTATATTTTTAAAAGCCACATTTGAGCTTTGCTGTATGGGACAGGCTGCAGTAATAAAGAATTTTAATACCAGAGAGGATTGTTCTCCCATTGCAGGGATCTGCTATTTTATGGTAGCATGTGATCACCTGTGGCATTCTGTCTGTAACCTTAGGTCTTGTTAGAGGTGAACAAAAAGATTCTGGGTCTCCTGCACCTGGAAAAGACTTTTCTGAACTCTTGTAGATTAAACATCAAGTGTATAATGGGGAAAGCTGTCACAATGATTCCTGTGGTGCCTTCAAATCCCAGAAGGAGCAGGGCAACGATCATCCCCTTTTACTGAACACTGGTCATGCTGCACCTCGAATTCTGTGTTCAGTTTTGGGCCCCTCCCTCCAAAAAAGACACTGAGGTGCTGTAGCGTATCCAGAGAAAGGTAACAGACCTGGTGAAGGGTCTGGAGCACGTGTCTTAAGAGGAGTGGCTGAGGAGGCTGGAGAAAAAGAGGCTCAGGGGGAACCCTCTTACTTTCTACAGTGACCTAACAAGTTACAAATGATAGGACAAGAGGAAATGGCCTCAAGTTGCTCCATGGAAGGTTTAAATTGGAGATTAGGAAAAATTTATTCACCAAGAGGCTTGTCAAGCACTGGAACAGGCTGCCCAGGGTAGTGGTTGGCTCACCATCCCTGAAGGTATTTAAAGCACTTGTAGATGTGGTAAGTATGGACGCGGTTTAGTGGTGGACTTGGCAGAGTTAGGTTAAAGTTGGATTTGATGATCTTAGAGGTCTTTTCCAATCTACATGATTCTATGATTCTATCTGTGATTCAGTTGGCTTCAGACTCTCCTACAGCACTTAACAGTTTTTCTTGCCACTGTTTGTTGTACAGAGGAGTCCCAATCAAGACTTATCACCCATGTTGTGTTAGGCTTCTTATGTCATGATGAATTTAAATTAGCAGTCTGCATGAGTGGATACTATATAGTCTCTGCAAAATCTAATAATCCAGGGGACATATGGCTGCACAACACCAAGAATTCTCAAGCTATGGGATTTAAAAATTACTACAATGAAAGTTTATAACTGCAGCTCGATTAATTTCCTGAGAGGAAAGATAATGCCATAGAAGAATAGACACTTTAAGGTCTCCCTTTATATGTCAGAGATTCATTCTCTTATAAGTTTAAAGAGTATTTCACTGGCTTTCTCTTATATGCCCAAACTGTTAAATGCAAGGCCACAGCACAAAGAGGTTTGTTAAATTACTGAAGGAATAAATTGGCTCTTGTAACATGCTCTGTAATTTCAATTACTTTCTGTACCAACCTGCAAATCCCCAAGTGTATATAGAATCCCACTCCACAAACCATTGTTTCCTTCCTGCTGCTGAAAAATAGCTTAAATAAATTCCTAAGAGCTCAGTGATTAATATGTGTGCATTTCATTGCTTTTATAGTTTTTTTTTTTGTAATGCTCTTTCTAGTCTTTTAATCAAGAATTTGACCATCCCTTCAATCAAATTTGCATTCAAGAAAGGCTTGAACATTAGACAAAGTGCATTCATGTGCATCTGACAGCAAGCACTCTGCATCTTGGAGATATTGAAGTTAAATCAGATTCAAGCTTTATTTTGCAGTGCCAGGTAAATTTTAGAAGTCCAGAATTTGTAATTTATTTCTCGTTAAGTTGCAAAAATCAATTTGATGGCTACTGTCAACCAATAGGCGGTAAAAGATGAGGTCACCTCTGGCAAGGCACCAAAATAGTAAGATAATTTGTGGCTGCAGAGAAAAACTTATTTTTACTATCATAAATATACAATACATCCCTGCTCTGAGAAGCATATAAGCTAGAATTTTAAAATGAAGGAAATAAAGTATGTGAGAGTCCATAGAGTAACAATAAAGTCAAAAGCATGTATTTATGTGTTTGTATATATCTTCCTGTAGTAGTGTCTGCATGAGCCCTGCCTATAACCTCAGCAGTCAATAGTGGGAGATTTTATATGCATCCATTTTTGCAGACCATTTGGAAAGGAGACACTACAATTACAGCACTCCCCTTACTCCCCATCTTGCACTTTCTGCTAGTCCCTTGTAGAGGGGTCGTGTAGGAATTCCCACCTTTGCCATTTAAACTGTTGTGTAGCCCCAGACAAACAATTTCTCCGTTCCTCTGCTTACATTCCCCGGCCACATAAGAGGAAGCACGGCCAGCAGGTCAGGGGAGGTGATTCTCCCCCTCTGCTCCACTCTCATGAGGCCCTACTCGGAGAGCTGCACCCAGCTCTGGGTCCCCAACATAAGAAGGACACGGACCTGTTGGAGTGAGCTCTAAGGAGGCCATGCAGATGATCAAAGGGCTGGAACACCTCTCCTATGAAGACAGGCTGAGAGCTGGGGCTATTCAGCCTGAAGAAGACAAGGGTCTGGGGAGACCTTACTGCAGCCATCCAGTACCTAAATGGGGCTTACAAGAAAGATGGGGACAGAATTTTTAGCACAGCCTTTAGTGATAGGACAAGAGGTAAAACTGGTAGATTTGTACTAGATATAAGAAAGAAAATGTGGATGTCCCATCCCTGGAAACATTCAAGGCTGTGTTACACACAGCTCTGGTCAATCTGATCTAGTTGAAGATGTCCCTGCCAATGGCAGAGGGATCAGGCTAGATGTTCTTTAGAGGTCCCTTCCAATCCAAACTGTTCTATGATTCCACATTTGTCCCTCTTGCACATATAGACCATTATATTTTGAGGGAGTGCTGTGCAAGGACCCTGACATATTTCCAGGCGCTCTTGAAATTGTGATAATAATTCTCTCAATTCAGGGTCAGGAAAAGAAAACAGACTTCTGACAGTTCACACACAGCTTTATGGTTTTGTCATGACCTTCAGTCCAACACTGATAGGGAGAAGACAGATTTACAAAGTCAAGATTTATATGGCATCTCTCTTCCAGGGATCTAGAAGGTTGTGTCCCCATCCAGAGGTGAGCCAGCAATACGGGGGGCTTTCTCAATTTCAGATTGATGCTTTGCGGCAATGTTGCCTGATAAGCTCCAAAGCAAGCTATAAGGCCCCTCTGTTTTGTTGTGCCTTGGAACAGTATTAGGCAGGAGAGATGATTTACTTTTGAGAAAACTGTGTGACATCATGCCGATAATGAATTAATTCAGTTACCTCACTGTGCTAGTTTATGGTCATTCCTAGTTAAAAAAAGAATTCTGCTCATCTTTGTACAAAAAGAAGCAGTGATTCACAGGTTCTGAAAAGACACCTTGAAGAAGATTAAAAAGCAGAGTAAGATTCCTGAGAAGTGGAGCCCAGCTCAAAGAGGTGTCACATTTACCTTCACTTACTGAGGTTCAGTGTAAAGAAACACTTGCCTGCACCATTTACGAACAGACCAAAGCTGTCAGCCCAGCCAGCACTCCTTTGGCGTGGGAAATGTATTATTTCCTTCTCCCACAGGTTCCCTGTTTTTTATCAAGCAAGCATGGTCCATACTTTTCTTTATTGGTGTGTGCCTTCCATGGTAGCTGTGCTGATGTCTGTGCTTTTGTACGTTGTCTTTAATAGTACATAGTCATCTACTTCTCTACTTAAAATTAAGTAAGGTCCACCAGAAGGTTTAGAGGATTAGGAGGCTACATGGTTTGTAGATACAGCAGCCAGCAGTCCTACCCTTTTCACAGAGAGGGAAGTATTATATCCTCAATATTTTGCTGCAGATGAGTAAATTTAAGCAATCAATACTGCAAAAGAACCAATAAAAACTATACTTGCTTAGGTTAATCTAAACATTCAAATCTATTTCAGACAAAACTTTGGACCGTATGTTGTTCAATGCATTATATTTAGTAAACCAACTCAAAAGTAAATTCACACAGTAAATAAATAGTTTAAAACTACGTTCTTAGTAAATTATTTTCTTATAATTGATCTTTTAATTGAAAATTGAGACTAATTGGGGTTTCTGCTTCAATGAAAAACAGCACACTTCTGTAGAAAGGAAAATATTCTGTGATAACACCCATTTTCATCAGTAAAACAATATTACTCTAAAAAAAGACCATATTCACACTTTAGACTTTTATAGACCCTTCTGTATTTCCAAAAGTTGGAAATTTAGTCCATTGTAGATCTGAAATCCTCCCAAGCTATTAAGCAGGTGTTTCACCTACTTAAAGGGTTTTTATCCAGCCCTGAAATTCTCTTTCTCTCTCTCATGGGGCTGATGTATGTGTCCAGGCACAGACCATGTATTATTCAACATACAAGGAAAGCTTTTCTGTCTGCAGAGATTGGGTTAAAAATGTCAAAATAGTTTGTGAAAATTTTGCATTGAATACATTTCCGATTGAAGCAGAGATTTCTTTTAAATACTGTCTCTGCATCATGCAGAATTAAGATTTTCCTTTACAGCAGAGGCAGTGATGAAGCCTGTGCATCATATCCTATGTATGTTCATAATGCTGTGATGCAGGACGGTTTTGATTCCTTACAATTCAAGATGTTAAAGCTAATAGTTTGTGAACCAGTTTAAACAAAACTAACTGAAATTGTTTCTGCTGTTCGTAGCAGAAATGACATGCACGCAGACTCCAAACAGACCTTCTGCATGTAGCCTAAAACGGTGTAAGTTAACTCCTAGACATACAGAGTCAAATTATACTGAAGTTGAGTTCTGTACTCCAAGAGCATTTTTATCACAAAATTTGGGAGGGGCTCTTTCCAAGAAGAGACGGTATTCTACAAAACTGGCAACGTGAACTGCTTTGAGTTTTTTAAGTGGTGAATCTTTCCACTAGAAAGCACTAGACGGTGGAATTAGGTGCAGCAGATAAGAAGAGCTTGTCTGCATTCTTCAAGCCACAGTAAATACATTTACTCTGAGCCTAAGGGTGGACACTGTCACTAGGAAAGCAGATGTTACTGCTTGAGACTTCTTAGCTGTGCAAAGCAACCTCGTTTTGCAGACTCTCAGCTTGGCACTTTTTTCTCTACTACATAACAAAATAACAAAAAACAAACAAACAAAACAGAACAAAAAAATAACCATGCACTTCTGCAAAGCAGCCAGGGAAGTTTCTCCTCTTTATCTCTGCTCATTAGGTTGCAACTCAGTGATGCACATAATCCTTATCTCCACTGTCTTGGTCTCCCATTTATGACTAATTTCTGAGGGAAAGACCCAGAGACCAGACAACCAACCTCACTGTCAGTAGACCTGAACTTCATGATGAGGATGCAACCATGCAAGCACTGTTCATCTAAAGATGGAATTGAACATGAATCTTCTGCTCTTTTGGGGAGTAATCAGGGCACTGTTTTTTTCATATGAGAAGTGGTAGTCCTGATGATGTTTTCACTATTTTAAAGGATGAAAGAGCTCATTTATTAAAAAAAAAAAAAAAATGGATGCAGGGACCTGCCTTCTTCAGTGAAAACAGTATGTTGATTACGGTATAAAGAAATATACACGATATACATAACATTACTACATACGTAGCATATACATTATATATACAGTACACGATGTATATAAATTTTATACAGAGAATTCATAGATTATAGGTAGATTGAAATGCTTAACGGCCCATGGCTGCTCACACTCCAGGACTGAAAGCTCTGAAAAGTCCTTTGAGGGTGCTCCCTAAGCGCTAACAACTCCCTCGAGCAGCTTTGCTCCCCCCACCCCGCCCCGTGTCCCGCTGTGGTCCCACGTCCTTGCCCGGGGACCACATCCCCGGGCACCGCAGCGCCCACCCTCCGCGGGCCCGGGCTCTTCTCTCCCGATGCCCTTTACGGCGGATCACGGAGTCAGTGCGGGCACAGAACGGGGGAGGGCCGCGCCGCCCCGGCCGGGTACACCCCGTCCCTCCGCAGCACCACCGGGTGCCCGCGGGGACGGGCCCGGCCCCGGCCAGCTCCCCCTGCCCTGCCCTGCCCTGCCCTTCCCTGCCCTTCCTTTCCCTCCCCTGCCCTTCCCTGCCCTGCGCCGCCGCGGAGCGTTGACAGGTAACGCAGGAGGGGCGGCCCCGCAGGGTCGCGGTGGGATCTGCTTCCTGGGTTTCCTTTCGCTTCGGCGGGTCCGCCGCGCCGGGCACACCTTGGCAGGGCCGCGCCGGGCACACCTGGGCCGGGCACACCTGGGCCGGGCCGGTCCCGCCCCGCCGGGCGTCCTCTCCGCCCGCAGGAGCCCGGGGCGATGGTGCCGGTGTGCGGCGGGGTCGGCGGCCGCCGCCTGCTGCGGATGGTGGGTGCGGGCCGGGGGTCGCTGCTGCTGAGCGTCGCCCGGGGCCGCAGCTGCCAGACGGGGGGCACCGTCCCGGCCGGCCGCGGGCGCGCCCAGGACGTCAGGAAGCGGGGCTACGACATCACCAGGAACCCGCACCTCAACAAGGTGGGTGCCGGGGGCGGGCGCGGCCCGGGGGAGAGGGAGGGCAGCGGAGATGGGGAACGGGCTCGGCCTGGGTGGCAGGCGTCCCGGCTTGGGGGGGTTGGCGGCGTGCCCCCGTGTCCGTCCCCAGCTCCGCGGCGAAAGGGCTGAAAGGCTGCTGTGCGGGGAATGGTCCTGGGCGTTTGACAGATGTTCACCTGCTGGCTCGGAATTGCAGCCTCCTTCGGTATCGGTCCCCTGCCTCTCCTCTGACCGCTGTCCTGCTGCAGTGGCGGCGCTGGAAGAGCCTGTGTAGGACAGAAGTGCCTTTGGCTGGGAACTGAAGCAATTTGCCTAAAATCGCAAAAAATTGGGATGGAGAAAGTGTGGCGTAGCAGTGCAATGGGTGTCATTTATGCCTTCATGTTAAAACGAGCATGCGTAATTGTTCTTGTTTAAAATCTTCCTTTCCCAGCATATCCATAGCAATGTATGCGTTGCTGCTAAAGCAGAGTGTCTTGCTAGGTTGAAGAGATGTATTTGTTCTCAATACTGTGGAAACACTAACAATATAGTTATAATAATAAAAATAAATCGTAATGCTTTAGGAGAAAATCTTCACCAAAGCCTACAAGACATGTAAAATGAGACTGTGTAACTTAACCCTACACTACTTTTCTATCCCTTACCATAATTTGAAGGGGAAAGAATGATCTGGAGGTAAATTTTCAGATCAAATATGTCAGAACCAAGAATGTTGGGTTCCAGTTTCTTGTATTAATATTGCTGGAAATAACTACAAATGCTTTAATTACCTAAAACAAGCAGGTATTAAACATGGTATTGAGAGTTGATGGGGCTGTGACTTTTTATCATCTGCTTGGTAGGTAGTTATCCAGTACATGAGCTTCCTATGTCTTCTTCTGGACTGGAGAGTCTTCAGATGACAACTTATACTTTGTGTAAGATGCTGTACGCTGGTCTGCATCTCCTGGTACCATTTCAGCATCCATAGAAATGAATCCCTAAGGACCAAGGCACACAGTGACACAGGATGTTACTGAATGTGCAACAACTTTGAAGGCAGTCTGGTTTGCATCATTATACAGTGCATGTCTGTAAGGCTGAAGGGAAGAGGAACTGACAACTGTATCATAAATAACAGTAATTTGTCAGTGTCAAGAGGTTTTGATGGGTTTTTCTTCAGCATTTGACTTGTTCTTTTGGGTCCTCCATGATGAATTGAAAGAACGACATAGCTAATGTTTGTAGTATTCTTACATGTATCGATTTGAACTGAAAAATTAATACTTTGACCTATTCTCAGTGTAATGCAATAATAACACACGAACAGTTGAATCTATCACATATTTTAAATGGATCTGGCTGCTAGAGAAGTAGATTTTGAATGTCCTGTTTGAGAATTTTGATAATTTTTAGAGGCTTCTCTGAAGTGTTTTTCACCCGCCCAGTGAAATAAAGTATTTTTCTTTAAGTCTAAATGGAATTGTGGTCTGTGTGGAGAGAAGGGTAGAAAACTGCTTCTGTTAGAGGAAAAATATATTGTAGTGTGCCATGTTTAATTTGCCATGTTTAATTGGCCATGAGAAGTCCCCCAGCTGGTCTGCAGCCTGGTTGTTTGCTGTTTATGTTCCTCAGTCCGTGCAGATCTTACAGTCACTGATGTAGTCATTCGTAGAACATCCTAGTGAGGACAGAAATGGCCAGCATCTGTGGTAAGAGATAAGGACTGCCTGTTTACAAACCTAGGTAACTAATCATTAGTAAACGCTCAAGCCCTTTTTCCAAACTTCTTTAAACAGGCTTCTATTCCTGTGTGGCTCTTAAAAGTTCCTTGTAGTCTCTAAAGAATTACCTGTGCTCCACTGAAATGCTATATTGCAGGCAGTTCATATGCTGTCAGTGATTGATGGCCCTTTGGTCTGCTGTGCTGCAGTTGTGTAGGTCAAAATTAAGGATCTCAGCAGGTTTTCAGCTGTTGCACTCTCATCACATGGCAATTGCTGTCTACCCCTTCAGTACCTAAATGTGGGTGTGGGGTCATTGCTGTTTTTCTGCAGTAGAGCTTACTTTACTCTTAAGTTTTCAACTGATTGAAGGTTGCTCTGCAGGGAATGAATAGTCTTTACATCTCTCCTAGAACTTCTGGAAAAATTTATTCAGAAGTGAGACTTATTTCAGAAGTGTTTTGCTGTGTTAGTCCATACCCTGACTGTTTTATAGCTTTTGGATGAAGTTTAAGCTATCAGTGTAAAGCTGTGAAGTATATGGTATTTATTCGATGAAGAAGACTATGTCCATTCAGCAAAATTGCAGACAGATTTACGGTCTGAGGTTATTGATCCAAGTCTTTGCTTGCTTACTAGGTTGAAGGTGCTTTGAAGAAGAAGCAGACTCAGAAGCCACTGCTGACAGGTCCTCTGTAATACCGTAAATATTAGTAAAAGTAAAAGCAGGCTGTCCCCTGAGAAGCTCTCCTGGTTTCCAAAGCTGCCTGAGAAGAAAAAAAAAAAAAATAGAAAAACTGGTTATGGATGTAAGAAATTTGCAGTTGTTTCTTTCCTTTGGTCATTGTTTACTATGTACTACATTGTTTACTACTGTAGTATTCAAATACTGTTCCTCCTTGTGTTGCAAAGTATGACAGCCCATGTTTAATCCAAGGGCAGGATTCAGGAAACATCAGCATTCTCCTGAGAGGTACTTGCAGTTTTAAAAGGCAATAAGAGTTGTTCTTAGTTGACAGAACAGTCTCATAAATAATAAGAGGGTGAAGAAGAGCTTGTTGCATGCTTTCCTGAAGTGCCTCATGAAGTAGTTCTTATGCAGACTTTGAATGCTGCAAAACTGGAAAACCTACAAATGTTAACAATGTCAGATAAGCACAGAGAACTGGTAAGAGTGTTCTATGATGATTCAGTGCAAACTGGTTTCCAGGGGGGTTTGTTAGGAGCTTTGGCCATGTGTAAGTAAGTGGCTTGCCAACAGGGCACCAGCAGTGATGCACTTGCTGAGAGATAAGTCTGTCCTACTGTGGGGCCTCAGCCTTGCAAAAAGCTAATTCAACACTCACACCCTTGGAAGAAAGATGGGGCATCCCTTATCCTCTACCTTATTCATCAAAGTTGGCTTGTGTTTGGTGTGGTCAACGCCATGTTGTGTTCTCTCTGACACCGCTCAGTTCTTAAGATTTGTGCGATTCTGCTCATCTCAGATGTGCTGCTCATGATTCCCAGTTCTTCTGGAGACTCCATCAAATCCATGTGCCCTTTCTGCATTTTAACAAACACAGGCTGAGCTGGACAATTCCCAGTTTGACCACACACCTCCAGGGACTCAATAATTTTGTCGTGTCCAAAATTGACTTTAACTTTGTTTGTGACATCTGACTGGAAGGTTGACAGCACTTCTTGCACTTTGCTGGGAGTCCTAATTCTGAGATAAATCATGCCTACTTGGAGATCTGCCATCACAAACAGATACAGGACTGGAGGTCACAGTTTGTTCTCGGAATGGCAGGATATTGCCGTATTTGAAGGGTTGAGATAATGCACTAAACTTTCTTGCAAGGTGCAGCGTAGGGATCCGAGTTTGTGGTCTCTGAGTACCTCTGGATAATACTCTCTACTGCTTTAATGCGCATGCATGCTCTCCATTGTTTTTCATGGAATGTGTCATAATGAATTACAAAAGAACCCCAAACTAAAACAAAAAAAAAAATCTAACAACTATATCAAAACAAAATTACTAGTCTGGATCTGTAAGAATGAAACTTCTAAGAATCACTTTAGGTTTCTGCAGTGGTTTTGGAATGTACTGCTGTACACATCATTAAAATGCAGAAAGTCTGTTTATCCTTCAGCTTTGCAGGGATTGAAATTGAGCTAACAGAGTTCTTTGAACTTAGTGTCAGTAATTTGCCACTGCAGCTGAGAAAAAAATTATACGATCTTGCACATGGCTGCACTTGGCAACTGTGGTGAAACAGGCCTAAAATTAGCTGGATTTGTAAAATGATTGGATTTAAACAAAATTGGTAATGAGCATAAGAGCGGTGTGTATGAAATGGCAGTTGGCAAGATCAAATGGAGGCAGGAATCTGTTTTCAAATTAATGAATCTCTTCTCTAAATCCACAAGGTTATATTCTTACAACTGGAGTTATTCTTGCAGCTGGAGTTTTCGGTTGACTACCTTTAGGTCTGGATAGACCCAAAGCTATCGAGCTGTGCACAGGGCTTTTAGTGTCTATGTGACTTCCAGCATTTGTTAACTTGCCACCCATTCATGTTTGGCAAAGTAAGTGTATGAGGTGGGCACAGTTTGGAGGTTCCCCTCATATTTTTCAGGAGCTCATAACTATTTGAGCAAGTTTTAGGGGACAAGTTTTAGACTGGACAAGTTCATTAAAACAAAAAAAATTCACTGGGGGTTACTAAATACTCTAAAACCACACCTGGCCTAGAAAGTCCACAAAATGAAAATGGTGAAAGGACAGGAGAGTGCAGTGCTAGAGTATCCTATTAACCTGGGTTATTTACTCTTCTTAAGGTTTATGGCTGGGGCTGGAGACAGGATGCTCATAGAGATGAACTCACCTGATGAGACTCTTGTGATTCTAGGGATATTAAACAAGACACTTCCATGGGTAAACCCTGCAGCACACGGGCCACTTCAGACCCAAGTGAAACCAAAGGTGAGGGAGTGCTTGTTATCAAATCAGGTTCTACCTGCTGAAGAGTTGAAATGTCAGCTCCTCACTGAGGAGCCTTCGATGGTGCCCAGAGCAGAGAGGCTGTTTTCATGTTTGTGCCTCATCAGTCAAGCCTACGTGTATCACCACTGACTTCAGTGAAAGCAAACTCAAAGGAGAGAGCTTTGGCCCAATATTTTGGAAAATATGGTGGTGTTCTGGAAATATGATGGCTCAGTTAGATTTGCTTTGGCTATTATCCTGGCATGTGGATTTTCATTTCTGTTTGTTTGGTGTTAGTGTCAGGCGTATCTTTTTCTGAGTCCCGAGTGTCTTTTGGCAAAGGCATTTCCTAATGTTTTCATACCAAAGAACTTGTTGTTATGGTGTGGTCAGCAGACTAAGCCCAAACTAAGTCTGTTGGTACTTCTGGTATTAGCAGCAGCCTGCAAAAGTCCCTTTTCTCCCCCAGCTTGGATTCCAGTTCCTCTCCCTTATCATAGCCAAACTAAGACGCCATCTGCCTTTCTGTCTGCCTGCATAACCTCTTACCAATGCTGTTGCTCTCCCCTTTGGGATACTACTAATGCTTTGGGAGTAGAGCTGTTGTGGAAAAGTGTGGAAGTGCAGAGGAAGTCTGTTGCTGTGAGGGTGAGCAGGGTGCTGATGCAGACCCTGCTTCTGTGTTGTACTGTAATATGTTGGTCCTTGTTTTGCCAATGCAATGAAAAGTCTTGGAAGCGTTGGTTGGGCAGCTTTTATAAGTGCTGAGTTTGTGCTTGCACTCAGTATAAGATTTAATAAAAATAAATTGGTTTGGAACAAAATGCTTCTTTCTGTTTTCTGAGCTGTTTATGTTGTGAAAATACCTTTAGAATTGCCTTTAAGTTGAAGAAATGCATCAGTTTGACAGCTGAAGCTGTTGCTTTCTTTTTATCATGCCCTTTCATTTGGAGAAACCTTAATCTTTGCACCAGACATATTTTGGTAAGGCACAGTCAAAAATGAATGTAGCTCTGGTTCTGTAGAGTGAACTAAGTTTTTTTGGCACTTGTATTAGCTTTGCACTTAACTAACACAAACTCTTTGATAAATAGTATGAAAATTGAAATTGTTGCACTTAGAATGGACCTAGGGCTGAATATTACAGCTTGTTCAGCATTCCTGTTCCTTGCATCTAGTGAAATGTGTGGTACACTACTAGTTGATTACCTTGGAAACGCTGTAGATGTTGGCAGAAAGGCTGAGCATATTATTTGTGGAATAAACAGTCTGGACTCCACTGACCTCAGCAGACTTCAAGCTTTGTCCTTACGTAAGTAGCATGATACATGATGTTGTTGATGTTAGAAGCTGTGCATGCTCTATGTTGAGACAAGTCATTGGTGCTTGTCAAAACTGGTGATGATTTAACTGAAGGTGCTGAAAGGCAGTGCTAATTCACAAGATGAAGTAAAGAGCAGTAGGTTTATTGTTTGGTTTTGGTTTCAAATGGATTTGTCTGGCAGCTTTGTAGTGCTGTGTGGCACATTTTGATCTCTGAATTTTTGATTTCGGTGTGTCAGATCTGACTTTAGACAAAGCTGGACCTAGGGCAAATTCCATTTGATTTGATTTTGGATAAAGAGAATATAAATTGAATTCCTCTTTAGCATCTGTGGCAGCCACCTCCAGAAGAACACAAGGTGCTGTTATTGACCTTCATTCAGAGCTGAAAAGGGGAAGGTGGGTCTTTAATGAATAACTGTGCCTACTCATACCCCTTGTTGAAGGAGGAGTTATGATTGCTAATAATATTTAGGCTCCAGGACTTCGGGATAGTTTACTTTGACTTACTAGAGATTATGCCGATTTACCTTCCTTCCCTCACTTGCATGGCTGATGGGAGATACTGTGCAAATGTACCTTTTGATAGCTGTTCTGTGGTTTATGTGTTTTACTCATTCTTTGCTCCAAAGAGAACCTGTGCCAGCACGTGCCCCTGTGCAGGCAGCACTCTGGCATTTCTAGCGCTGAGCCCCTCATGAGTTTGGGCCTTGAGTTTGATACAGGAGCTGCCAGTGCTGCCTGCTGTGGCTGAAAGCTGAATGCTGCCCTGCACGGGAGAACTCTTGCCGGTACCTCTCTCTGATTAGATGACATGCAGGTGTATAGATTGTCTGATTTTGTTGGGGTCTCTTTTTATGTTTGTTTGTTGGTTTGTTTTTTTTGTTTGGTTAGTTGGTTTTGTTGTTTGTTTTTATCAAGGGAGCAGGGACCTAAGGGGCAAATTATTATTTTAATTGTCACTGAGGTTCTGGATCCAGAAATGCCCTTACACTGGCAGAACCTAGGAGACAAATCAGGCTGAAAAAAATCCAAAGTTTTTGCTTTGTCTCTTTCTTTTCCTCTGTTACTTATTTTTCTGTTTTTTTCTCACTGAGTTACTAGACCTGCTACCAAACTGTGAACAGCCTGTTGTAACATTCACCCAAATAAATTCTTTCAGAACAGGCATAGCTTTAGAACTGTTGTGAGCAGGTCAGACAGGCCTTGGTGCTTGGGGGAGAATAAACACTGTGCTGTAATTCCCTCTGTTTCAATAGAAGGCTTAGCACAACAGCAAACTTGATGACTTTCCGTGTATAATGGAAAGTAGAGATGATGAGCATGTTTTTCATTTTTTAACCTTCCCTTTGAGGCCCAAGGGTGACACTTGCTATCTGTCTCCCCAAACAACGTGACATTTTGATGAATGGCCTATGTATTGTCAGCCTAATACAATATCATTCTTCTAAAATGTTTTAAATGGCAAACCTTTTTATAGTTCTGCAGCTGCCAAACACAAAACTCAGACAAGAACTGGGGAGACTATGGTGCTGACAAAGAAAATACGGCCAATGCAAAAGCTTTCTGCACGTCAATGTTTTCTTCTTCTCTTTGCAGCTCTCTGCTGTACATGTATTTTTTTCAACACATGGAACCATAGAACCAAGACTGATTTTCAGTAAACTTCTGTGTTGTACATAAAAAAAGATTAGCTCCACATCTTAGAGAACTTTTTTTTCTGTATATCTAGCTTAAAAAGCGATGTCTGTCTTGTAGTATGTCTATGTGGATTAGTTGTGTTCAACCTCGTAAAACGTGTAGTTAAGACTTCACTGTGTTTCTCATGATAGGAAGGAGTTGGCTGTTTCAAATACAACAGTGCTATGTTCTCCTGGACGAGACATCTTGAACTTTTATCTCTTTGGCTTGGCTAATGGATCTGTCACTTTGCCTAGTGGTTAAATTTATTGTGTAACTGTTCAATTCTGTTTAATCTTCATTTGAATGGTTTGATGTTAAACCTGCAGGTAATTTTAGCTGTGATTATTTGCAAATGAGAGAATGGATTATAATGCCAAGTGCTGTAATTTTTGTAAGTGTCTAGATTCTTAAGAGTTTCTGTTGTCAAGATGGTCTAAGCATATAACCAGAGCAGGGCCTGAAGGGAAAGATAATCTTTTTTATTGCTCCAAATGATTTAAAGGGGGGGAGATAGGGAGAAGTAAGCCCAAGGATTTTCGTGTCCTTCTTCTAGCAACTCAGTTTTTCTTATCTCTAACTAGATTAGTTGGTCCAGTAAATAAACAAACAAACAGAAAACAACAAAAAAAATCCACCCAAAATGAGAACTTCTCCCTGTTAGTCATTTCCTACCTCGCAAGGAATTAGATGTCTTCATTTTGTCATTTGTGTCTGTAGGTAATTTCTGGGATAAAACAAATGCCTCTGTAAATCAGGTTCCTCGATTACAGTTATTGGAGGGACTTTCCCCTCATACTGTATGAAGGTTTCTAGATCTAGCCATAAAATGAGAAAAATTATTTGCTGAAGTGCTAAATCTGAATATTGTGGAAAAAAATAGATAACTCTAAAAATTATATCTCCCATTGTTTTGGATTTTTTTTTTTCTAACAGACTCTTTAAAATTTAACAAAAAAATTAAAAAAAACACTGGGAGAGCAAGTAATTTGTGCTAGCATGATGTGTGTCAACTCTGAATTCCTGCGGGCACTTTTGTACAGAAAATGTTGTGCAACAGTCACAGGAGTGTGCAAGACACTTGTACTAGAATAGATTAGCCATTCTAATGGTTTCTGTTTGAGAGATAAAGTTTTCATAAGCAGATCTCAAAGTATTTGGCGTGATGAGTATGTTGGGAAGAAGAATTGAAAACTTTTCTCCCAGTGCCTTGCAGATGGTTTGGCTTGGTGGTAATGGAAAGCAATGATAAATGTGTCTGTGTGCTCAAGGTGAGCACCTCTACAGAAAACTTTTAAGCGTAAGTTACTGCTGGTCTTAATGCAGATGGCTTTTGTTCTTCAGTTTCTGCTACTTTATATTCAGTAGTAAATTTGCTGACATTGGTGGTGTCTCACAGGCTTGTCAAGTAAATCACATTCAAACACGGAAATAGTTGCTCAAAGGTAATAAAAGAATTGTTTTCCATCTGGAGCTGTGAGGATTTTCAGTGCACATACCACTGTGACTTGTTTCTCATTGCACACATGCAACAGATTCCTCTTAGGTTTGGTAACTTGCCCAGGTTTCGATGTGCAGCAGTATTTATTAGAAGGAGATGCGGGACATGCCTTTCACTCCGTGTGCTGATGCCAGCAGCTTTTACTGGCTTATGTCTAGGGGGAAAAAAATGCTTGTAACAGCACAGAGGTCTGCCTGAACATTGCTCTTTGGTTTCTAAGAGACAGCATAGGCTTAAGTCATTGGGAGGCTTTCAGCTGATTTCAGTCATCTTTACATTGAGTCTTTTTGGAATTTAGGAGTAAGCAGCTGCACCATTCAAGATGTAAGTTCATTTTCATCACAAAAGGATAAGATTAAAGGTAGTATAGTGTGAAATGTCAGCATCTTGCTCTGTTAATAAATGGTAATTAAAATGAAAGCATATGTGAAAAATTTTACTTACTGATTGTTTAAGCGGAAGTCTCAAAGCGAAAATGGAATTTACTAATAACATCAATTTTTACTACTACAGAATCGCATGAAGGCTCCAGCTGTTCCCATAGTTGTGTGCCCCAAAAATCAAAAGTGCTTTTTAGTACTCTTTATGTAATGTTTTCTGTGTTTCATCTTCCTTATGAGCTTTGGAGTGGCCAGCTAACTCATGCCTTTCCAATACCAGAAGCTGTCCTCTGGCACGCAGGGCAAGAAGAGCTGGGCTTCTTCTCAAGACCTGCTGTAGGAAAAACGAGGGCACTGAGTGAGGTACCTTGGAGAGCTTAAAGCTGTCTTGCAGAGTTCTTGTAGCTTAATAAAATTTACAAAAGCACCTTTGAACTGTGACCTTCCAAATGTCCGTTGGTCAAGGGCAATGGGGTATATAAAACCAGAATGAATACATGACTCATGGTTGCTGAAACTGGGCCACTCTCCCTAAAGGCAAGTAATTGTTTTGGATTTAACATCTTAACTGTATCTGAAATAAGATAATGAAGTAATTTCTCATATAAGTAGAAAAGAAGTGATGCAAAGGCACTGGAAAGCAGCAACAAGACTCTAGTTGCTGCTGTAAATTGGGTTTGGTGTGGGTCACTTTTAAAAAACTCCTTGCATTTTAAAGATAAGCTTTAATGGAATTGGCAAGGAGTGTGCAGCTGTAACCAGATCTTGTTGTTTTGTACAAGTGCCTTTCAGGTTTCTCTGCAAGGTCGAACGTCCTATTGACTGGCAGCTGGAATGTTTTCCTTGTAGGAATGTAACTGGTATTTGATGGAGTTGCAAAATGAGTTTCCCACTGAAGCCAAATATAAAAGTGTATGAGAGTCCAGCAGTTTCACTTCCTGCAAAGCTGGAAACCCTTGTAGCAGATATTAGGATATCCTGCAGGGAAAGAGGGATATTAATCTTGTTTGACTTACAGAATCATAATATTTGTACTGCAATTTGTAACACGGAGCAAGAAGTTTTCGATTAGTATTTCCTGAGAATTAATAAATTCAGTAAAGTGGATGTTTTTAACTTTTTTTTTTTGTTTTGTCAGAAAATAAATATAACATCTCACAGGACCTTAAATGTTGCATAGTGTTGGAGCAGGAAAGAGCAGTGCTTAACACGGTTACAGATCTTCTAGAAAGCAGTGAACAGCTGACACTGTTCTCAGGTCTTTCTTGATGTCTTTCTTTGGCATCACCATAATGTAATCTCTGAACTGTAGTCCTGTATCGAGTGTGCTTGTAGGAGGCATAAACTTCAGACTTGTTGATAAAACAGGCACTTGGTCAGTTCATTACTGGCTTTAATTTTCGTAGTGTTGCAAAATTTTTCTCAAGCTCTGAGCTGATTGCAATAAACCCTGATTTGGGCCCCAAATCAAACTGGCTTGAAATCCTATGAGCCTCTTCCCTTTCAGGTTTGTAGTAAGTTCATACCATGGGAAGTGCTTTATTTCTCTTGCAAACAGTCTTTAACCTTAGCTTTGGGACAGCATTGCATTTTCCTATCCAGGCAGGAGAACGCTGCTAGGAGAGGTGAGGCACTTGGGCTGAGAATCTGCGAGTATGTGAGAGTTTCTAGATCTGTAGTGCCCACGGTGGTGGGACCATCTGGATACATTTTGTGCATTGCAGATATTCCTCATTTCCAGTCTGATGAGATGGGCCATATATCTGGGACTTCTGGGCATCCAGCATCTGCTTTGTATATTATCTGTACGTATGCAGAGGCTGATCGTGTTTTGAATGCAGTGGATTTACTGTCCACTTGCAGACTAACTCACCATGTAAGACTCAGGCTCGGAGCCAGCTTCTGGATTTTCAGAAATCATGGGGCAACGGTCAAAAATCCTTACATTTTCCCCCAATGAAGGATCTAAGTAGAAACAGAGAATGCCTTGAGATCCCTGTACATGAGAGAGTAGATGTCCTCTTTAGGGAGGATGTCTCTATACATGCTTATTAATCCACCTGACAAATGAGAGGTGAACTGAAAATAGACTGGGAGTTGTAAAGGTACTTATTTATTGCTCTGCAAATTAAGAAACATCTTACTTTCTAGAATGCATTACTTATGTGTAGAATTTTCTCCAACTTGAGTGTAAAATGGAGTCACGGATTACATTCTCAGTCCAATGAGACTGTGGTTAGATACATCACTTACTGGGGTTTCCACATTGTGGCATGATAGGAACTATTGTGTTTGAACATAAAGACATTAAATTAAAAAAAAAGAAAAAAAAACAAGAAAGAAAGCAACATGACTGGCAGAGATATTTGTGGCTTATTATTTTTTGTTCCCAATTCTTGGGACTTCCAAGGCATGGATCGTTGTTTCTGCTTTTCATTATTGAGATTTATTCAGGCATCCAAGTTCAAGCTATTGCAGCCCTAACATACTGCTGCTTTTCATCTAGCACTTTTGAGCTCCATCGCGTTTCTTATCAGTTATGGAGAGCAGTGTCTGAGTCACTGATACACATTTGGGAAAGGATTGTCCAGTCATGAGCATCATGTTGGCATATTTCACGTTTATTTTTTGAGTACTTCATTGGGGAGCTGAATTCAACTTGCCCAAGGTAATGTGGGACATCTGTAGGTGAATATGAGTCTCTTCAAGAATTCCCTAACCAGCATACCTGTTTGCTCAGTTGTGTTATCTTGTGTCTGTACCAACAATGACCTCAACTACAGCCTGTTAGAAACACACATATCAACTGCTGTATCACATACAGGCCATCAAATATGAGTTATTATATCAAATTAAAAGCATTTTGTGAAATATTTCCTAAAAGCTGCGCGCAAAGGAAACAAGTACTAATAAACAGCTGGTATAGGAGGTGGTTTTAATTCTGTTTACCAAAGCTCACTTTTTTTTTTCTTAGTTAATGACTTAAAATTTCTGGTTGTGTAACCATTAAAATTTTATTGTGTAAAATTCAAAACTTTGAGTCACGGTATGTATAAATTACAGATGCCAATACTTGTAAACTTGAGGTTATTACCTTGACTGAATAATTAAGTAATAATTCAAGGGGAGAACCAAAATATAATAAATACTTATGCTTAAAGCTAGTGGGCCAGAGATCTGGGTGTGATGTGTGGTCCTCCTGTGGCTGTTGCTTAAGTATCTGACTGGACAGATGCTACAGCCAGTGATTTCTTAGAAATCAAGAGATTATTGGCCTGGCTTTCCTCTCATTTTATTTAATGACACCTTCCAGCAAATGTCTCGGACTGAATCCAAAACGGATTGAATTTTATGGGAAACAAACGAGTAATTACAGCCCTTTGCAGTGAAGTTATAGCCTTATTGGCTTTGTACTGTTTAAGAAAGTGCTTTGCTGAACTAAGACGTAGGTTTTTGATTTAGTATCCCACTGCTGTAAGACTCCAAGTGTCTTCTGGCTAAAGCCTGTCTGAAGAGTGGATTTATAGGAGCGCAGCTGGGTTGTAAACAAATGGTGATGCACTCTGCTCTGCATTTAGAGGGAAGAGAAGCAAAACTAAAAAAAGAATAATCCATCTGTATTATTGAGTACCAGCTAGAAGAAAATTAACTTCAAGAATTAAATGAACTTGAAGAATGAGCTTCAGAAAGCTTATGATGTCTCCAGTTGGCATTTGCTTTGTAAATAAATGAAAGATAAAACACAGTCACTTCAAGTGTTAAAACTTTTGAATGTATAAATTTCCTCTAAGGTTTGTACTGCTGAGGCCACGTGGAATTTTTTGACTAAATCGCTTTCTTTCTTTAATTTAAACAAAGGAAGAGCAGAAGAGTAGTGGAGGAACAGAAGGAAAAATCCCAAAGCAATATGACAGACGCTTATATTAATAGTGAGTTTAGATCCTACATTCAGTAGTGCTAGTTTAGGAGTTTGACCTGTCCTTCCCATGTATTATGGAGTAACTGAGCAGTAAAATTAAAGTATGACTGATAAAATGGATATAGTTAAGGGTGTTTGGAGCTAGGATCTGCATCCAAGCCATGGAGAGCAAACCTTTCTAAACTATTCTCCCCCCCAAACAGTTAGATGTTAAATTTGGGTTCACTGTGTCTTCATGTGAAGGAACATACTCTGATCCATTTGCTGTTTTGGTTCAGAAATCCCATGATCCAACTCCCTTGTTCCTAGGTTTGGAAAGTTAGGGAAAAGCAAAGTGTAGCAGTAACAAACAACATAGTAAGAATTGCCTGTAAGGTATGATAAAAGGAGTAAAACCCCATAACCATGGCAAACTTGGTCTCTTTTCTGTGTACTAGGCACATTTGCAAGCCAAAAGTCCATGCAATTCTTGAAAAGAAAGCTGAGATGAGCAGCGCTTTGTAAATGTTTAGGGTTTGATCCTATAGGTCGTCAGATACAGTTGCTTACAGTCAGGAAGTGGAACCTTATCTCCTTGATCCATATAGAAAGAATTACACCAGATAGCAGGTTCAAGATAAGCACAAATTCCGAGACGTGGTGGGAAAATTCAGTGGTAAAAAGATTTGTGAATAATACGAATGTAGATGACTAAGTCTGTGCAAACAATACTCCAAGGCATGGGTTTACAATGAGGACAAAAATAAACCCAGAATGTCTGCTTCTTGCTGAGTCTTAGCAATGCTGTTCCAACATAAACGTAGTTTAGTAGCTTTTGGCTTTTAGAAAATTTATTTTTTTATTTTTTATGTCTCTAAGTTATTCAGGTAACCTCAGGCTTTGCTAAACTGCTTCATTTTTTCTCGGGAGTAAAAGGCTTGTAGGAGCATCAGGGCAACTTTTATGAAGAAATTTTGACTGAGCCTAGCATAATTTAATAGAGATTCCATACATTTGCATGTAATAGAAAGCAAATTTAAAATGTGCAATGGCAGGGACATTATTCTGCACTTAACTGATGTTTTAGACAGCAGTAGAGTTTTATTAGAGACAAACATACATTCCCAACAGTATAGGACTTGAACAACTTAAATATAATGTGGATACTCATCAAAGTAGAATTTTACATGAAATTTGTCTGAAACTTCTATTTTTTTCCCCATAAGCAAGCACAGGCACATGCTGAGACCATGATTTTTGGCAGAATCTGGCCTCTTTATTCTGAGTCCTAATTTGCTCCTGCTGTTCTCTGAAATTCTCTTCCAAGTGTCCTGCAGGAGGAGGCAATGCTACTGCCATCTGCAAAGCATCAGCACCTACCTCTACACTAAAATCACTCTGACCTCTCAGCCTATGATGACTTTTTAAGAATGTTCAAAGGCATATCCTTATCCTCTGTTAAACAGTGAAGTTAAGGGACTGAATATGTCTTGTCATGTAACCAATTTGCTAGATAAGCATCAGCTAATTTATGGTGCTTCTTAACAGCCACTAATTCATTTTTTCACTCATTCAGTTTGTGTATCGTGGTGTTGGACAAATGATGTATTAACTCATCATTTTGTGCTTCTTTATTTTACAACTAAAAACATTTCTGCAAAGCAGTAAGAGCTTTGAATAATACCTTCTAGATGTGTTTGCACTACCCATGTTTTTTAGAGCTCTCCTTTTATGAATATTGGATGTAGATCATGAATAGAAATACTTTGGAAATGCATGCATAGCTTCAAGCCCAAAGGTGCTTTCTATGGGTAATCTGTAACACTTTTGAGAAAAGTGTGAAGCTTTTTTTTGCTATTAATATAACATTATTTTGAATAGTGTCAGAAAACAATTTTAGCATAACTGAGGTGTTTTTATCATCAGGAGTACAAGAATAAGGAGATAAGCAAAATCTCTGCCCTATTCTAAAATGAAGAGTGATAGCAAAAGTGATAGCCTGTGTTTGTACCGTATTTGTGCTGGCTTGGAGCAGCCCAGATCCTGGTTCTGTGTGTCCATTTATCCAGGTAAGCAGTGCTTACTGGATTCAGTGAGCTTCAGTTTGTTCATAAAACTGAAACTCTTGTGCAATCCTGTTCAAGATGAAACATGTGTGGTCCTGTCAGTTGGCATCAGGTCACTGAAAAATGGATGAGAGAGGAGGCGTCTGAGCTTCGGAGTGATCTGCTGCTCCACAGAAGATAGACATATGCTCGAGTGTACTGTATAGCACAGGTGGTACTTCAGACCTTTTCTTAGTCATAACAATCTGATCGTTCTGGTGATGCTCCCTGGAGGGCTTTTGAGGATGAACGAGAAGTGGTGAAGCAGGCCTTGAACCTGGCTTTTGGAAGACATTGTAAAAGTAGGTGGTATTCTAAAGTCTTGTATAAAATATATTTGTTTCTAGTTAGTTTACTTTTCGGCATCTTTAAGCAAAAATAATCCTCTCAAAATGACTAAAAAAAAAAAAAATCCCAATCTTGTGCAGTGGGGAAAGGAGTGAAGTCTGCATAATGCAGTTTACAGGTGTAAAATATGATATAGCTGCAGTACAATGCACTTTGCCTCCTCATTCTGTGTCAGTAGCTGTCTGAGCTTGCAGCACAGTAGCACAGATATAGGTATCTTTTGCCACTCTGAAGTCAAGGAGAGGATCATTCTTTTAAACTTTATGAATATATCTCAGGAGAGCAAAGATAGAATGAATATGTATGCCCCTCTCTTGCCCTTTGAAGACTTAAACATGTGATGAGCATTTACAATCAAGTTTAAGATTTGCAAGATTTCCTATTCATCTGGAAACATGTTCAGCTACCTAAGGAAGAACAGAGAAACAATTTTTTTCAGTCCAAATGCTTTTAGCCACAAATTCATTCACTGGATGTGAGCATATAGCTACTTCAATTGCCCACAGTTTGCCAAGCCTTCTGATACATCTAGAAACACTTCAGGTAAACATCTGATTTAAATTTGAATTGAGGATTTTCCATTAGAAGTACCTGTTTGTCTTCACTGTGCTTCATCAGACACCAAGTTTTGGTGGTGTGATGGTGTTGAAAATGGTGTTTATAACTCTTTATTTTTAAAAGGTAGGTATTGTAGATAATAACACATAAGCTCTTGAGGAAATGACAGCATGTTTTTGAAACTAGGTGGAGGTTTCTGTGTGTGTGATATCCAAGAAAGGTTGTAGCTTGACCTCTACAATCCAAATCAAATGTGATCTCAATATCCAGGTAATCTGCCAGCTCTCAACTGTATTGTGATCATTGGCAGACTTCCTTGCACTACTAACTGACAAGGATATCCCGATGCTCATTTAAAATCACAGCTGATGGGCTGCTTTGCCATCTGAACTAGTCTTAATGACATAATTAAATGTTTGCATTTATAATCTGGTTACAGTGTCCTAATGCAGCCCTTATAGCTCAAGTTCATCCCTGTCTCATGGGAACACATCAGTCAACATTATCTATGAATGGGGCTACTTTCAGTGTTGTGTTCTACTGGATACCTGCTGATGTAAAAACTCAAGAAACCCCAAATGACATATATCAGATGTAGTCAGTATCTGTACTAACAAACATACCCAAGACCGTTCTTTGCCGCTGAGGCCAGCTGCAAGGTCTGCATGAGCACTACTAAAGCCTTACCCTTTATAACAATGGGTCTGCTTAGTGGATCTGCTCTGTGACCCATTATAATTCCCAGATGGCTAGTCCGGGAATCACTAGTCCTATAAGTAACTGCTGTAGAGGTTTTGAATCTACTGGTTTTGGGAGACACCATGGGCTCTCAGGTAAAATGCCGTATTAGCAATTACAGTTTTCAGTGTACTGTAGCTGTTATATATTCAATTATTCTCATACACCTCTTTTTAATATAATTTGTTAAGAAAGTGCAATTCTACTTTTGATATTAACAAAAGTACAATTTAGTTTTTATTACAAAAGTCTTCTTTAAATCTCAAAATACAAACTATTGTTTTAGTTCTGCAACTGATTTACAGCTTGCCTGCAATCTTTCATGTCACCCTACTATTTCCATGTTTTCAGCTAGGGAGACTTCTCATTGATATTGTTACTTTATTTTGTTTTGTTTGGTTTGTTTGGTTTTTTTTGGGGGGGAGGGTGTTGTGTTTGTTTGGTTTGGTTTGGTTGGTTTCTTTTTCTTTCCCTATCAGTGGTGACCCCAGGTTTTAATTTCTTTTGTTCTATGCTTTTTACTTAGAAGCTGATGTATAAATCCCTGTATGAGCAACTTCTGGATAGCAGAAGAATTTCTTTTTGAAGCAGAATCAATATCTAATTCTAGTCTTAAAATACAAAATATGCAAAGCACTCCACATTGTCTTACTGTTCTTGATGCACCTCAGTTGTGATGCTTTATCTTTTTATTTGCTTTGGCTTTGGAACAAGATGTGCAAATTATGAATTACGTTTTTGTGCGACAGCATCTTGCTTAGGTAAGACTTAAAGGTTGTGGCTAAAAGTATAGAATATGGAAAAGGAGACTGACACCTAAGAGGGTCAGTACAGCTCCACTTCCCCAGATCTCTATGCCTGCACCTCTTCAGTGGGAATCCAGTGTGGTCTGTATGACAGCTGCTTGTGGATTTTTACGCTAGTCCACAGCAGAGTCAAAGACCTCTTGTGCAAGAAACAGGGATTTTTCCACCCACATTTTTAGAGAATTCTTTGAAAATTATATTTCTTGTGGGCCACCTCAATGTTGGTGAATCATGCAGCACCGAACCAACAAATTATAGCTTGGTTAAGTGGTCTAGAGTAAACAGAAATTTCCAGTATTTGAAGAAGAATTTGTGACTCTGAAAGCTTGTCCATTTACCTTTTTTTTTCTGACTGTATAGCATAGCCAAGCTCAATGGCAGTGATTAACATATTCCAGGAGCTCATAATTCTGATACTAGGAATGGCAACACATATGGTTAATCCAGAATGATTAATGCATTCCAACTGGGAAGTTTTCCACTGCCCCATGACAGTACTTTTGTCCTGGACTAATATTTCATGATGATTATTAGTATGAAAGCTGAGAAAGTAATTACAGATAACTTCATATAGTTGCAATGATCTTTTTAGTTTTCAAACTTTATTATTTGAAGTATTTAATTCTCTAGTAATGTCTTTTAAATCTTGCATTCTTAATTGGTTTGCACTAATATTTAGTTTTCTTGTATCTCGTGCATTGCTTCTCATCTGAAGTGAGCAGTTCTTTCAGAACAGGATGAAGGACTAGAGCCCATTTATGAGGTCTGTTTTCTGAAACATGGTTGCTTAGAGTGCCATGGGTTCTGGTGATTTCCAGTGCTTTTAGGGTTTTTTGGCCAGTTGATGGAAATTGCCTCCTACCTGCAATACCTATAATGTTGGTGTGATTGGAAGGTACATAGAAAAGGGTTTGCATAGAGATATCTGTGTGGAAGGGGTCCCAAATACAAGGCAAGTAGTCTGATGAACCTCCAAAAATAGTACTTCATCAAGCCCAATATAAGTGATGAGTTGTGTTTCACAGAGTAGTTCGTTGTCCTTCCAAAAATTATGTATCAGGAGATGGATGGTGTTCAGTAATCGGGTAATTTGTGTTCTGGAGTTAAAGAGCCAGGTTCAGAAGGAGTTTGGAAACTTAGGTCCGTTTTCTTCACAGTTGAAGATCAGTGGTTTAAGCTTGTTGGTTCATGCTTTATGTAGATATGGTAAACTCTTGCTCCCCTAACTACAGAGACAAGCGATTCAGCAAGGCTGGACAGTCAGATTGGACCATCAGAGACTGAAAGATCCTCAGGGCCTTGTGACACACATTCTACCTGAAAGCCAATGTTCATGCTTTGAACATAAAGCTTTACTGCCATAACGGTTCAGGGACCCTCAAAGGACCCCCTTCTACTTGGGTGTTTAGATTTTAAAAGGATCTGTGCGTCTGTGAGCGCTGAAGGGATTCCACTCGTTTGTAGAGTATTGTCAAGTCTCCTTTCTACAAATAAAGGTTGTGTTTCTGTATAAAAAGGCAAGATATTTTGGGGGGTATTTTTTGCGGGCAGATTTCAAGTTCATGAAGTACAAAGGAAAGTCTGTTTTGCTTCGCAAGACTCAGTTCTGAAGCATTGTTAGGTGTTAGCATGGAATTTCAAACGTATCTGGCACAGGGATGAGATCTAGTGGAATGACATGTTTTGCTGTGTTATGTGTCAGCACTGCAGAATGGCATCCAGTTTTGAAGTATATTTAGCATTTTTCAAGAGGCGCTGCATCTTACTTTCTGGCTTCACAAACTTGTGAGACATGGGTTTTTGTCTTGACTGTTTATCCGAGGGAAGCATGCATAAATCCTCTCAGCACTGTTAGCTGGATACATGTAAACATGTTAGTAGTAGTGGGCGTGTGATAGGTTCATGCTGTTGTTCCGGAGGATGTTTTTGCCTTGCTAGGCTTTCCAGTGACAGGTCATAGTCAGCCTCTTTTCTGGAAGACCCTTCCTGGCCAGAGAGCTCCTTCACAAGCAGAGGTTTGAGAAACACCTTGATGCATTTAGGAGTTCTCTGTGTATGTACATATAAGAAAACAAAAAAATGGATAATGTAGCTGCTTTTTTAGCTTACTTTCTGTAGAGTATAATGTCACAGAGTCACAGAATATGCTGAGTTGGAAGGGACCCACAAGGATCATCGAGTTCAACTCCTCGCCCTGCACAGGACCGTCCCCAAGAGTCACACCATGTGACCAAGACTACTGTCCAGACGCTTCTTGAACTCTGTCAGGCTTGGTGCTGTGACCACTTCTCTGGGCAGCCTGTTCCAGTACCTAAAACCCTCTGGGTGAAGAACCTTTTTCTAATATCCAACCAAAACCTCCCCTGACACAACTTCAGGCCATTCCCTTGTGACCAATAACCACAGAGAAGAGATCGGTGCCTGCCCCTCCTCTTCCCCTCCCAAGGAAGTTGTAGACTGTAAGGAGGTCTCCCCTCAGTCTCTTCTTCTCCAGGCTGAACAGACCAAATAACCTCTGCCACTCCTCATATGGCTTCTCCTCAAGGCCCTTCATCTTTGTTGCCTTCCTTTGGACTCTTAACAGTTTAGTATTTTTCTTATGATTTCCTTCTGGATAGCCTTGTATTATGGTGTTACGTACAAACAGTTTCAAATAGCAAAAGCACCATTTCATTTTTTTCTTTACAGCCTGTTCATCTAAAGCCATTCATGCATGGTTCACTGTGTCATGCATGCTATTTCTGTAGCACTACCTATACGATCTTTGAGTTTATTCCAGAATTTATGCCTAGCTGTTGTGGCTGTAACTACATATACCTCGATTACAGAAGCCCTACAGCCAGTGTAAGAGCTTTTTGACCAGTAACTGATGCTGGATGTTATTTGGCTCTGTTGGCAGGGTTTGGCTGGTCACGCTGACTCTATTCTGTTCTGCCTCCACCCACCCTCTCATTTGTTTCCCCATGTTCCACAGTTTGGAAAGGAAAAATATAAAAGTGAAGAAATCTCAGAGATACCACTACTTCATTCCCAGTTTTCTGTCCACTTCTCCATGTGAATTATAATCACTTCATTGTGAAGTTTGCTATTCAGAAAGTGCAGTCTTGTGTTGGTGTTAAGAATCAATTCCATGATGTGCAGCTACTTGAGTCATTCCTGATGCTGTTTCAGTGCTTTATAAACTATTAAAACATACTTTTGCCTTTTCAGGGGATCTTGTTACAAACCGCTACTCGGTAGTTGCAGAACTTTGGTTTCTGCACAAACTGTGTGGTGAGATTCCCTGGCACATGCCTCAGCTCTGCAATGAATTGGCTTTGGAGCATCAGAGCTAAAGATGCGTGTGGAGAACCCCACAGCAAGAAACAGTATGAAAAAGAACATGAGCAACTTGAAATAATTTGGGGTTTCTTTGTATTCTGCCAACCAAATGGCTCTTTATATCCTGTCTTCTGTATCTCAGGTACCTTGATAATTTCTCTGCTTGGATATGTCTCTTGTGGCTTTAATTAGACCAGACTATTTATTCCAATGTCCTGTTCTTACAGCAGCCAACAGCAGATGCTTAGGGAAAAATAGGGATAGTCAAGCAAGCAGCAACAGTGTTTCCTGCCACCAGCAGTTTCTGGCTTAGGAACCTACTAACTTAAGTAATTGCAAGTAACTCCTGTTTGTTGAATGCTTTTGAACTCTATAGTCAAGGAAGAAACATGTGAGGGAAGGAGTTCTTTAAGATGACTACGTGTTGTATGAAGAAATATCTCATTTATTTTGAATCTGAAGTTTGGTGGTATTCTTGCCCTTCTATTAAAACAGAC
>JAYRBT010000001.1:34197781-34219590 GCA_036023395.1 Myiotriccus ornatus | reverse complement strand
TTACTAGGGCTGACTAGATAGGGTGGATGTCTGCTCTTTTTTATGAAGTTTTCTGCTTAATAGAGTATATTAATAATTCTCAGATGTTCAAGGCCTCCTCAATCTCAACGCCATTTTTTCTTCCAGTGCATGTAGGGAGGAAAATAAGAGTCAGGAAATTTGAAGCAGATTAATTTTGAGTCTTACCAAGGTTAAAATAACAAACAAGCAACAGATACCCCCCAACACCACACAAGATGATTACCAAAAATAAGCACATCTAAAATTAATTCATTTTTTTTAAAGTAATTGGTTCTCAGACAGCTGCTTAAATTTTCTTGGGGAATGAGTGAAAAATTCAAAAGTAGGATGGAGATTTGATACTTAAAAGCCCTACTGTGACGATATAGAGCTAGAAGATGAATTGGAAATATGCATTTATATAAAGTAATTTTTCTCATTTCATCAGAATAATTCTAAAGCAGTGTCTAGAATACAGCTCTGAAATGAAAAGTATTACCATAATTTGAAGCTGTAGCTTCAAGTGCAGCACATAAGCACATATTCCACAGCCTCAAAACATATTTAGTGAATCAATAGGATAGAATTTCAGTACCAATCGCTCTGTGAAAGACTAAACACCACCATGGTGGTAAAGCTGTAGAGATAAGCCTTAAGGGTCTTTACAACAGTTTTTATGTGTTGATTTTAAAAAAACCCAACACCAGTGTAAAATATACTTTTGCTTAAAGAGACAGTCCTTGCCCATTTTATGTAATAATTTACTCTGAACCTGGCTTTAATTTAAAATAAATAGCTGTTCTACCATAGTTTGGGCTTGAAGTTTCCACATATCTTGAAGTCGTCTGTTGCAAAGCAGGCTCTGAGGGTTCATTATTAGCTGATAAGGGTATGAATACAAAACTAGTGAGTTCGTTATTGCAGCCTCAGCGGAAACTCCCTAGGGATATCCTGTGGAGATGCAGGAGCAGACCCTGAAGCTCATTTATGCTCTGAATCCCATCTACTTTATCTTACTGGGCACTCATCTGATTCACTGAGGAGTATCTCTGAGCTGTGCTGAGGATCTCACACTGGTCTTCAGTTCTGCAGAGAATGTGAAAGTAAGTAAGTCTGAGACCTAGAACCAAGGAAAAATTTTGCTGATTGGAGAAATACGGAGATGGAAATCCCTGTTGCTTCCTTCAGAATTGCGGGGAGGTTTATTCCACTACAGTGCTGGAGATGAGACCTGAGGGGAGGAGGGGAGTCAGGGCAGCTATGGACTTAGCCTTGTGTATTGTCCTCAGAATTACAGTGTGCCCTTCAAAATCCTTGTGAGGACTGGTATGACCAGTAGTCCTTATCCGCTGTCTTGAGAGGTGCAGCTCTGGTGAGGCGTTCTTCTCAGCCTTGGCTCTAAAATTCTTTCCTGACTACAGCATTGTAACTTCAATTTTGTCAACCTCTGCACCCCAGGTAGTTAAGCAGCAGGTGGGTTTTCTGTTTGGGGACTTTTGTTTTTTTTCTTTCAGACTGTTATTGGGGCCTGTCTTATGGTTGTCATAATTCACCTCACTTGCATCCAGGGAATTTGACCTGGAATTCTTTTTGCAGGTCTCAGTTGATTTGTGGTAGAGTGCAGGGAAGTGAGCTATTTTATTCTGAAGTCTATTTAGAAGTTGGGAATCAGCTGAAAATTACTGATCAACTTTTCCAGTAGGGCTGGCAGTGCCAGACAAGGGGTCAAACCAATGTCTTGTGAATAGAAAAAAATAGAAATATCAAGTAGTTTGGGTTGGAAGGGACCTTTAAAGGCCATCTAGTCCAAACCCATTGCCATGATCAGAGACATCTTCAACTAGGTCAGGTTGCTCAGAGTTCTGTCCAGCCTGGCCTTGAATGAATGTTTCCAGGGATGGAGCATCTTCCACCTCTCTGGTGGAAGTTCCAGTTCCACACTCACTGCAAAAAATTTCTTTCATGTAAGTAGTCTGAATTTACCCTCTTTTCGTATAAGACCATTACCCCTTGTCCTGTTGCTACAGGCACTACTGACAAATCTGGCATTAAAAATTTTTTCCCTTACAAAAGTATCTTTCAAAATTTTTCAGTGGAAAGCTTTTGTTAGAAGTTTTCCAGCTTGTGATAAAAAGATTAAATATTAAAACTCTCTCATTTTTAGTTTAGTCTTTTAAAAAAAGTTACTATACTGCAGGGTTTTTTATTTTAATAGCTCAAACTTAAGCTAGAAGAATGAAAAGGGAGTTTAAAATATCGAAAGAGGAGGGAAATAATATATATATTTATTTTATATTATTTTATTTTATTTTAGAAAGACAGAACAGGAGAGGAGGAAATAAGGTTTAAATGACAAAAGCTAACCTCCTCCATGGGTCCTACTGGCACTTATTGAACACAGTTAGATGAGATTTTCAGTAATTCATCTGATGAAAAATGAGGCAAAAGGGGAATATGCAAATGCAATCGTTCTTAAAGTGGATGTGTTCCTCTAATTGTATTGTCTAGAGCTGTACAGCATATGTAATCAGATTGATTCAGGCAGTGAGAAACACTGTTTTGCTGTTCTTTGCAATGTAAGAGAAGCAGGGAATGGGAGAGGGTGCAATTAAAGATCAAGAGGCACTTGACTTTGGTTTCTTCAGGCAGATGAACAGTGATGGAGATGCTCAATCAGTGACTGTCAGTGAAGAACTTCATGAGGATGAGACAGTCTGGCATGCCTGGTGCAGGTCACCTTGCCCAGTGTGCCAGTTCTGGGCAAAGGTAAATATTTTGCTTGTCTCTGTTCCTGGTTTTGTTATTTTTAAAAAAAAACCAAACCCACAAAAAAACTTGGTTTATTATGGGTATCCAAAATCATGTTCATTTTTCTGTTTTTATCTCTTTTATTCTGAAAAGTGAGTCTAAATGATGAGTTTAGCCCCAGTCACTTTATTCTCTTTGCTCTGTCAAACCCACCTGTTTTTTTCAAACCACTAAGGAGGCATGATCCTGGACAGGCTGACCTGCTCTGAGCAGGGATAGGACTAGATCACATCTGGAGGTCCCTTTCTACCTACATTTGTCTGTGACTGTGTGCCATACTCATGTAATCAAGGCAGATTCTGCTTCAGTAGATTTTGTATTACAGTATTTGGCGTTTTACCTCCACTGCTGACCTGGACAGCTACAAGAGCAGCTCTGTGCTTTTGATTGAAGCCAGGAGCTTAAGGGGCTGAAGATTTTCATTTCAAGGTATTAATTTTGAGGTATTAAACCCAATTTGGTTTGTTTATTTTTTTTAACTGGACATTAATTGACATTTTGTTGCTACCTAAGGCATACAAAATGTAGAATTTTAATGTTCTATAAAGTTTATTTTTAAAGTGAGACCAAAATTAAGCTACAACTTTTGGCAGATGATGTATTTTTTTTAATCTGTGCCAAGAGAATTCTTGTTTTATTTGCCCTTTCTTATTCCTCAACATAGAACTCTCAAAAGTAAAAAAAAACCTGCACGTCCATACAGCTTCTCTGAAGCACATTGTTCTTACTAGCTAGGTCTTCACAGATAACTTTAACACACTCTTGGGTGGCAGGAAGTACTGAGACAACTTCTTTTCATGAACAAAAGTCTCTGGCTCATTTAAAACTTGAAGCCAGGGCTTGGTCTGTTTTCTACCAGAAATATCTGGGCCATCACTCAAGATGAAAGTCCATGTGCTCGGTATAGCACTAAATGGACGTGCAAAAATAATTCTCAGAATAGCATCTCCTGATAATGCTTTGTCTATGTGAAAACCAGGCAGACAGATAACTGCTGCCATCTCATCTTTCACAGGCACTGAGATACAATCCTTACAAATAGCAGACCCACACAAAAATTAATCCCTACTTTGCAACAATTTTTCATACTTTTTTTTTTACTATTTAAAAAAATGTTTGTACATAGCTGATTCCTTTGTTTCTTTAAAGGCCATCAGGAAGACGTGTCAGAGGTTATTTTGGAGATGAAAGAACAGAACAACTGTACTTCCACTGTTTAGGTATCACCTGCCATCTGGAAGGGCTTAATTCACAGTAAGGTGCAAGCCTGAACATGAATTTGTAGTGCTTGAGATTAGTCAAAAAACGCCCACAGAACAGTTTCAAGGTCAGGTTTGATAGCAGGAATTGTCAGGAATTCTGTGCAACCTAAGTTGAAATTTCATATCCAAATAGGAAGAGAATAACACTGGATCCTTACTATTGTCTCTTCTACCAGGGCTTGACTCTAACTGCATATACAGAAATCACAGGGGCAGAAAATACTCTTGTATGTGGAAAATCCGGTTACCATCGTGTCTGTTGCTTCACATCTTGTCTAATATTTGCCCAGAGGTAAAATGGGAAGACAGTGTCAGGGATTGTTTCCCACAGCAGCTGATCAAGGCGCATCACAAAAGATAATACAGCCCTTGATTTGACATTAAGTAAGGTGCCAGATTTGGATGAAAGTTTTGCAGTTTAAGTGCAGCGCATAGCAGTGACTACAGGATAGTTTAGATTCGGTGTCCCTACAGAGATAAAAAGGCCAAACATCCAGCACAGTTGTGCTTGGCTTCTATAAAATTAGGTGTGTGTGTATGAGGAAGATTGACAAAAGGATGTGAAAAGGGGATTTTAAAAGGAACATTTAGAGGAGATCTGGAGTTGCTGAACGATACTCCACCAGAACCACTAGTATGTATCATTTAATAAGGGCTTAGAAAATGTCCAAAGGAAGCAGATCCGAGCTAAACAGCAAAGTAAATTATGTTCTGAAATGATGGGAAGACAGTTTTTAAAAAGCTGAAAGCATATCAAAAGGATGAGAAGGGAAAGGATTCTAATATCCAACAGAGGAGATACAAAAATATACAGCAAAAAGAAGGAACAGTTAGCTAAAGGACTCAAAACCAATTTAGGAATTTAGGGAGCTAGAGGCCTGCAACATCAGCAAATTAGCAGAGGCTCTCTTAATAAGGGGCAGAATGAGTAGATGCTTGGACAGTTGAATCTACTGAGAAACAGTCCATATGGCTTTGTTAAAGACTGTTGGAAACCCTTTGTTTTGTACAGAACCCCCTTGTTTCTCTGAAGAGATCAACAAGTACATAGATAATGTGGTTTAGTTGATATTATCTATATGGATTTTGATAAGCTTTTGATGCAACCTTTGCCAAAGTCTTTTTAGGAGGTGAAGCAGTTGTGATAGAGGAGGGAAGATTCTGGCTTGGTTATATGGGTAATTAAAAGATAAGAAACAAAGGCTTGGGGTGAATGGAATTACCGGTAAAGTCCGGAAGGAGATCTGTCCTGCTTGTCTCATTCATAAATGCCCTGCCAAAGGGATGTACTGGCAAAGGTCCCCAGAAGGGCAGCAGGGCTTCCACATAAGGAACAATTGACTTGATTGGGATTGTTTGGTTTCCAAAATTGTGACTGGCACAGAAAGGATGGACAAAGACGACTTTAGTTTTCCCAGCATGTAGGAAAAGTAGAATATAATTTTCATGAGGTGTATCTCTTGAAAGAAGATCCCCAGGAATTAAAACGGAGTTGAAAATGGCACAAGTTCACTCTGCATTTCTTAGTATCTTCCTTAACTTTTCACGTCCTAAATTGATGGTCCTCAAAATTAATGACAATTTTCAAATTCCTGAGTATTGCTTGGGAGATTTTTGTAAGACACAAGTTGTATCTAAGAAAATGGGTCTAGAAACACTTGAGTTTCCTTGCTTCTTCTGGAAGAAGCTGGCCAGAAATAGCATGGCTCCACTTCAGAAGTCTGTGGCCACATCAGTCTCTGCTGAAGTGGCCTGCTTCTTTATTTCCAGAGTGGAGTGGCTCTAGGTTTTTTCAGATTGGAATGTGAGGACAGTAAATTTGTGCTCTTTCATGTAGATGTCTGGTATAGCCCCCAGATTGTTTGTAGTCTACTGAATGATGTTGCAGACTTGCGAGAGTAAAAAGAAGAGAGGAAAGTAATTCTTGAGTTTCTGTATTGGGGGGAAAAATACTATTTGAAGCAATTTGCATTCACTGAGTAAATAAAAGATTATGAGATTAGAAGCAGCCAAAAATATTTCAGTGGGTGCTCTTTCACGTTTACTTGGTACCTCTGCTGTGTTGTACATACTTGTTTTTCATGAATGCACATGAGAGTTAGATCAGCCAGGCCAAGCTTGTATCCAGTATAAATAAGCATAGAACTTCTATTGCCTGTGGTCCCGAGTCCTTATTTTCACTTAGCCTGATTTAACCCTGTTGTTATGTTATTAACATCAGAGGAGTTGCTCCAGGTATTGCTGATAAGGGATATCAAAATCAGGTTTTTAATGAGAGCGAGGCTCACTATTTCCAAGCAAAACTGTGCCCTTAACTGTAGCCAGAAGAAGAACAGCACTCATTGCAAAACCAGACCAACTACTGCTGACATTTATTTGCTGTGGGAGCTGGTGCAGAAGTATTGGGGTTTATGCTGATCAGTAAAGAGAATCCTGTAAGCCAGAGTATTAAAGCTGTTAACTTATTCTCTAAGGATCACTTAAAAGACTTAATTCATTAAAGCGGAGTGAACATTAAATCACTGCCATGAACATAAAATCCTGTTGTGTTCACGTGCAATACAATTAAAGGTTTCAGGCATTCCAATAAGGATCAGCCCACGCTGATCCAAATCACTGAACAGGAAATGCTGCTAGGCAAGATTGTGAGCTTAACTAAGTAATTTTAATTTATGTGTTAAAAGTGTTGATATAGATAAGGCAATAATTGCAAATGTTTATGTTTGAAGACCATGAAAATTGCTAATAAATTAAATTTTGCAATCATCAGACTGTGAAGGTTGGTCACATTTAGCAAAAAAATGTTTGTCTTGTCCCAGGGCAGTGCATCTGTAATTAAGATACAAATAAAGATTCATGAGTATACATAGGTCTCTGAAGCACATACCAACTTTCAGAATCAATAATGCACTACTGTTGCATGTGTAGTCTCAGAAAGGCATATTTTTGCAAGATGCCCAGCAAATAATTTCAAAAACCAACCCAAAGTCCTTAATGCCCAAACTATCCATTCTGTCCTGTGTCCTTCAAATGACTTACTTCTCTTCCCAGGATGTCCAGTTAAACCATAATAATTTCTGAATGATGGAATGAGGCAGTGATTTCTGGGTCAGTGGCTGATTTCACACTCCTGCTCTTTGCCTTCAAGCAGTGGATTCTCACCCGCTAAAGAGACCTAAAGAAGTTTGTCTGTTGTTCCACCTGTCCCTAAATAAGCTGCTGCCAGGGGGGTGTAAAGCATATCTCCAGCTTTAGAGAACTAGTTAGCTTATATCTGAGAGAGCTTGTCACCTCACCCTGTTCAATGAATTGCTGCTCTCAAAGGTTCCCCACAGCTGTGGGGTCACCGGGAAGTTATTTTAGTACCAGCCAGAACTCATGACCTTTATCTTCATAAAGATGATCATAAGTTACAATTGAACTACTTTGAACATGTACAAAACAAAATCATAAGAAAATGTCCTTCTAAGGAGTATTTAGCAAATACCCTTCCTTTTCAGTAGCAGTGTCTTGGCTCACTGTAGCTGCCTTCTCTTCCAGCCACCTGAGGCTGCCCTGCCAAAGGGCTGATTCTACCTTGTGGTACCTTGTGGTTGCTCTGGCTGAGACTTGGCCTTCTGTAGATGGGATGATGTATCCTCCTTTCTCCGTCCTTTTAGGCTTTTTGGTTTTGAATTTTTCAGTAGGAATTCTGCTTTAGGACTTGTATTAAATGTACATTGAAAATGTCTTTCTTTTTTCTCCTTTTGCATCTGGGAAAACACCGATGCCCTATGTTGCTTCTAGACTGGACTTCTCTCTGCTTTCCTGACCTTGTGTAACTAACACTACCTTGGGATCCTCAGTCGCCATATCTTTTCTTACTTAAAGCTGATTTTCCAAGTTTTCAGCCTTCAGGAATTCCAGGGTGTTTAAATGTACACATATCTCATTGGATTTCTCATGTGGAACTGCAAGCTGTGCTTGCTGCAAGCATTTCATACTTCATACACAATACACTAATGTATATGCCAGATTTGGCACTGAGTCCTGTCCTAATTATTCCCCCCCACCTGCTTGCTCTTGCTTTGTATTAGTTGGAGGATTTTGCTATTACAGCATCCTGTGCTTCCAGGTGCTTTATTGCACCTGAGTGTGCTCTCCTTAAGGCATAAGAAGATTATGTTCTGCCAGTTCCAAAGTTTGTTTCCTTTTAAAGCTGAAAATGCAGATACTCAATGTGCACCATGAATGTTAAATTCATGGTGTCAGTCTGCTACCTCTACTGTATCTCACCTGTGATTTCTTGTCACTTTGGTTTTCATTCAGTCTGGCCATGTACATTTGATATGAAAATACAGGGGGTTTCCAATGTATAGAACATTGAAAATTTTGTTGCTTTAGCAACAAAAGATCTGAAGGTCATGTATCTCTAATGTCTTCTAGATCTGGTTTTAATTTAAAGCCTAGGTATGTATGTTGCTAAAATGCCTGTTGCCACTGAGAGAAGAATTACTGTTAGCGAACCACTTTTTTCTCGTAGTAAATGTGTTTCCTACTTGCATCCCCTTCAGGAGCTGTGCATGTGCCTGTATACAATTTTGGGAGAAAAACTATTTGCATTATTTAGAACCAGAGTGAGATATAAACTGTGGCCTCATGTCAGCATGGTTTCAGTTCTGATGAAGTTAATTGGAAATTAGTGTGTGCTTCTAACACAAGTATTTTCTGACTTTGGGTCTGTCTTGCATATAAATACCTATTGCATCTTTTCTGACCCTAATATAGCCAGGGCAACTCAACACAGCTGTGGAAGAAGTAAGAGGAAGAGGGTAAGAAAAGAATTGCTGCAGCACGTCATAAACATGGACAGCACTGCCCAGAGATTTAAAATGGGTGTTTGTTGTCTTCTGTCATCAACTTTTCCTGAAGACTGTTTACTTAAGAGCTCCACAGCTATTGCCAGGAATGCAGCTATCCTATTTTAGGCTATGTGTACTCAATAAAGCTCTAAGCCATTCTCACAGTGGGTGAGGGAGGTTTTGCATTGGTGTTGTGATGCTGCAGTGTTGTGGTCCACCAAACTCTGTATGTATTTAAAATAAACCTATTTGCTCTAAGGTGCTCACCCTCTCAAAGGTAACAAGAAAAAATTTAAATGCAACTTTGTTGTTTGTAATTTTTCTTTCATTCATATAAACTGAAGCTCCTGTAGAAGTATATAAAGTTAATGCCTCCAGATAATCTACCGAAACCAGATGCTGAGAGAGAGGGAGGAGAGAGGATCTGCAGCATAAGGGAGTAGGGAAATAGGCAGGAGAGGCCATAAGGCAGGTGGAAGGGAGGAACTGGTAGAAATTTAGCCTCATTTTATGTATGTTGAGTATCACCAGTGCTTCTGCTGAATCATCAGGTCTTGTACTTTTAACAAGTTTTGGTTGTGAAAACACAGAAGATACAATGAAAATACAAGAAAGAAGGATTTTATACTTCTATAACCTGCTGCAGAAAAGTCCTTTTCTTGTTCAGCCTTGACATCTATGGGGATCATAATGCTTTCACTGCTGTATCTGTGAATGCATTTTCTATACTTTGTGGCCTCTACTCTGAATCTAAGCAAACCAACCTAAACTTCAACAGCCTTGTAAGTGAACAGTCTCTCTGCTACAAAGATGGATTTCAGATGAAAAATTTCAGATGGAGCAACTTTTCTTTGTCTGGCCTATGTTCTTTGTACCAGGTCTTTATTTTTTTATAACTAGACTAACTGGTGGAAAAGTAGTAGCAGGTTGTTTTGGGGTTTTTTTTTGAGGAGGGGAGGGATAAACCAGAACAACTGTCTTTCTACTGCTTGGATCAGATTCAGCCCCAAGCAGGGCTGAATTTGGCATCCTCAGACACTATTCCAGTGCCGATGGGGTGGGTTTGTCCTGCCTGGAATTTGAGAAACAGGCTGTTTCTTGTGCTTTCTTCACTCTGCTGCTTATTAAGAATTTGACCTTTTGAGAGGTCAGTGTCGTGGTGCACCCGAGAGTCTTGTAGGTGAGTGGATATTCAAGCTAAATCTTCAAATACAAGTCAGCCCTGCAGCTATATTACAGAGCAACATCTTCTGCTTATGGCTCACTGGCTGCCACTCTGCCAGGGCTTTCTGCATTTCACTGTCACTCCCTTCTGTGTAAGGCTTTTTGCTGGGACCCAAAACCTCGAGTCTGACATCAGCTCTCAGCTCTGCATTTAGCTCATGTTGAAATCCTTGTGCTACTTCTCACTTCATTGAAGTGTTCATCTGACAGTTAGTTCATTTTTCCTGTTGCTCTTAACTGGGTGAAACAGGGCCATCTGTTTACAGCTGTGAGCTTTTCCACTAAGGGAATAGTTTAAAACTATCGGTTTGTTTTTTTTTTTTTTTTTTAGACATCAGCTCACGATCTGATGTCAATATGCAGGGTTTAAGAAAGCCTGTTTTGGCTGGCATAGCAGGCTGTCTGTCTGTGCACATGCCTAAAGTGATCTCCTGCTGGGGGTCGGGAAGGGAATTCCTCCGTCAGGAGCAGCACACAAAGAGCGAGGAGCATTTCTGAGGGAGGGAAAAGCTCACATTCCTTCAGGGCATCAGCTACCTGCAGCTTTGATGGGGACATGGAACAGGGGACCTGCCAGCCCTTTGCCCAGGGGACCAGCTTGGTTCTGCCATGTGGGTATCCATGTCTTTGACTCTCTGTGCACCACAGTATTTGTTACACATTCTTCAGGATTAAATCCCAACATCCAGTTCCTACCTGCTCTGTTAAAGCCCCTTAATTTTATTTTTCTACATGTGATTCGGGGGCATTGTGGTCTATAGCTCCCCACAGTGGGAGATGTCTGGAAATGCTTCAGGCTTCGGTGAGTTTGCAAGGATGGAGAGTGGCTTGGTTTGTTAATAATCGCTGCACTTGGCCTGTTTCATCCTTTGCAGGAGGTAAAATATGTCCCAAGTAATGAGATTTGGTCAGTTTGTCTGCAAGGTTCAAAGGAGCAGAGATGCTTGGTAGGCTTTGTCTCCCCTTTAGGAAAGAAAAATGCAGCCCTCAAATTCCTGTTGTGCTGTTGGAGAGGGAAATCTGTCCTAAACTGCCACAGTATATCGCTGAGGCTGGGAAGGGGAATGTCTTGCATTAGACAGAATACAAGCATGTAGGCATCTACAAGCCAGAGAATATCCTCAGTTACAAATTAGGAGGTGAAAGACTTAAAAGCAGGCTCTGGTTCTAAGTGGGTAACTACTTTTGGATAAGGTTTTACTCAAATGAGGTGGTTAACAGTTCTCCCAGGTTTCAGGCTGCTTCTCTGAAGATCAGTGTGTGCTCTTCAGATGAGGGTGACGGGAGAGATGCCTCAGCTCTGCTAGTCCATCCTGGGAAGAAGCTGCTTGGGATGTTCCTTGTAGTGTCCTATCTGATTCTTCAAGTGGGCATGGGATTTGTTGATGCCCAAAAGGGAGAATAAAGGCAAGAAGATGGGATGGGGAGTTGTGTTTTTGTTCAAGTCCGTCCTGCAGCTGCTGGAGGTGGATCTTATATTGAGACTGGTCTTGAGAGCACTCAGTGTGTGTGGAGAGGGAATGCCCCTCATGGGACAGCCTTTAGCAGCAGCAGACCTTGTCTAGGATGAGATGTCCTCTGAGCTTAAAACGCAGAAAGATCCCCATGGCTGGTTCCACACTGTGTTGATAATGGGAAGGACATGGGTGAGCAGTGGACTCTGGATGGATTCCTTGAGCCTACCCCATGGATCTGGGTCTCACAGAGGAGCGTGAGCCACACCACCACTCTTGACCAAGTGCATAAACTGGAGATTCATTTATTTCAATAAGCAGCCACTTAAGTCCAGTGTTTTCCAGGCTAAAGCAACTCAAAGTAAGAGTTTTCACAGTCCATGCACCAGACTAACAAGTGGTTGTCACGCAGAATGATCCCACATAGACGTTCCAGCCTTGTGTTTGTTCTTGAGCCTCAGATAGTCATAAAGAAGAGAAGAGGGTGTTCTTCCTGATCTTCACCTTATTATGTTACTGTGATTTATGGGTTTTTTTTAATATCTATACCTGTAGATAATACTTTAAAATGGGTTTAAATATTTCTTCAAAAGTATTACTTACATCTTATATTTGGTGCTAACAGTCTTAGTTTACATGTGTGTGTTTGCTGCCAGTTGCTATAGTGGCTGAAATAGCAAGCGTCTACACAGGTCAATATTCTGTTCATAATCTGTTTTGATTCCAGTTCAATTCCTTGTGTGCCCCAGCTCTGTGACTCCAGCCCTCCATTCCCTACTGCACCATGCAAACAGCAGCAGTTTGCATCTTCTGGTTAGGACAGGTGTCTCTTAGGGAAAGAGATCCCTGTGTGGAAAATTTGAGAACCAGTGAATTAGCAGTTTAGCGTAGAAACTTGGACTGCACACACAACAGGAAGATGGGAGTAGTCTGAAAACACTCAGACTTTTTGGACCATTCCTGTTGGGCTGTTTTTTCAGGTCTGTTGCAAACATTATGTGCCTCCAGTCAGTATTTAATTTTCCTTTTTTCTTGTACCTATATATATACTTTATATGATGTCTTTAGGGTCAAGGAAGGAGGGCAATCTTTCATAAGGATATGGGGAATAACCCCCTAGTACCTGCCTTCAGGTCAGTCTGGCCTGAAGTAGTCTAAACTGTTTCTTGAATACATTTCATAGTGTTTAACTCAGCTGTGATTTGTGCCCCTTGTTTTTTTCCACTGAAGTCATAAACTTAAGGAAACATAAGCACAACAAATCTTTATTTCTGATTATATAAAATTTACTAAATGTAGGTATAAAAAATTCTGATTTATATTATATGGTAACTTTTGAAAAATAGATAGTGAAGGGCTAAATTTAGAGAGTTTGAAAAAATAATCTACAGGAATGCTATCCAACTTGTTTCACTGTAATCATATTCCAGTAGCACCAACAGGAGTGGGGACTGTGCTTCACACGCTTGGGATTTTCTGCCTTCGTTAGTACACTGAGTGATTTCAAGAAGCAATATTGTTTATAACCATAAAAAAGCATGTGACGTTTTGCTTTTTAATTCCATCATCATTCCATCTGTACATTTAAGTGGCATCCCTGTGCACTGCAGTTGGGAATTGACCACGAGGCACTGAAAACCTCATGATTTCCAGGCAGGTCATGATACAGATCTGTGTCAGTGCTCTAATTCTTGACACAATTTTCCAAAGTTGTAAAAGTCAAATGTCAGTGCCCTGGAAACTACATTTTGCTACGGATGCAGGTTAGTAAGGGGTTTTCCAGGGGAGAGGGTTCACGCAGCACTGAGTATCCAGCCAGTCCTGTCTCATTAACTCAGTGCTGTAGTGGAGAGCTGCAATAACATCTTTGCTGCGAGCAGATTTACACAGATACACCCAGAACAAACATTTCCTGTCATTTTTTATCTCCTTTGTTAGATACAAACACAAATGTCTCCAAGGACAATCAAATGGGAATACTTTGAAATGAACCCAAGCAGTGAGCAAGTACATTAACATGCAGGGTTCTATTTGAGTTTTCTAATTAAACTCAATTGTGTTCTCTGACCTGCATTTTAAATACTGAATATTTTGTGAGATTCATACTTCTTTCCTCCTAGCCTGGCTCCTTTCAGGCTTTGTTCAGCATGTGAATAGCTCCATTAGGGAAATGTGAAAGCATTGGACTAGGCATTGAGTTGCTATTTTGACATTCCAGAGGGAGATGCTACTAAGCTGTAAATTACAGAATTGGACATCATTGGTTTGAATTCAGATCAGTTTGGCCTGAAAAGCTGGGTTTAGCTATTTGACCTGCTGTGACCCGTTTCTGTCCTTTGTTTAGTAGGTACCTGAGTTGTTTGCTAATTTCTTCCTACTCTACTGTGTACAGAAATCTGAAGTATTCCAGTGTTTTAGCCCATATCTCTTGCTTTGGTGAAATAAAAATAATTTTGTGCTTCATCATAACATGAGATTTCTAAATATTTCTGTTGGTGCCACAGTTTCACTAGTGTAGCTGCAAGAAAAAAAAGTTGCTTATAAAACCCGTGAAACTCTGGACATTGTTGAAGCTAACAGTATTTATATTATATAGTATTTAGAGTTACCTGGGATGACATTATAAAGGTACTGGACTCCAGGAAGAGGTACAGTACTGTCTGCTTGAGTCATAGCCTAGTGAAGAGCTCTGCTTGCATGTTGGAGGTGTGGAGCTGAGGCAGTAAGACCAGCACTGATAGATCTATGCTGTGCTCGATGTAGATGCTGAAGAGGCAGCAGTAGCTGCACTGACATGGAGAGAGAGGTGGAAAGGAGCAGTGAAATGACATCACCTGTTTTCTCAAGTAAGACTCAGTTACAGACAGGTTGAGATTTAAGACTTAGTATAGTTCCCTGGATTTTCCTGTTATTTGCTGAACAAATTTGGAGGTTTGGAGCATTGCTGAATCACAATAAAAATACAAGTCCTTATTTTCTACTTCCAAAGCCTCTTAAGCCAATTGCACGAATGCCTCAGCCAATACATATGTAGGTGCAGGTAGACTGTTCAGGCATAAACCCCAGACCTTCAAAAGGAAACCCACTGAATGCAAAGCAGATGCCCATTTGAGATCTTTGCAAATAATTTCCCACTTTTTCAAACAGCTGGTGCTGGCTGTTGTCAGAGCCTGCTCTGCTGAGCAGGTTGCTTGGGTCATTGGTCTGACATCATTACTGTTCTGGCTGTGCCATATGGTTGCTGTCCATCTTGCCTGCACCTCCTGCCTTCTCTCCAGCTCTTGTAGGAGACATCCCATACTGCAGGTCCCAGTTTTTCAGAAACAGAGACACTGGACTTTGAGGGGAGCTTGCTGAGGCACTCTGCTGCTGCTTCTGCACTCTTCCCTGAGGTTAATGGCCTTCCAAGTCAAGTGCTCCAACTTCCACAGCTTGCTGACTCAAGCTTTTAAAAAGACAGATGTATTGCAGCAGGATCACTTCACCAAGTTGTTTGCTTCCTATTCCCTTTTTGATTTGGCCTTTGGAGAGGCTAGGAGAAATGGGAAAACATAGCTTAACGTTGTTTCTTGTTCAGGTTTCATAGGGAGGCAGGAGGTGCCTTCTTGGTTGTTGCTAGTTTTCCTTGTCTGCCACTAGGTTATTGTCCAAATCCGGTGGAGGAAGCCTTTTGAAGCTGAATTATATTGTTTATCCTCTCTATCTGTAAGTTATAGAATGGGGAAATTTTTGTTTTTACTCCCCCAGTGCAGGTCATGTATGCAATGATACTGTGTCCAAGATTTGTTTTGTAGATTGGCTAGTACGCGGTCATAAAAGACCTGTGTACTGGGCAGGTAAAGCTGATTTAAAATTTTTTTTAATGGGCAGAGGACCTGGTACCAAGCCCTCTGCATCTCTCTCTATTTCAGCGCAGGGGATTTGAAGTGGAACTGTAAAAGTCGTGGACTGTGGGTGGCCTTGGCTGGGACTTTGCAATCAGAAACAAGTCCTTCAGCTGACTGAAACAGCCATCAGCTGGCTCCACGTGTGAGCTGACAGCCCCTTCTGCCTGCAGCCCTGAGCTGTCTTGGCTGATTGCAGGCACAGCTGAGAGGGTTGTCTAGAGATGGAGGGTAATGCCTGACAGCAGTGAACAGCCTGGATGCTGTACACAAGGCTGTGATGTAGACCATGCTAGTGTGAAGAAAAGATAATGCAAGAATGTTCATCACCACAGTGTAGTAACATCAACAGCTAAACTTAAAGGAATGGGAAGAAGTCAGGAAGCCAGAGAATATGTTAAAAACAGAGACGCACATAGATGCATTTCCTTAACCCATTTTTTGCTTTGTTTCATGCTTTTGGAGACATTTTTCCACCAGATTTTTATATTTTTATAACAACCAGGGACCACAAATTACACAAATGGCTTGTTCCATTTTGCCTTTTTCAGTCCTGCATTGTTCCGCTGAGAAGCACAGTGCAGAGTTTCTCTGACTATAGCTGCTGAGCCTCTGATGAGAACCTGCTGCTCTTTGAATCGTCCAGTCTAGGATGTTGTCTCCTGAAATGTGAGGTGTAGCAGACATTTCTGATAATGGCGCCTGCAGTACTTACTTTTTGTTCACCTGAACAGCTTGTGCTTTGTGTGGTTTTGATGCAATACATAGAAAAGATATAGTGAAATGACTCCATGGTTATGTTACCTGCCTGTTCACTATGTTCACTGCTCTTTTGTAGCTGTGGGAGACAGGATGGAAAACAGTGAACTTCAGTACAAGTGTGGGCTGGACAAGGAGGTTGGGCAATATGGAACTTGTAGTGTGGGAGATAGTGAGAACTAAAGAAAAGGTCTGTACAGAGAGATGTAGGTGTAGCTCATCTTGCCTTATGGTGGAACAGTAAGCCAGATGACCTTTTCATGCCCCCCTCCAGCTCCCTTTTTTTCTCTGATTCTGTGACTAAAAGACAGTAACTTTGCAGCTGAGCAGACCTTAGACCCAAAGTGCTTATTGTCTGTGGGATATTTCCATGGAGGCTTGAACGAGTGGGAAGGAAATGAATATTCTCCCAAGGCCACCTGATGGGAAATGTAATCTCTTCAGGTAGGTCAATAATCATGCATTTTCCTCTCCCCATCCCAGGAGAACTAATAGGGGCAACCAGCAGTTGGCAAAAAAAATTGTGTCTTGACTACAAAATTGTTCATAGGTCTTCTTCCAGATGTATTTCCTACCCTGTGCCAACATGCTAAAATGTGCCAACATGCTGTGACATTAGGTGGGCTATGCTAGCAGGACACTAGCAAGGAGAGAGGAGCTGGATTTCACCCTTGAAGCATTCAGCTGGGAGAACAGTGTGCAAAGGGAATTCACTTTCATTAAAGTAGCAAGTTCAGCTGGAAGTACAAGATTTGCAGAGGCTGTTGCTCCCTGTGGATTTATGTTGGCACTGTAAGCACAGCATGAGATCAAAAGGATGGAAATGCAGCATCCAGAAGAGCAAATTCTCGTTCATTGGTTTTCATAACCTTTCTTGTTAAGTCTGTACCACACGAGCAGCTCTGAGCACTTGGGTTTTCCCTCCTTCCATGCAACAACCAACCACCTTTTTAACCAAGAAGAAAATTGAAATCAGGTCAGAATTTACTTTAGAGAACAAAATTACTATTTATGCTGAATATGAAGCAATTTGGGCTTTGCACAGTAGGGAGTAAGATGGTAGTTACAGTTTGTCATTTTTCCCTCTCTCATTTCCAAAAATCAAAAGACCCAGATGATTTGGGATTTATTTGGCAAATTTGACACCAGTACTTACTTCCTGAGATTGAAGGGACAGAAACAAGGTGGAAAGTTCAGTCTCAGACAGAAAATAAATCTCTAGGAAAAAAACAACGGTGAAGCTAATAATTCCATCGTGATGCCATTATGGTGTGTATAGGTTTAAGCACAGTCCAAGGAGCTTTAAAGTCCTGAGTAGTGATTCAGATATGTTCATATAAAGTGGATGGTGTGTCTTAACCATAAATAAAAGGGATAAGGGAAGAGTCCTGGAGGTAGTTTTGAGCCAAACTTGGTTTTAATGAAGCCCCTCAACTTTTTGCCCCTAAGTTCAGTCAGGTCAGATTTCAACCTTTGGAAATGATCCTCCATAGAATAAGAAATGGGCTGAGCTTTTAAAGAGGTGGATGGAGCTTGTCTCCAATTCCTGTGAAGTTTCTAGGTTAGTTTTGGGAGTTAAGTTATGCAAGTAAATTAGAAGAAATGGAAAAAACGTGCATGTGAAAACATTAGAAAAACATGTTGAATATATTAACACTGAATGAGAGCAGAGGGAATTCATAAAACATTTTACATTCTACTAATTCCTGAGCTACGCAACAGATGTAAGAGTAAACCAAGTGGCACTGGTAGAAAAAGCTTTTTGCAGAGTTCAGTGGACATCTGGCTACAGTTAAGGGATGCTTTTTTAATATGAAATGAATATCCTGTTAAAATATGCAGTCTTATAGGTTCAGAATTGGGAAGGGCCTGCATTAGTCTAGGGCACTATAAACAGAGATGTGTGCTATTGGGGGAAGTGTTCAATAATAACTGTTCAAATCGTTTTGGCTCTGGCTCTAAGAATTGCCCTGATGAGATGCTCAGAATTCAGAAGGAATCAAAAGAGAGAGAGAAGGACCCCAGCCTGTGGGGAATCTCCTCTCTTGATGGCTGCCTTCAGCTGTGATGTTGGCTGCAGGATGTTGCTGGCTTAGCTTAAGACCTTCCTCCAGATCCCAGTGTTGCTGCTGGTAGTGGTGTTGCCTAGTTGGTAGAGGTTGATGCAGAGACCTGGAGCTTTTGGACAGGACAGATTCCTCAGCAAGGTTTTTGAAGGCTAGGTATTTATTTCTAAGGAGTGCAAGACTTCGTACCTTATGGCTGTTTTAAGGCTGATACGAGCCTTTCACATCAAAATGTTCAACCTATTTCCATGGGACAGGAGTTGTGCGCTCACAGATTGTTGTCGTTCCTTTGTCTCTACTTCACCCTTTCTGACGTTTTGCTGTGCTTTTCATCTGCATTTCTCCCTGTTTTCTATCTGCAGCTGAGCTGTGCTTTAAGAAAGCCATAAATGCTTTGCATCACTGTTTTCTTTTTTGCAGAGAGAATGGGTGGGACACCAGAAATGGACGTTAATGGACCAGATCTTAGTGATATAGAGGTTTCTTCTTTTTTAATAAAGGATCAAATGCAGCATTTCTCTGTGATCTAAATAACTGTGTGGTACACACTGCATACTCCTGCTGGGAGAAACATTTCTAGTGACCTTGTCTTAGAAAAAAACTCGAAGACAGTATTTTACACCCTTCCTAACTGCCACCTTCAACAAGGTGCATGACATCTCTGTTCTTGAAGTCCCAACATCCTTTGCCTTCTGTGGCTATTTGCCTCTATTCATACTTACCACATTTCATTTTATTTTCACTGGTGGACTTCTGGGGAAAGATCTCCTGCCATTTCTCTCTTTCTTTTCACTTGATCTTTGAGAGACCTTAACCATAACTACAAGTGCAACTGCTGTCACCTTGTGTGATATACGTCTTATGTTTATATTTCTCCACACACAAATTTCTTTTCAAACTGCATTCCTATCTCTCTGAGCTACAATTTAGCCTGTTTCAGATACAATCTTATCTGACTTTCCTTAAGGGCTGTCTAGCTATTAGTTCGCCTCTGGGTACCTAAGATGGAGAACTTGATATTTCATTCCCTCTCTTCTTTTTGGATCACTGTAAGCAACATCAACCTCCATCCCAGTGTGAGCAGGCACTCTGTGTCTCTCTAAAGGTTGTACTCAGTATGTCTGCATGTTACCAGCTTCTTTTTGCATAACATCTCTAATGTGTGGTCTTTCTTATGCTGAAATGTCACACAGGTATGATTTCATCCAGGCTTTTAGAATTCTGTATCAGGATTTACCTGAAGCATTTTTGCTTTGTTTCTGGCTTTTCTGTGTGGTGCTATTCTTTCTGCACTTTTCTGTAATGAATCAAACCCATCTTTTCAGTCACAGGTGATTCTCATTGCACAGCTTCTTTTATTTATTGTCAGATACTGACTTCTGATTCAGAGCAGCCTGTAACGTGAGCCTCTTTCATTCCCTTGTAATATTTTTTCTTTCTCTCGTTTCCCCCACATTAGAAAGAACTTCCTTTGAGTATCACCGAAGCTGACACATTTATGAACCAACTTTTCAAAAAATGAGTACTTGACCACGTTAAGCTACTGATACAGAATCATAGAATCATTTTGGTGATAAAAGACCATTGAGTCCAGCCATTAACATGGCCCTTGCAAGTCCACCACTAAACCACGTCCCTAAGCACCACATCATCTCTCACGTTTCTTAACTTGCAGGTACATATTTGTGCTCTGCTGTGTATCTGGACCTGGAAGCTGGACTTCCTGCCCTTTATAGTATATTTGGGCAGGATTTTGCCCTCTTGGTACCACCCCCAAGAAAACTGCTCTGGATCTCACTAACAGAGATGTCCCCCAAAGATGCCATGGTAATTCAAGGAGAGGAGGAAGTTTACAAAATACTTGGTGGGCTCCATCTGCTTACCACTGAGTCCTGGCCTTTGAGTCTTTCTTTAACCTTTTGTCCAGTATAGAAACAATGACTTAATTAGTTTCTCGTTTTAGGGAAGGTGCTGTAAACCTTTAGCCTGTGACCTCCCTGAAGGGCTGCATTGGCAGGAGTGTTTTTGTGTGCTTCTCAACCCTTCCTGCAAGGCTGAAACTAAACATCCATGTTTGGCTGCAATTCTGCAGTCTGGAAAATCTTCGCTTCGGTGCAGTAAAACTGAAAAGTCATTTTGCACATTTCAGACGCAGACTATGAAATTCAGCTTGTGAACTTTGCATGGCAGCCTTCTTGGAAAGCTGAAGTGCCTTTGCCTTCACAGTAAAATGCATATGGGAAGTGAACTATTGGGGAAATGAGTTAACTTAATATTTACTGCATGCCAGATTTGTAGGATCAGTGGTGTATTCACAAAATATGTGAAAGAATGTAATAGGACTCAAGTATAATGTCTCTGGCAATGGAATATTACTAGGAGCTCTCGGTATCCTTTGGTGTAGTGCCATCCCAAAACTTCTCCTTGCAGCCTCCAGATCGATGGTGTCCTCAGTGGAGGTGGTCTAGTGCTGCTACTAGTGGTATTAGAAGGAAAACATTTCATACGATGTCATTATCTACTTTCCTGGCTCACCCAATTAATTCTGAGGGCAACTGTTGCCTGCTAAGTAGTTAATGATGCCGTAATTTATGCTGGTGACATGCCTCCTGCAGCTTTTAATGCATCCCGATTACATGAAGTAAGGCAGAAATTTGGAGCATCTCTTGCTCAGTCTTCCCTGTTTTTACAAAGAACAACACACTCTCTTTTCCTGTCTGCTGTATAGATCCATCGTGTCTGCTCTGTACACCCCCTCTGAGGGAGGATCCCTTGCCTGTCTGTTATGCTATAGCATGATTGTCCTGCTTAGCCACGTCTGTCCACAGCAGGCCTGGTGGCTGCCAAAGCTGGCACTGTGAGCTCCTCATTTGCACAGCGGGCCCAGCTGGGTGTCATGCAGCTCGAAGGGAGTAGCTTGATTTTCTATGCACACATTTCAGTGGAGCCATAGGCAATAAATCGGTGTCCTATGGCGAGGGTTTTTCCTTCATGTCACTCACAATAAGAATTCAGCCAAAGATCCTCTGTTTTTTACCTCTGAGATGAATGTCATCCTACACTAAAACGACTTGCACAGAGGATTACTTTAACATAACAAATATTTTTGAGCTGACTTACTGACTTGGCAGTGGGCGTGCTGAGAGTACTGCGAGGCTTCTGCTGAGGATGAAGCTCATCATGCTAATCAGTGCTGCTCCTCTGCTGTCTTCTGCCTCTTTTTACCAGTTGTCTCTTTGGGAAGGAGCCCGTATTTTTTCATTGCTTTGTTTTGATCTTGTTTCTTTTTTTACAGTGTGCTTTAGACGCTAAAGCTGTGATATGACAACACTGTAATGTGAATGTTTTTGAGGGTTGGTTTGTAGTCCAGACATTTATTGAAATGAAATATACTGCCGTTCGTTCAGTCAGTCTGCAACTCACAGTCCTCTCCGAGTAACTGGAGTGCATTGAGCTTACGTATCTGTGCTCCTGTTAAGCAATGCTTGCAAGTGTAGTTATCAATACTGAG
>JAYRBT010000001.1:34176473-34188164 GCA_036023395.1 Myiotriccus ornatus | reverse complement strand
AGCCTGTGGAATGCTGAGAAGTGGGAAGAAAAATTTCATCATGGTGCAAAGCACAGATAAACTCTGAGGTGAGCTGCCAAATGAGGACAGCACAAAGATACCCTGTTGCCTTCCAGAGGGAAGCTGGACACTTGAGAGCGCTGTATGCTTCTCAGTTGGTGTGCTACAGTGCCAATGGGCACTGCACTGCAGTTTCTCAGTTGAGCCCCAGCATAAGCTGTCTGGATTGAAGTTCATCAAAGACCTCACTGTGCAGATGAACTGCAGAAGCAGCAAGGGAAAAACAAGAGTCGTGCAAATTACTCAAACAGGAAATGGAAGCTCACACAGATTTCCTGCGGGATACTCTGTGTTTACCTGCATGTTTAATTGCCTTCCAATGGTGGTGGTATCATTGGAGGAGAGTTTAGTGAGGCTTTTTCTAGCAGATTTGTTTTACTAAGATGACAGATTTCTCATTTAGAGCCTTGTTTATTTCTTGCGTTCCTAATTTTTTTAAGAAAATATTGCCTTTCTCTAGAATCCTTTATCTGAGAGGGTATCTCAATATTTTGTAAACATCTCAAATGCTCTGAAGTAGGCATATGTTAGATCGAAATTGTGGTTCAGGAGCCAAGCCTGCTTGTCCTGGATTTGATGAGGACACGCAGAGAACATCTGGTACTGCTCAAGAAGCTGCTGCTGATGATTCCTTTCTGCAGAGCTTTGGTAGAGGCAGCATACAAGGACATATGAATGGTACTGGAGAACTCATCTCTGGTAAAGTCAATAACAAAACTATTCTTGGTTTCGTTCAGATTAAGCTTCCATCCAAGCAATTTTCTTGTGAAACAGCTAGTTCTATGCTTTAGCCAGTACTTTTCAGCCATGTTTAACCAAATACAGCCATCAGCAATAACCCATGAACTGTAATCCAGCTCTGGCCTACGTTTGGAGCAGCCCCATTTTCTGGGGTGGCAATAGCAAATGAGATACAAATTTCAGAGAGGCTCCCATCCTCCAAACCCACAGCATGGTGCAGTTTGCGTGCAAGCAGTAAGCGCACAAGCCTCATTTTATGCAATTTGCTGGAACCTCAGAAGGAAATTAGTGCTCTCTATAGCACCAAACCCAAATTATATGCAACCACAATTCACATGATCATCTGGATATACAATGGGAGAAGTTTCCAGACACTGTAAAACTGGCTTTTAAAACTGTATTCTCTTAATATTTTGGATCACATTTAAACCTAAAAATTGCCTTGATCTTTCTTCTCAGACATACATTCTTGTTCAAATTGATGATGGAGGCTGGTTTTCGTAGGCTTAGGAATGCAAGTATTGTAATTTATGCTGTATTCTTCCTGTCTAGTGGCAACATTATACTGGGGAGAAATGTGTGTCTGCAACATCATAGAAATTGCCATACTCTGGCAGAAATACTGGGGTTTGTGCTTGGCAAACCTCCTGCACAAACTGATTTTACCCTGCCCCCTTTCCTCACGAGGTGAAAGAATAGCTTCCCCCACAACTGAGATGTAGCCATGTGGACTGAGCTTCTCATGTCTGTCCTGGACTAGCTCATTTCACTCACTAATTGGCACAAAAAGGTGTGACAGTCATAGCTGTAAAACTGATGTGGAATTCCTTATGGAGACTGGGAATAATGCAGAGGAGGCAGCAGGGAGTCTTCATTTTCTTTGAATTCAGGAAGGCCAGTCCACTAAAATCTGTGTGCCAGATTCATGTGGGGTATTTTTGATAGGGGGCTGAGAATTCGGAGTTTGCCTCAGGATTGTGCCCATGTGCTTGGCTGTAGCGCGAAACTGTTGTCCTCATTCCTGCGTGCTCCATCACGCTTCTCTTCTCTACCAGATATTTTGCTGTACATGAGGAGGAAACCAGCAAGTGCTTCGTGATTTAGGCTCATCCAGGCAGGAATAGTCTTTTGCCCTGTTGTTTACATGTACACATGCACTGTATGTCCCACTCCATTTGGGATTCTATGCTGCTCTATTGCTCATAATAATTTCTCAGCGTTTTTCTGGGTTTTCTTCCCATGACACCTGATTTTCCTGTAGTATGGCAGTCCTGTTCTCTTTGCATTGATTTTATTCTTCTCCTTTACTGAAAGACATGAAGCTTGTATTTAGACACTTCATGCATGTAAAGACATTTGTGAATCCAGTCAAAATCAAAAGAAATGTCAGGCTCACCTATTTCTCTATAGAGCCAAAGAAGTATTCTCATTATCTTGGCTAGAACTCTATGAGAATCTTAATACTGTTTTCGTGGGGAGAAGCAAGGTGTTAAATTTTGTTCAAAATACAAGTTTCTTTAAAAATACACAGCTGTATCTTTTCACCTCTAACTTGGCATTAACTGTTCACCTTTCCTATCAGTGAAGCTATTTTTAACGCTCTGCAAAGTTGATAGATCCTTCACAAAGCCAGTCTGCCAAAACAGCTGTTCTTTGGGGAAGTTTGTCTTAGTTTATCTTTAAAAATCTGTTTTTCTCAATGCAACAAAATTTTGCTTGCAAACAAAACACATACAGTCTCAGCTCATAGATTTATTTATTTTTTTTATATGGAGGACAGATTGCTGCCCTGGAGGCTGACAAACTGTGGGAAATCATAATGAGTTCTCTAGTAAATTTGGTATAGAGCTATACTCCTACAGTCTGAAATCACAGTGCAGGGCTTGAGGAGTTCAGCACTGCAGTTCTTCCTATGGATTAATGAATAACTCCCTGGGGACATTTGTCTTATGAGTTGTGTTTATTGAAGTAAACCTCCTGTAGCATGTGGGAACAGTGTGGCTTTGCTGCTTCTTGCCTGGGACCCTGTCATATCTTGCCTGTCACAGGCCCATCAGGGATGTCCTCATCATGAAAGTGTTTACTTCTGTGAGGTAAACTGTGCAGGATCAGGTCCCTCTGGCACGGGAGCTTTGTCATGTTCCAGTTCTACTCAGTCTTATGTTGTTGTAAATCAGAAGTCACTAAGAAGAATAACAGAAATATGTCCCTGTAATCCAGTGAAACGAAGTTACTTGCACTAAACAAGAGAGTTACTGGTAAAACCTCATTAATAGTAGGAACAACTTATGTTGTAATTGAATTAGTGGACCTCATTAAAGATGGTCCCCAGGAACTAAAACAAACATGAAGTTGAGTTGCTTAATTATCTTTGTCTTGGAGTTTTCATACTGTTCCCAGGCTCTGTAGGAGAGGAAGGAAGAATGATATGAAAGGATTACAAATCCACTGTTATATACTTTTGTAACAAAGGGGGTGGCCAAGAGTGTGGGATTTTTCAGCTAGTACCTGTGAACTCAGAAAGAGAAATAGACACTGTGAGCAGAGTTTGTAAATCACCATCAACAAAAGGTTTGTCCAGCAATAGCCGCTGAGAAGGCGCAGTGGGGATTCTTCTTTCCAGGTTTCAGAGATGTCTTCCCCGTGCCCCAAAGCATGACGGGTTTGTGTTTTTCCAAGCTTAGCAGCACAAACACATATGAATTAAAGTTAGTATGAAGCTACAAGACCTTTAAAATGAGAAAATAAAGGAATACCCCTCTGATGTCCCTCCTTCCCTCTTTTGATGCAAATAATATTTTCAATACAGCTTTTCCAGGGTGGGATGCAGTGCAGGACAGGGCCTGTGTCAATCCATCCACACCAGCAAGAGAAGCTTGAGAAAGAGCACTATGAAGTGGGTTATCAAGTCAGCTGGGGCCAAGGAGGCCACAGTAGGATCTGATCTTTGTAGAAAAAATTTTCTCAGTGTAGAAAATGGATGTTTTCTGCCATTGTGGGCAGTCTCGGTGGGGGTTAGTTTAGCTTCTGCTGCTGACCCCTTATGCTTGCAGATAGTCAAAGTATATCCCAAACATAAAATTGGACAGATGAAAATATCTATGGAAAGCACATTACAGGAAAAACCTGTATGGAATAAAGTTATTAAGTTCCCTGACTAGTAGGTCTTCCTAGCCAGGCTGTTAACATACTAGTGATACAGGAGAAGTGAATTAACTTGCAGCCTGCAGTGGTGATCCCTGTGTGTCTGTATTTCCCCTGCATGCCCTTCCAGTACTCTGCTCTTACCAGACTAGGAAGTTCCCAGTTCCAGGGACTGTTTCCAAAGGGTTGGAGATGTTCACTTGTTTACTCAGCTCAGAGACTGTCAGAACAGCTTGGAGTGGATGAGGAATGTGGTCCCGAAGGTTGGCTAAGAACTGCATCTGGAGTCCCGGCATCGGAGAGGGCAGTGGCCTGGAACTGTACAAACTGCATAACCTCCTTGTTCTGGCCATCCAAGAAGTCCCATAACCCTCCCTGTGCTGTGGCTGCTTGTTGTTCTCTAGAGTACAGGGATATGGATAGATGCAGTAAGCCAAGGCATTGCTCCAGAAAGATGCTGAGGAGATGGAGGTTGTCTGATCCACAGTGGATTCTGGGTGATCTGCACTAAGGCGTAATTCAACCCATATTTAAGCACCCATTACCTAAAAACAGTTTTCTGATACTGTAGGAACTGTCATTTGTGTCTTTGTTCCCACCTGATATAGAATGATCTATAATAAGTAAATTATAACCCCAAGCCATACTAACAGCCCTCCTGCTTGTTTTCAGCTCTGAGTGAAACACCCCCTTCTCACTGCCGGAAAGTGGTGATAAAACTAATTGTTATCTGTGAACTGACTTTACCCTTCAGTTTCCGAAATAAGTGACTTATGAGCTTGAGCTGCAAAGAGGGACCTGCCACATAAGAGGCTTGGTGCTGTCAGTGATAAGAAAATAGAAGCATTTGAGGTTCTTTGCAGTAAGCCTTTTTCAGAACAAAACTTAGCCTCTACATAGCGTGAAGCCTTGTGGGCAGCTGATATTTTTGCCTTTGTTTTTGGGTAGTGACATAGCATCTGCCCTCTCCATGCCAACTCATTTCCAACACATTTAAAATTGAATTGGAGCACCTGGCTTTAGCTCTGCAGGGCTGTGGCTCATCATCTAGTCATTAAACCTTTCAAGACCAGAAAAAGAGGGGTACAATATGGCTTTCAGGCAGTCATAAGAAAAAGATTCCAAGCCTAAAAGCTTTAATCTTAAACATAGCAATACCTCAATGAATTCCAGCTTTTGATCTGGGGCAGAATGTGTTTCCAAATTCATTTCACGCTGTGCTGTTTCATGGAATATAACCCCTTCACCCAGGGGTCCTACTCCTAGACCTTCACAGAAACTTCAGAAATCAGCCTTAATGTTAGAGCTGGCAATTTCTGTTCTGCTCCCAGCCCTGCCACAGAGCCACTGTATAATGGACCAGCTCTGAAAAGTGCTTTGAAGATTTAACTGGTTGTGAAGGCAGTGACTTCCTCATAAGAGGTTTGTAATTGTTCTGGTATGAAGATGCTTATCACTGGTAGAGCTCATTCAGATGCAATAAATGCAGAACTGCTGGGAGTTAAAGATGTTGTGTGTTACAGTTGCCATGCTTACCTTGGACTGTTAACAGAACAACTGTGGTTGTATTTAAGCAGTTTAAGCTGCTATCACAATCCAAAAACATGCATTCATGAACATAGATCTCCAAATTGCTTACAATTCAAGTTCAGGGACTTGCATTTGCTGTGTCTTGAAACAATGAGTTGGCACTGGCGATCGTACTCCTGGCACGATGCAGACCTAAAAACTAGAAATTAAGCACTGAGCAGAGTTGTGCCCAAGGTGTGCACAAAATATTCCATTTTGACCCTCTTCAATCTTATTACATTAATTGCCAATACAACATCAAGAGGTTTCCCAGCACACTGGGAATAGTTTCCAGCCTGGTGATCTCCCCTCCAAAAAGAGGCTGGATGGGTAAAACCCCAGGGAAACTGAAGGGCAAGTGCCCAACTACAAGTGTTTAACCTTCATGGAAGCTGTAATTCATAGAATAATAGAATGGTTTGTGTTGGAAAGGGGACCTTAAAGATCATCCTGTTCCAATGCCCCTGTCATGGGCAGGGACAGCTTTCACTAGAACAAGTGGCTCAGAGCCCCATCCAACCAGGATCTGACCTTAAACATTTCCAGGGATGAGGCAGCCACCACTTCTCCGGACAACCTGTCCCAGTGTCTCACCACCCTCTGAGTAAAGAATCTCTTCCTAATATCTAACCTAAACCTACCCTCTTTCAGTTTGAAGCCATTACCCTTTGTCCTATACACTTGACATGCTCTTGGAAAAAGTCCTTCTCCAGCTTTCTTGTAGCCCCTTTAGGTACTGGAAGGCTGCTGTAAGGTCTTCCAGGAAATTCCATTACAGCTTTCTCACTGCCCCTCGGTAAAGGGAAGATGGATGCTCCTGGTCTTGTGGGATGACTAGAAATGTAATTCAGGCAGAGCCCAACACACCAGAAAACCATTGAGTGGATTACTATAGTGGCCATGCAGACTGCTGTTTCTGTAAGGCATCATGGTATTACTTTTAATAAAAATGAGCTGAAATGCAGAAAGTTTTTCTTGTAGTGGCTGTGTGATCATTTGACGAAATATTGAAACTTTTCACTGTTTTAGTGAGTGGAAAACCACAGAAAGGTTTTTTTTTTCCCTATTGAAAAATACCACAAGAAGGATTTCAGTGGTTGGATGCAGCAATGCATAGGAGACAGTGGTTCTGCCTTTTCTGTCTCTTCCAGAAGAGTAACCACCGCTGGTTTACTGTGTTTGCTGAGCTTCATTTCTGTTTTAGGGGATGAACAGGAGTCAGGTCTGAGACACTCATCAGCCAGCCTGTGATGTGACTCTCTAGACAAGCAAGTGGAGTATTTATGCCAAATATTTCTGTCTCACTTTATCTGTCCTCCGTGTTCAAAGGTCACAGAAAGTAAATGGCTTGAAATTATATCCTTTCCCCCCACCATTCATTGCAGATAAAATTTGACATTCACAGTAGCTGTATTTTCCCTGCTGTGATACAATATTGGCAGTGTAAAGCCAAACAGTGATGCAGTGCTGATGTCCAGTGTTGATCTTAGTCTAGTATTTCAGAAGTCTCCAGCCTGGAGAATGCAGATGATTACAAGTGTTTTGATGAGAATGTGTTGCCTTTTAGTTTTAATTCAGATATGATGATTCACAAAAACTCAAAATTTATCTTGTGGAAATTTACCAGTTCTACTATGAAATTCATTTGGGGGAAGGTTTCTTGTGTCGAGGACGGAAATTTGGGTCAGAACTGTCAGGCACTTGAGTAGAACCAGCCATGTCCTGGGTACAACATTCAACAACAGCCGTGGAGACCTCAGTGCTCTTCCTGGGTTTGACAACAAAATCCTGACCTCCTGCCTCCCAGGTGACTCCTCATCTGCTGGCTGGAAGAGGGAGAGTTTCTCTCTGCCATATTCTTGCAGCAAAGATTTTTGAAAATACTTGCTTCTATCCAGATACGGAGCAGAAGAAAAGCCATGCAAATGCTTGTGAAATGAGAGTGTTTTCTTCTCAGATATCCTGGAGGCTGAATAACTTTTCTGAAATATATAAAGACTTTCTTTTCATTTGTGCTAGTGCCCGTTTTACTAATGGAAGGAGTGTCATGCTATGTACAAAGCATGGATCTGGCAAACAGGAGAATCAGTTTCAGTCCTTTCCTTTGTCCTGGCACAGGTTCCTTGCCATCACTGATAGTTTGACAAACATTTTCAGGAGGATCTGCACCACTTACAAGTGAATGTCTCTTCCAGTGGTTCATTCCCAGGGCCATATGTCCCCAGTGACTGTGTCCAGGTTTGCCATTGTCTGTAGAGCCATCTGTGGTGTGTCATCAGCCAGGGAAGCTGCTCTGAGATCGAGTGACATGGTTATTTTTAAGCCAGGTACTTCCTCTTGCTGATTAACCATGTGACTGCACACATGCTCATGCTGGCACAACCACTGGGGTGGCACAGGGACAGGAACAAGCAACAGGAGGATAGGGTGAACCAAGTTAATTGAGATATGTCCTTAGTTTTTTCTTGTGCAATGATAATAACAGTTATTTGTCATAGAGAAGTGTTAAATCCATGGTATAAAATAGCAGTTTAATAACTATGCACCCATAAATCTGCTCATTTATATCTTCTCAAGCATGTGTCTGTGTGCTTGAGTAGATGTAGTTCAATAATTGCAGATCTTGAATATTTTACTGTCAGCTGTTTGTCCAGATATGAATCAGTTGGTTAGTTATGGGTGAAGTTTTCATTAGGATTTAAGCTCCTTAGATACTCCTGAAAATGTTTTCTTCTATCCTGCTGTCTAATCTGCTATCAGCATAGCAGACATACCATTAATTAAGAACTTCATAATCTTCTTCACAGACTTGAAGAATGCATTTACCATTGCTGTTCATTGGGCTGAATCCAGCACTGGTCATCTGGAGCATCAGGCCCTGCATGCACAGGAGCAGGACATGCTCAGGCTTCTGTCTAGGAAGGAAGAAATTGTCCTGTAAGAACAGGGTTATCCTGCAAAATCTAGCATTTGACTCCAGCTGTGGACCAGTGTCAGCTACTTAGTCAGACTTGTAGCACTTTATGTGCTGCTTTCATTCAAAAAGAAAAGAGCACCTAGAAAACATCCTGTGTGTCATATCTGTCTTCTGCACTGACATTTTGCCATTAATACATATTGTGTCTGGTGGCAAACTAGAAGATGATGATTTGGGTGTACTATTCAATATCCAAATCTAAATCTTTGCTATCTGGAGATTAGCAAATGTGACTCCCATCTACAAGAAGGGCTGTAAGGAAGATCCAGAGAAGTACAGACCCGTCAGCCTGACCTCGATGCTGGGGAAGGGCATGGACTAGATCATCTTGAGAGACATCATGTGATGTGCAGGACAACCAGGGGATCAGGTCCAACCAGCAAGTGTTTGTGAAAGGCAGGTCCTGCTTGACCAACCTGATCTCCTTCTGTGGCAGACTGACCTACGTAGTGCATGAGGGAAAAGCTGTGGATGTCGTCTACCTAGGCTTTAGTAAAGGCTTTGACGCTGTCTCCCACAGCATTCTCCTGGAGAAACTGGCTGCCCCTGGTCTGGACAGGTGCTCTGTTTGCTGGGTAAAAAAGTGGCTGGATGGCGAGGCCCAGCAAGTGGTGGTGGAGTTACATCCAGTTGGTGGCTGGTTACAAGTGCTGTTCCCTAGGGTTCAGGACTGGGACCAGGCCTGTTTAACATCTTTATCAATGATCTAGACAAGAGAGTCAAGGACACCTTCATTAAGTTTGCAGACAACACCAAGATGTGTAGGGAGCATTGATCTGCTGGAGAGTAGTAAAGCTCTGCAGAGGGATCTGCACTGGCTGGATTAATGGGCCAAGAAGAATTCTATGAGGTTCAACAAAGCAAAGTGCTGGCTCCTGCAAGGGCAGTGGCATCCTGGCCTGTATCAGAATTAGTGTGGCCAGGACAGTGATTGTCCCCCTGTACTCGACACTGGTGAGGCCGCATCTCAAATCCTGTGTTCAGTTCTGTGCCCCTCACTATAAGAAAGACATTGAGGAGCTGGAGCGTGTCCAGAGAAGGGCAACAGAGCTGGTGAAGGGTCTGGAGCACAAGTCTGATGAGGATTGGCTGAGGGAGCTGGGGTTGTTTAGCCTGGAGAAAAGGAGACTCAGGGAGGACTTTCTTAATCTCAAAAACTACCTGAAAGGAGATTGTAGCAAGGTGAGGGTCAGTCTCAAGAGTTGACAAGTGATAGATGGAATGAGAGGAAATGGCCTCAAGTTACATCAAGAGAGGTTTATATTGAGTATTAGGGAAAGTTTCTTCATGGAGAGTTTTGTCAAGCATTGGAACAGGCTGCCCAGGAAAGTGGTGGAGTCACCGTACCTAGAGGTGTTTAAAAGACATGTAGATGTGGTGCTTATGGACATTGTTTAGTGGTGGATTTGAAAGTTCTGGGTTAACAGTTGGACTTGATGATCTTAAAGGTCTTTTCCAACCTAAATGATTCTATGATGCGAAACATATTATGTGATTTGTAAAGGAGTATGATTGCTGGGCTTCCAGGAAAGCCATGGAAACTAGTAGGTGTGACCTAATGAAGTAATATAAGAAGACCATAAAGCAAAAGAAACCCTAAGAATATATATACTATGAAGTTGTGTGCACTATAGAGACAAACCAAATTCAAATGGCAAAAGAATGTGAGTCATCAAAGCCCTACTGATGTTGGGACTGCTAATCCGGAATCTGTAGGGTCTGGATAGTCTGAGCCCCACAGTCCCTGCAAGGCAGGACTGCCTCCAGACCCTCAGGGGCTGCATGCTGTTGCTTACTTTCTTCTTGGATGTCTTATCTGATAGTGCATATCATGCCATTTGAATGTGCCTTTTTTTTTTCTTCCCAGGGAATGGCTTTTACACTTAAAGAAAGGCTGCAGCTGGGAATTCATGGCCTCCTTCCTCCTTGTTTCCTGAGCCAAGATGTCCAAGTCCTCCGTGTGATGAAAAACTTTGAAAGCAAATCTAATGATCTAGACAAGTATGTCAAAAATGTCTTATTTCCTCCTCCCTCCACCTTTACTTTTCAATTCCTTAAAGCCTAAAGGAAGACTTGAGGATCCTGCTTCAACACACACATGTTGTCTTCAGAGTCACTTTTTTCCAGCTGTCCATACTCTCCAGCAGCAGGAGTGTTTATTCTGGCTACTCCACCTTCATCTCAGTTACATGCTATCCCAGTCCCAAAGCAGAATCCCAGAATGGTTTGGGTCTTGAAGGGACCTTAAAGATCATCTCGTTCCAACCCCCCTATGCACATCTTCCACTAGACCAGGTTGTACAAAGCCCCATCCCACCTGGCCTTGAACATTTCCAGAGACAGGGAATCCACAGCTGTGCAAGTGCCTCACCACGCTCACAATCAAGAATTTCTTCCTAGTATTTAATCTAAACCCTAGTATTTAATCTAAACCTACCCTTTTTCTGTTTGAAGCCATTACCCCTTGTCCCATTGCTACAGGCCCTCTCCACCTTTTCTTTAGGCCCTTGTTAAGTACTGGAAGGCTACTAGAAGGTTTTCCCAGAGCCTTTCCTTACCAGGCTGAACAAATCCCAGCTCTCTCAGCCTGTCTTCACAGGAGAGGTGCTCTCCAGCCCTTTGATCATTGAGACCCTCCTCTGAACCTGCTCTAGCAGGTACACTGATACTATTTTTTTTACCACTCCACTGCATTACTGAAGAGCTCTGGTATACTTTGGGCACAAGTACATAACAAAAAGGCAATTCCTGTTCCAGAGCATTGGAGGTAGAGTGAACACATGTACTGCATTTACCTATCTGTTCACTCATCAAAACACTCAACTAAAATACTGGATGGAAGAACAGAAAAAAACCTGTCAGTGGGTAGGAAAAAAATTTTAAAAATGAAAGCAATTATATGTATTGACTAATCTTTCTGTTCCTGAGTTTTCGTTGCATCCAGTATTGTTCATCAAGGTTATTGATGGAAGATGCTCTTTGATTCCTGCTGTGATGGACAGTAGGGTTTGTATCTCCAACTCCCTCAGCTGTCACTGATCTGGGGATTGAGGCAGCAAGACTCACCCTGTAGGGCAATTACATCGGCTTTTCTACATCACAAATACCCGTGTTGATCTTTCAAGTTATATATTGTTGACCTTTTGATGCAAATTCCAAAATTCTGAGGTTATGCATAGGTCTGACTTCCAGCCCTACTG
>JAYRBT010000001.1:34138326-34176373 GCA_036023395.1 Myiotriccus ornatus | reverse complement strand
AGTTATATATTGTTGACCTTTTGATGCAAATTCCAAAATTCTGAGGTTATGCATAGGTCTGACTTCCAGCCCTACTGGGCCTTTGTGAGCTGTCAGTGAGGATGGTGGAGCTGGCCAGGCCATCTGGGAAATTTTTCTCCAGGTATCTGCTTGTGATCTAGCACTAAGGAGTGTCATGGCTTGGGAGAACTGACTACATACTGAGTGAGCCAACAACTGCTTTTTGTGAAACTGTTAAAAACCATAAATACTGATATACAACTATTTTATTTTACTTTTAAGGTATATTGTTCTTATGACTTTGCAAGACAGGAACGAGAAGCTTTTTTACCGAGTGCTGACCTCTGATATCGAGAGATTCATGCCCATCGTTTACACCCCAACGGTTGGGCTGGCATGTCAGCAGTATGGTTTGGCTTTCAGGAGACCTCGGTAAGTGAAGAGACTATGATTGCCCCTTTTTTAATTTTATGTGAATATTTCTTTATGTGGGTGGGTCAAAACATCTAAAACTCAATCTCTCATCAAAAGATGGACCAGCAAGCAATGCTGTGTGTGTACATTTGATGATGAGCTGGGGAGTAGAGAACAGCTCTGCCTTCTTCCTATAAACAGAGTGGTTTTGTTCTCAAACAGTGCTGTACAGTCTGTGCAGCTTTAGTTCCAAACAGCTCGCTGAACTTGTGGCTGCACCCATTTCCATCTGCTGTCTCAGGAGCACCGAGTGCCTTCTGCACTGCTGCTGCTCGAGTAATTATTGGGGTTTGGATACACTGTGCTGATTTTGAACTTTTGTATGCACTTCCACAAACCACCTCACAAGAATCATTGTTATAGGAGGTGCTGCTCTGCACCAGTGCCTTCTTCTCTGCTCAGAACACTTAACTGTGTAAATTCATGCAACATTAAACACTCTGTACCACGTTGGAAGTCCCTATTCTGCATAATTCTTTTTAATGATTAATACTTAGATAAAGCCCTCATTATCATTCTGAAATACATTTTAGTCCTGGTATGGAAATTCAATGCTAAGGTTCAGTTTTCTTTCTCTTTCTAATAAGGTTCTTATTTTAGCTTATACCATTTTCAAAGCACTTTACAAGCATGAAGTACAGGCAGTTTCAGCTGAGAATAGTGTTATTGGTGAGAATAGTGTTATAGGTAGGCAAGTTCTACTGACTGACTTAATGTCACCAGGGGACCCTGAGGCAGACCTCGAAGATGTAAGGACTCTGCAGACAAATAATGAGTAACATATTATGGATAATTCTTAGCAAACATGCTTGCTTCTGCTTGTCATCAAAATTTCCAGTAAAGCCACTGTATTCCTTCACATGAGCTGCTCCTCAGGATTGCTTTTTGGCTTGTGTCTATTGCATTCTGTGCCCTCATATGCAGTTTCTCGATCTGCTGGACTGTGGTGTAGTTATTTATCTAGTCAAGCCTTGACCATATCTCCTTTTCCTCCTCAGTGGATACAAAGAAACCAGAGAAGGAATTACTCTTTGTATGGGGGGGACACTTCTGGATGTGATTGAAAGGTACCAGAGATAAGAGAGCCCAGTCTGTGTCTCCAGGTGTTGAGCTGTGAGCACTGTCAGGCAGGGAAGAGCACACTGATGGTTCTCAGCAAATCAATATTCATGCAGCAGTTCCTGCTGTACAGCCACTGTCTTTGTCTCTAGGCTACCTTTGTCTTGCAATAGGTTGAAATAATATTTGGGAGCTTTGCTTCTTTTATTTTCCATTCATTGTTATTTTCAGGAAAGCAGGGATGTCTTTCCATATACTGAACTGTTTCTGTAGTTGTTGCTGTTGGAGAATTTCCCTTCCTGTAACTCACATCTTTCTCATGTTTTAATCCACAGTATTTTACCAGTGTGGTAAGAACATCTGTTCCCTTAGTCTGACAGTTTTGCTGCTGAATTTGGACTGGGGCTGTTTCCAGCCCATGGCTTCAGCAGGAAAGGGCAAATGACCATGCCCTTAGTTCTCTGGATTTCCGATGGTGGTGAGTTTGTTTCCCTGAAGATGCCGAGTGAATTTCAGCCTAGCTTCAGATTTGGTTTTAATCAAAGTTGTTTTAGCAAAATAATGTTTTTATTGCAAAAAGAGCTGTTATATCATGTAAAGTGATGAGATTAAAATGGGAAGCATTAATATGTGCTTTTTTTTCCCAATCTGACTCTTACTATCATGGAGTATATCTTTTCCTCTCCTGGAGCATATTACATACATTAGGAGTTTGCCTGCAAGATACATAGTCCAAGGTAGGATGCCAGCACTTTCCTCTAGAATGAGTGGGACCTTCAGATTTGGGGAGCTCAGGAATTAAGATCTGAGTTTGAATTTTTAGCTCTTCCCATGCTATCCTAACTCCACTGGCAGTCTGAAAAGCTGATTCTTCTAACTTAATTTTATTTAATTTTATTTGTATCAGAAAGTTTTTAAAACAAAATGACACTCATGTGTCGAATATATTTCACCCTGAACTGGAGAGGATGTCCAAGCCATTCAGTTTTGCTCAGCCATCACAGGAATCCTTATCATTTAATGCTGTTCATTAACTGGTAATGTTTTATTTTAAATCTGCAATAAAGCTACCCTATGCAGCCCATTGCAGTACTTAACTTTCATATAAATAGAAAATGTTTTTCCCCTTGTATGTAACCTAAATGTTCTTTGCCAACATCACCCTCTTGACATTAGCATTTTCACAATAGAAGAAAGGGATCACGTTGAGCCTGGTGGTTTTCTTGCCTATAGTTTGTGCTGCTCTGCCCTGCTGTTCCCACTCTGGAGTGTCCTGTTTGGCTACATTTCTCCTGAAATACACCACAGAAGAGTGAGCACCACTTTGCCACAGAGGACTGGCAGTGTTGAAGAGGTCAGAGCAGTCAGTTTAGTTATGCTAACACGTCCCAGCATGCCCTTGCCTTTTTTGGCATTATCAGAGTGGTCTGGTCGCTGTAATTTATTTTGTCATCTCCCTGTGAATCTGTTCTTTGAGACAATTACCCCATCAGATATGTGCCACTCTAGAATTGCGCTTAGTATTTCTCCTCACTGCGCGTCCTGCTGTGAACTCTGTCCTGTTGTGTTAGGGTCATTCTCTCCATGGAATCAATGTCTTTTGTCCTCTGGAGTGCCGCAACTCCCAGCCCGACTCTTTGGGCAACAGAGAGCTGATTTGAATGTTTGCTGTAGTAATTACCTTTTCATCCAAACTGTCACAATTAATGCTGTTAATCAGGGAGGAGAGATATCTGTTTTAAAAGCCCACGTATACTCCAACATGGATGGATGTGCCCATATAGCACGGCTTATGGTGCAGAGGGAAGTCTGCAGAATATGAGGCAATCTGTCTGCGGCCACAGCAGCAGCAATTAGTGACCTGTGGGCACAATTAGCTTCTTCCCCGTGTTGAGATCTTTCTCAGCGCCATTAGTGCTTGGCTTTATATTTGAAGGTTGAGCTTGGAGAGATTAAAGTGCAAGTAACTTGCTTACAAGCAGCTCTTGTACAACAGCATCCAAAACCAGTCTGATGATGTCCAGCAGGGCTTCTCTCATCAGAATACATTTATCAGTGTTTGCATGACTGCAGATTTTTTTTGTCAGATACTGCCGTAGTAACTGCAGAACTCAATGCCTCTTTTACTTTTCTTAGTCTTTACCTACAAACCCTTAAGGGTAGATCTGTTACTTGCACTTTTATGGTGCTGGTCTCCAGAGCTGTGCTTCCAAGTCAGGGCTCCAGCGTTCTCCCTGCCAGCAAGCAGATTTATCTGCTCCAGATGGAATCAGACACCTGATGTTCTTTGCTTTCAAAAAGCTATGCAGCCAGCAGTCTAAAAGCACAGCCTTTCTCTATTTACAAGTAGAAAAGAGCTACTAGGAAAAAAAAACTTGCAAACATCTAGCACTTCTCATGCTTCCCTATGATGCCCACAGTCTCCCCACTTCTGGTGGGCCAGGCAGAACTCCTGATGCCCCTCGTTCCTGTCTCTGCCTTTCCCAAACTCCCACTGCTTTTCTCTTCACTAGCTGCTTTAAATTCTTCAAGCAAGACTTTTTTTCCTGTGGCCTCAGACTTTTTCCTATGCAATGAAACCTCAAGGGTTTAGAATGACTGAAGTAGAGGTGGAACCATAAAATTAGTAAAAATTACATTAAGACACTGTTGTCTGAGAGCTCTGAAGTTTTGGCTGGAAGGTGTCTATGCTGAATACATTTTTCCTATCTTGTTTTCCAGGCAGCTACCTGGTGATTTAACAGTATTTGTTTATTCAAAGCCATGCAAGAAACATTACAACCTTCAGGCTAAAGTACAGTTTCATTTTGCATTCTGAATTTTTGAAATAAAAAATATAAATTATTGTGTGATTTGTAAGTACAGGTTGAAGTACCAAGCAATAACACCTCACAGTAATGATTAAGGATCCTGTCAAAATCAAGGGTGATCCAGACTTAAGGGAGATTTCTTGCAGAGTTGTCCAGCTGAAAGGGATGTGTTTAAGCAGGAGCAAGCTGCTCAAGGCACGCGGATGGCAGGTTTCCTTATGTGCAGCAGCAGAGATAACACAGCTAGCTTCAGGCAAAGGACAGGTTACCCTAGGTACTAAGGAACACAGGCCTTGGAAGTGGTTTTTGCTTTTCAAAGCCCGGGGATCCTTTATCCCCATCAGAAACTTGGTAGAAGGAAAGAATGAAATACAACAGAGTTGGGCTTGCAACATTCTGAGACTTAATGAGGGAAGGAAGGAGAAATCTTTGTTCTTCAATCCCATTAACAGATAGAGTCACTCTTTCCTTAGGAAATGTTTCTACCACCCAAGCTTTCAGACTGTGGTCAAGAGTCCTTTTTGCTTTAGAGTAAGGATATAAAGGCCTCTACGAAGAAAAGTTCGTGGTAGTATTTTGATCTTTTTTTTTCCTTTTTTTACTCCTTTTTTTTCAACGTAAATGTACATAGTCGATATCCTGGGGGTTCTTATGCAGCACAGGACTGAACATGTGCAATGCTATTTAAAAGGTATGTTTTAAGCCTGAGTATCTCTTTTAATTCTGAGTGTCTTTGAAAGAGACTAAATTTTTTCACAAAGAGAAAGCAGAGTGGAAGCTTATCTTAGGGCATGGAATCAGGATTTTATTTCTTCTGTGATAGGGATAGTTTATTACAGTGGCAAAAGACCATAGTCTCGAGACACTGGTTAATTCATGAGCATACTGGTATTTGAAAGTATAAACTCGTCAGCTGCTCCTCAAAAGCAGTTGGCATCCCCTGAGAGCAGGACTGGAAGAAATTGGTGTATCACCATTGGAGGAAAGTTATGAGGACAGAAGAAACTTGCCTAAGTTCACTTTTTTTTTTTCTAGAAATAGATATCCTTGAGGACTGTTTGCAGAACAATGCTAAACATGTTGGGATTAAGCTGAACCTGGAGAATGAAAGTTAACAGGATGCAGATGGTGTGAAAATTAAGTCTGACAGAATAATGATCTGTGTCTCTGATGAAAAATGAGCAAATGAAACATCAGTCAGTCTACAGAATTGTCTTGTCAGCGGGTCTGGCTCTGCTGAGTGGCTTTTTTTAATGGTGTTGTGCAGTCTGAGCAGCAGGAGTAAAAGTTGCCTGACATTTCTAGACACTTTAACCCCAAACAAAATGGAATTAGAACAAAGGTGTAAATCCTACAGAGTTGTCCCTAACCACAGAATTATCTGCACTCCCTCTTCTATAAAACAGTGGAGACCAGAAGTGAGAGAGAAGAGAGGGGTTTGGATTATTGTCCTGAAAATTTCTTTTGAAACCCCTTTAGGCAATCTTTACTTCTTTTAAAAACACTGGCTGTCATAACTTCTCTTCTTGCCATCAGTCTGGTTCAGCCTTCTTCCAGAGGCAGCTGAAATCAGTGTATGAGAAGATGAATGTATTTGACAGTGTGTTCAGGTAACCACCACAAACAGGCTGGTCTTGTAACAGACTGAAGGGGAGGGGTTGTCTCTGGAAAGTCTCATGGAAACCATGTGTAGTCAGGAAGCCCTGAAGAGGTTGGCAGAAGGTATAGGTATGAGACAGTCCTCAGTATGAGACAAGATTATTGAATGAGGAGTGGAAGACCATGGTTGGAGTAGGTGAAGAGAGAGCATTTAGTGCAGAGGGAGCCCCGGGCTGCTGAAAATGGCTCGGCCTGTGTGGAACTTCTTCTGAGAGCTGGAAAAGTAGTTCAGAGGTTTCCCCTGTGCTCACCCCACTTTTTCCAGGCAAGTCTTTTCAGCATGCTGTACCCCCATCCTTGTTCTGTCTGTTTCCCCTTCAGTGAAGTGTTTCCCAAAATGGGGAGAGGAGGACAGATTGGCTTCTGGGCATACAGAGAGAAGAGCTGGTGCATCTGAGGTTTCATGGAGGCTGAGGAATGGTATGGACACTGTTGGTGTTGTGAGGCCGTACCACAGTTATTACGTTACAATGGGAGTGAAAAAGGACTTCAGTCCATTTTTTTTTGTTAGAAAAACAGGCAGTGCTTCTTATTTCATATCTCCATTCTTTTCTCTCTCTCTCTCTCTCTCTTCCTTCTTATACTTAGAAAAATATGTGTGCGGGAGCTCTAACAACTATAAGAAACTTCCGTGGGCATGAGGTAAAATTTCAGAAGTTAACAGCAAATTCCATGTTAATTTATGAAGGTCAAGCTTTCTGCTGCTGTCAGAGGTGATTTAGATTTAAGTCTGTTGAAATTCTTACCAAGAGAGGCCCAAAGGAAGAGGTGGAGTCGCCAAACGAAAGAGATTGACCTGGTGAAGGAAATACAAGAGGATGTGTTTTCCTTTGATCTGGCATAAATCTATGCTGCTGCCACAAGAAACAACCCCACCTCAAACAAAAAATGCCAAAGACAGGGAGGAGGGAGAAGAATTATTTAGAATCATGAATACCAGGATGTAAATTGGAGGGGAAATGATGGTGACTATCATGAAAACCTTGAACAGAAGTATCCATTGGGCTGTGGAATAGCTGTGGACTGTGCTTCGTGACTTGGAGACATTTTTTGTGAGGGATAATCCTCTTTTTAACAGTTTAGTTCATGTATCATTTATATTAATAAATTATACATTTTATTATGTAATTTATATTGACTTTTATATGCCACTGCAAGGTGACTGAGGTGCAGCTCATGTTGCTGTGTAATGGCTGTGTCAGAGCTAGCAGGCTTGCACCCTTATGCTGTAGTAACAGGGCATCCGTTTCTGAAAGAGAGGGGATGGGCAGCTTGAAGACCTGTTTTGCATTTTCCAGATTCTTCCCTAGCAAGTCTGCATCAAGGGAGGGCTTCTGTGCTTTACCATTGTAATTCTTATATTCCTTAGGTTTTGCTGTGTTTGGATGTTGTTTCTGTGGTTTGGGTGTTGTTTCTGTGTGCAAGCACGTTGTCTGAACATTTTGACAAGTCGGGTCACGCACATCAGTACTGAGGTGGGCCCATGTGAGCCTCAGAAAGTTCGACAAGGTCAAGTGCATAGTCCTGCACTGGGACAGGGCAATCCCAAGCACCAAAACGGGCTGGGCAAAGAGTGGATTGAGAACAGCCCTGGCAAAAAGGATTTGAGGGGGTTGGTAGAGCCATTATATGACCTGTCAATGTGGACTCGTAGTCCAGAAAGTCTTCCGTATCCTGGGCTGCATCAAAAGCAGCATGGCCAGCAGGTTGAGGGAGGTGTTTCTGCCTCTGATCTGGTGAGACCTCACCTGGAGTGCTGCATCCAGCTCTGAGTCCCCCATCATAAAGATGTTGGACAGAGTCCAGAGGAGGCCACAAAGATGCTCAGAATGATAGAGCACCTCTCCTATGAAGACAGGCTGAGAGAGTTGTTCAGCCTGGAGAAGAGGAGGATCCAGGGAGACCTTATAGCCTCTTCCAGTAACCTAAAGGGGTCTACAGGAGAGCAGGAGAGGAACTTTCTACAAGGGCACGCAGTGATAGGATAAGGAGCAATGGTTTTGAAATGAAAGAGGATAGATGTAGATTAGATATAAGAAGCTTTTGACTGTGAGAGTGGTGAGCCACTGGCACAATTGCCCTGAAAAGTTGTGGATGCCCCAACCCTGTGAATGTTCAAGACCAGGTTGGATGGGGCTCTGAGCAGCCTGGTGTAGTGGAAGGTGTTCTTGCCCATGGCAAGGGGGATTGATCTAGATGATGTTTAAGGTCCCTCCAGTGCCAACCATTCTGTGATCCTATGATTCTATGACATGATTGATTGTAGAAGACTTCCTTTAAAAGCTGATGATATTTTCTGTATTTGCTGCAATTTGTGGCAAAAGTTAGATTTTTTTTATCAGCTGAGTTCGCTAAGAGTGTGCCAAGTTAATTTATCTGAAAGCTGATTGCTCTGGTATTGTCAAAATAATCTTTTTTTTCTTTGTCAGACTTTGTCCTACTTCTGTGTTCATTCTTGGGGATCCCTGCAGTGCACTTTAAAAGTGAAGATGTGGGTCTTGGAAGAATTTGCACAGTGCAGGAAGGAAATATAATCACATTTAACTTTGCAGGGATTTTTGATCCCTCCTTAACCTCTGTACTATCAAGTCAAACACAATACATTGTGTGCTTAGCAGTGAAAACAGATAAGGGCTCCTTGCTCAACATCAACTGAGCAACAGCACTAATTGACCATTTTAGCTTGTTTCTCTTTGTAACTCTGTAATCTTCCAATTACCGAGATACTGCCAGGATTCAACACACAGACAGGTTTAGGGCTGAACCTCAAAAAAGACAGAGGAAAATCAAGGCTGAGTCAGATTTTCCTGCGCTCAAAGTTGTTTTTGAACAAAGGGCTTCAAGTCCCTTGAGCATGATGAGCTTAAATGCAGCAAAGGATACTGAATTTGGGAAATGCCCACATTTGCTCGTTGGTGGAATCCCTAGATGGTGGGAATTTATGTCTCACCTTGAAGCCTGGTCCTTACCCATCTGCATCTGTAAACTTATGTGTGGGTGACAGAAGACAGTCTGGTTTCTCCCTCTCCCTCCTGCACATCAGCTAGAAGGGAGCCCTGGGTGCTGAGGGTAACCCAGAGTCAGACTCCATGCTGCAAACCTGCTTGGCTCTTCCCCAGCCCTTGGCTCCAGCAGCTCAGTACTTATGTAAATAGACCCTCTCAGAGGCCCTCCTTAACACAAGTATCGAAACACCACCACTGAAAAGGACACTGGAAAAATTCGGTTTGTTAAGTTTTAAAATACAGGGAGAATTTAACACCTAAATTACGCTATGACATGACAGTTCTCTGGTTCAACCAGAGAATGCAGTCCTGAGAATACAGTAGGGACAAGCAGCTCATGACAAGCCAAGAGCAACATGGGTCTGTTTGCCTCCTTCCTTAATGCTGGAATGTGGATAGCAGAGATCCACTGGGGACATGATTCCAACCCTCTGCATTTTGAGATTGCTGCATAATGACCAATAACAGTGGTTACTGAGCTGGTCTTTCTCCATCAACTCCACCCTGAGAGGAAGAAAGGACTATTTATTCTTTAGGCTGTTTCCTGACTAGCAGAACCAATAAATCCAAGATTACTCCTCCTTTCTGTCCCCTGTCCCCTAGCATTTCATATTTATGATACCTTCTGTTCCCTTCCACATCTCCTTCATCCCTTTTCCATATTCACCTGTGCTTCATCTTAACCACCCATACCAGCTTGTGCTCCTCCCCTTCCCTCACCCATTCCTTAGGGAGCAGCTAGCACAGCTTTCAGTGCTCTGCTTGCTGTCCCCTCTGATTTCCTGTCTGTACCTTTTAGATCCTGCCCCATAACCACTCCTTTTTCTCATTTGGTTCCCTCTACGGTCACCTTTTCCTCCTTTTCTCTGTCTTGTGCTTAGTCCTGCAGCCCAGGAAAGCTCTGATGTTTTGCTGGGGCTGGGTTAGTGAGGCCTGAGTGGGTACTGGATGGGAAGCAGCACATGTTGGGTGTACCACAAGCTGTCTTTTTGGCCAACTGTCAGAATGATTATCAGAGGAAGGCCTGTGTGCCCCTCCACAGAGTGGTGGGGACATGAACCCCTTTAGCTATTTATCTCAACAGTAATTTTCATAAAAGGGTGTAGGAACAAACATCTTTGAGACCTTTGCCGTTCTGATAAATTTGTTGAAATGAGCCTGCAGGAGAGAGAGGACACAGAGTTGTTGTATAATTGCCTTTTTCCTGGGGAAAAACAAACAAACAAACCACAAAACAAAACAAAAAACCCTACTAAAATTAGTACCTAGTATATGAGGAGATAGATCCAAAAGCTTTGTTTTAGGCTCTGATCTGCTGTGGCAGGGATTGGACTGTATCAAAGCACAGGGAGGACTACAGCTTGCACTGAAGCCTGTGTGCGCTGCTCTCTGCGTTTGGGTGCAATCACTCTTATGTGCTCAGTCAAATCTCCCTGTTCTTTGGCAGTTTCCTACAGCTTAGCAGCTTGCTGGCCCTTGGAATCATGGATATTTCCCTCTGTAGGTTTGTGTGGTTTGTGTGGATAGTGTATCTTTCATTATTGTACCTTGAAGCCCGCATCTTCTGGATTTCACATTGAATTTTGGGTTTCCTGCCTAAAATATAAACATTAAGGACATTTATAGTAGTAATGCAATCATTCACCTTGCAGATCATTTGAAATTAAATCTCTTAGTGATAAATCTCTGTACAGATTTCATTAATAGTTGATTGTGCTTGGTTTCTATTATTTTTTCATCAGTACCTCAGAGTACTGTTCAGCATCCTTCAATTTACAAAGAAAATTATCTAAAACAACAGAAAGTTCTTGGCTTTTATTATAAACAAATCTGCAAAATATAGCTGATGAATCACCACAGAGATTTTGTCCAATCTGATGATTAATTGTACTGTATTTAGACAAATCAGTGCATGCTAGCACATACTGTCTCTCCGAAGCCTGTAGCCCCCAGGCATTTGTAATCTCAAGCTCCCTAAAACAGCCAAGCAATTTCAAAGTTTATTTTGTTATTCTGAAGCCTTTTGTCCTGTTCTGGCAGAGACCAGAAAAGAAAAAAATCAACAGTGGGGGTGCAGCTGGTGGAAATGTCTCTAAAGACTCCTATTGCTCAACCTGTCACTTTTGTATACAATTTTTGAAAGTGTAAATAAATAAACCCAAATGTAGGGCTTTACTGTAAGCACATTTTATTACATCTCTAGCACAGGCTGGCCTGTAATCCAGAGAGGGTCCTCCAGCCTGTTCTCTGGTGCAGCAGTGAGAGTCTTCTGTGGTTAGTGTGCAATAAAAGCCAAGTCCATCAGCTGATCCCTCCCTCGTGTGTGTCCCTTTTGCAGCGTTGAACAGCCAAAATACCTACCAGTCAGCTGGGCTTGGGGCATAATTCAGCCAGACTGCAAAGAGCACAGTGGCGTGCAGCAGCAGTCAGCATCCTTCCACAGCGGCAAGCCAACTTGTTTTTTAATTTCCTGAGTGTGAAAATAATTTTGACATGTGAATTTCAACATTACGCTGAGACAGTCTTGCTCAAGGTTTTCCAAGAGCATCATGCCTTTCTATAAGGCAATGGCTGTGATCACTGCAGGTCAGCTTGTGCCATGCCTGTCCAACCTTGTGTCTCACTGTAGGTTTCTGACTGCTGTCTCACAACTTTGTTATGGCTGTTCAACAGCAGCCTGGTGCAGGCTGTGGTGCTGGCAAGGATCTGACTCATCTCTTTTGTTTGTTGCTTTTTTAAGCCATGGTTTCCCATCAACTTCCTATGTCTTCTAAGGGAAGTCCAGTCTCAATTAAGCTAAAACACTCAAAGACTTTTATGTGGGCAGAATTTCATCACCTTCAGGTTGCAAGTGGAGACGCTTAACCTTTGTCCTGAACATTTTCGTTCTGAGAATGAGCCATTCCTATCCAGATGAAAACACTGACTCATGATGCCTGCTTGCCTGATACAAGCATTAGGAATACGTGCACTTCCTTAAATGCTAACTCACCTGATAGTTTTTATCATCTCATCACTTGTGGAGCAAATTTCCCTCATAGCACCCAACTAGAAGTTAAAAAGTACAAAGAAAATAAAGTAAATGAAACAAAACCTGAGTTTTGTTGCCATATTCATGGTCTAGTTTTGCAGTTCACTGCACACTGGTACGGCAGCACACACACAAGGAGCCAGATTCCTTGGAAGGACTATTTGATGGCTGAATGAGAAGCAGTGTGTAAGTATGTGGAGAATTAGGCACCTTAGCTACTATACTAATCTGCTTCCCCTCATCAGTTCCTCTTCTCAGGAACAAGTAATTACGTAAGGCAAAGCCTGATAGCCCATTAAAGAAGACACCTCTTTTCTGATATGCAATAAACAATGGACTGATAGCTGTGCAAAAAGCACATGGAATTTGCAGTTGAGGTTTATTTGTGTTCATCGTGCTATATACCAATCCCTGAGCAAGTCTGACCATTGCAGTGTGAGTAAATATTGAATAATGCTGCAAAGACATTCCTGCTTACTGAGGAGGTATCTCTTTCTCCAGGGAAAAGTCCTTTTGGAGGAGCAAGCAAGGAAAAGAAGGATGAAACTGCAGTATTTGAGTTAGGAGGATTGTGTTTTTCAACTCCTGTCATCTTAGGATGCAAAGGCATTGATTGCATTTGTTTGCATTGAATTTCTGTTTGATTTCATGTCAGAGGCAGCAGTGGGCTAGAAAAGTGAGGCAAGACCACACCAGGAGGGTTGCAAACACAGCCACTGGAGCACTGGTAATTTCCAAGGAAAAGCTATTAGGAGAGCGAGGGAGACTTTTGGGTAAGAGGGAAGGGAGGAGAGGTTTGGATCTGTGAGGAAAGAAGTTGCATAATGTTTTTCACTCCCCTCTGTGCTTTGGGAAATGAACATTCCCTCTAAATAAACAATAGTGCTTTAGAGATAGCACTGCTGGCTCCACTGGTTTTTCTAATGGGAGTTAGCTCACAGGTCAGCATTGCTAACCAGGAATATCTGGTGCACACTACTTAGCCTTTTTAAAGAAGTAACTGCTTATTGAATGAAAGGGTTAAAGAATAATTCTGTTTCCTAATATCTGAGATGTTAAAATTAATTCCTTCCCAAATATCTAAAAGAATCATAGAATAATAGAATGGTTTGAGTTGGAAGGGACCTTAAAGATCATCTAGTTCCAACCTTCCTGCCATAGGTGAGGACACCCTTCACTAGATCAGGTTGCTCAAAGCCCCATCCAACCTGGCCGTGAACACTTCCAGGAATGGGGAGTCCCCAGACTCTCTGGGGGCAAACTGTTCCAGTGCCTCACTGCCCTCCCAGTAACGCATTTCTTTCTAATATCTAATCTAAACCTGCACTCTGTCAGTTTAAAGCCATTATCCCTTGTCCTATCACTACATGTCCTTACAAAAAAATATGAATGTTACTCTAAAAAGGTATCACCAGTATCTAGCACTGCTTCCTCTGGGCATCAAATGTGCCATGTTTTCCTTGTCTCCAAACTCTTTATGAAATGAGCCTTGCAGTTAAGGGATTGTCTTCATTGTGAGACTTTCAGAAGGTCATCAGGATGGCCAAGATCTAATCAGTACTGAGGACCAGAGCAGGATTCTTCCCATGGCTCATGTGTAGCTTTAGTATTCTTGGAGTACTTCCATGAAGACAGTCAGGGCAATACCAGAAAAGAAACTATGATGTCCCTGGCTTAGGGATGAGAAAAGGTCTTGTATAGTGTACATGAACATACTCAAGCCCTTCGATGGATTCTGCAATGACCTGATGGATCCCACAGGCCAGTTCGGGCAGCTTGACTGGACTTCCTGACATCCACACAGAAATACTGCCTCAGTGACAAATTAAGAAGCTGTAACTCTCCTTGAAGTTTCTTGGACACTTACTGATGTGCTCAGTGGCACAATAAAATCTAATCTGACCTCTACCCTAACAGATGTAGTGACACCTGTGATGTTGATGGACTGAATATGAGACTGCAGCTCTGAAACCCTAATGAATGCAGATTGAAGCACTCCCCACTGTTAATCACCCCCACAAAGCTAACAGCTCTCTGAAGGTTATTATTTAACCAGAAATAGTGACACAGTGTCTACATTCTAGCTTGTCGGGGCAGTTAATTTTTACTAAGCTCTATTTCTTGTAGTTTTGTCCCCATGCATGACTGAACCCATGTAGAATAGCAGGTTCCTGGGCACAGGTGAGTTTGCTGGTGAGGAAAAACAAGTTGTGTCTCTACCCCACACAATGGCCGTGTTGCATGACTTGGTCAAAATTACTTATATTTTTAGCATTTTATTTTAATTGAATTTTTGTTATTGAGTCCAAATGAGACCAAAGGAAAACCGCTTCATTTCTTTTTGTTTCTTTGAAGCAATTTATCCACTTCAGTCCCAAGAGAGATGAAGAACGCAAGGTGATAAAGGCAGAATCTGTTGCTGAGGTTTCATTCCTCTTTCAGAATGCTTAGGCTGCATCTTTTCTGTGGAAAAATCAATTTAATTCATTTTGTTACCACTTGGATGTTTCTTATTTACTACTGCTCCACATAGACCAACCTGTTCCTCTTAGTATTCAGAACTTTACTGTTCTCAAAGGCACAAATAAGCTTTTGCTCCTGTTACCTCTCCTATAATCATAGTTGGTCACTGCATACTCATTCTGCAAATGGAGTTCCAGCTCACCACTACCAGGATGCCCTTCTGAATGCTTGAACACCTAATGGGAGTCCGCAGAGCCTCAACCAGATTCAGGAATGTGCTTCAGCTGGATGCCTAAAGGCATTGGAAACTTCTGTGTTTTTTGAAACTGGGCCCTTGGCTCTTTGATTCAGCATTAGTGAAATAAGAGGCTTGCTTAGATACATGCCCACTTCCTGATGCGGTTGGGTCAGTGAGAGGTCACTTTCCCCAGATAGTTCACCATTTCTGCTCCTGAAGAATCTGGTAGTGGCATTAGAGTGTTAATTGTTAATCCAAATTAAGCCATCTGATTTTGCCTGAAGGAAAGTAAGGAGCAATTAACATCAAATACATAATATTAAGGAAGGGAACGCAAATTCTGAGAGAGGTGTCTATCCGTACTTGGCTTTCAGTCACCAACCTGGCTGTCTTAGCCAAGTCAATCCAATGACAGCTGTGAGAGTCCCAGTCCCAAGGAGTATACTCAGATCAGTCATCAGATTTTGGAAGACCAAGGCTGAACTCTCTCTACTGGTATATCTGGGTCATGGATTGGAGAGCAGACCACTGCCCTCCTCATACAAGGTCAGAGTCAGGGGGCCGTGGTTATCTGCCCTCTCCACTTTGTATGAAATGGCTCTCTGTTCCCAGAGCCACAGGACGAGCAGTGGGTGGACAACTGGGCTCAGCTTCTGCTGTGAGCACAGGATGTCCTTCAAAGGTTAAAGAGCTGGTGGACTCCCTCAAGCACTGAAGAGATGTGAATATATGAGGCACATGGCTAGACACTTACGTAATAAGTTTCTTTATTATTTATAAAAGATATTACCCTAAAACAATACCATTATTTTTAAAAGCATATCACAACTTGAATTATCTGCAATGTTGTTTCTAATTTATACTTTTCATTCCTAGTTAATAACTACTCTCTAAACGTAGATGGCAGCAGTACAGTACTCCCTTTTTATAAAGATTGACATCTGTGAATACTGCCTTTGAGACAGACCATGTGTATGTGATTAGTTCATTGGTTACTGGCACAGTGTTAAAGAAATGCACTGAATAAACGAGCCGTTACTTTCCCTTTTTTTTCCTTTCTGATCTGTGTGATTGTGACTGGATCAGTGTTGAAGTCAGCACTTTTATTTTTCTTCCTTTGGAAGTACAGGGCATTTTCATTCAGAATCCCTCAGTTGACTGTGGGAAGATATCTGCCCCCTAAAAGAGTCATGTGAGATAAGCACTTGCCAGAGTGAGTAGCCCAATTATGTTTGATTATCCATCACTCTTATGGACTTAAAACGGAGGTTGTTTTCAAGCTTCCTTTACCTAATATTTCACATTAGAACTCCAAATTGTGACCAGATATGAACTTTCTGTGGCTGAGCAATAGTTGACAGATGTAAGCAGCAAAAATGCATCTCTGTGTTGTTCCAACTGTTACTAGTCGCTGGCACAGCTCCTGCTTTTGTGGGTAGATAACAAGGCAAGAAAAACGGGTGTCTCCTCCTGCCAAGGGGAGTCCTCAAGTTAGAGCCATTGATCTGTGCTGATTAGACAGCATTGTGAACAGCGTAAGGAATTTTCCCTGAGATGGGTATGGAGGAGGTTGGTTCTTTTGGAGTTAGAGCAGCCTGAAAAGAACTTAAAAAAAAAAAAAAATCCCAAAATACTAGAGCAGAGATCAGTCAACGTAAATAATGCTCTCCTGGGTATTGGAAGAATCCCTGCTAAGGTTACTATTTTTGGTAACAACAGCAAAGAGGTGAAAAAAATAAGCCACAAGTCTAAAACCTGTTTCAAGAATGATCTCTTTCAGCTCCTAATTTTATTAAAAAGGAGGCATTTTTGGTTAAACCTTGGAGACCTCTGGGTTGACCTTAGTGCAATCAGGTATACTGTTGTCCATGTAAACACTTCATACTGAAGTAACAATCAAACACTTAATTTTCTGCTTCACTTCTCCTAACTTTTCATGGTTTTCATTTGGTCAGTGTCAAAAACTGGGGTCAGATATTAATGAAAAAAACAGAAACAGCGTTGAAAGAGCAGGTTTGGCTTCATCTAAGCAAATGCCATGGCAAATGTTGATCCAGTCAGATCCAACTGGAGTTCTGTTGACTAGAGAGGGGACCCAAAATCTCTAGCTCTGCAGTAGCTATACCCACTGTGTGAGAAGAACCATGCTTTCATTGTTTGAATGGCCAGCTATAAGCTCCTCAGGAAAGAACAATGCATATGGCAAAACCAGCATTCTCCCCTGTGCTCATCAGAACTGCACTAAGGCAGAGTTTGCTCCCAAAGCAAAGATGTTTCACAAGGGTTAAATGCAGAGAGTTGCCTGGTTTTGTGATCAGGAGCTCATTTCCCTGCATTTTCAAGTTCACCTGCTTTATTTTATCTTGGAGTTATTAATTTTATTACAAGACTTATTTTTCTTCTTTCTTTCTCTTTTTTTTCTTTCTTAGGGGATTATTTATCACCATCCATGACCAAGGCCATATAGGAACAATGCTAAACTCTTGGCCTGAAGAAAATATTAAGGTATGTGTCATGCCTTCTGCGGACTGGGAAATTACAGGGAGTTGGATGCAATGGGGCTTTTAATGTAACTGCTTGGCATCATTTTCAGAATTGGCTATTTAAAAGGACAAGTAAAGAATTATTCCCTTCCTCAGAGAATTCTCAGTCTGGACTTCAATTGAGCTTCAGTTTCTAGTCCAGTTGGGACTTCAGAGACTTTTGTCATGTGTATGTGCAGTCAAGAACAACTTTTCCAAAGGTAGCGGGATCTTAGTCAAAAAAAAAAATGGGCATGATAATAAATTTGTACAGAATAGGGGTCCGAGTGAAAAAATAAGATACATGTGTTGAAGAATTGTGTGGCTAACTTGTAACTTGTCAAATGTACCAAAGCTCTTTAAGATATCTCTGCAACCAGTGCTTGTAGGACTCCTTCCCAAATCCAGTGAGTCATGCAGCATCAAGAATACTGGCAACTCTGCAAATCATATTTGATATCCAGCAGCTGAAAATATTACTGACACCCCACCCAAAATGTATTCTTGTGAAGTGTTTTTCACTAGAGCTCAGGGCTGGCCAAGTCCCTGGCATGAAATAAAGTCAGCACTTTAAGCAGATCTTGCCAGTCACCTCACCTTCTTCTATCAGTCTGAAAGTACATGTGCCTGGGAATTTCCCTGGCTACTGACAGAGCTTTGGTCCCCTATCAGTCATCTGCTTCTTTCAGAAAGAAAAGTTTGGCAGCTGAGAAAATCTTGCAAGCATTTTCCACTTCTAAAGGGGGGGAAAAAAAAAAGAAATTTAACATGTTTTCAGAAAAAGTGATCACATTCATATAACTTTGTCTTTGGAACCATGGAGAACTGATGCAAATTAGGTATTTTGTCCTTGCTCTGTCCAAAGATCTCAGTATTTCCATTTGTTTCCAACTCAGGACCGTGAGCAGAACTCATTATGGCTAATAGACATGTTTTTGCAGATGGGGAAACTGGCATAGAAAGATTAGAGACTGTTGTTGAGAGAGCCCTCTCTGACACCAAAAATAGACCATAGGAAGGGCAGTGATGCATGAAAGAGATTCGGACTATCTACTTCCCAGATTGGCCAGACTATAGAGGCAACTAATTTTATCAGGATTGTTGTTATGGACCACAGGGTTCCCTGTATCTTTGTGCACACACTTGTCCGTGCCTGAACTGGTAGGCACTGGAACACTTGAAATTTTGAGCTAAGTAGGGAAGCACCTGGACTGCACCTAAGTCCCTGGAGGGACTCGGTTTTTTTTTGAAAAGGCTGAACACCACCACCTGTAAATTCCATTAAAGACTGTGTAGAAATATCTGGAGATGCTGCCCACATTTTGCAATCTGGCTCATTAGTTTCATGGCAACAGTATTCACTGTAAAAGAGAGGAATCTGGGCCACAGGCTTGGATCTTCTTGCCTGGAAGGGCTGGAAGGGTGCTGGTGCTCCGCTTAGAATAGCAAAGCCTAGCCAAGCTCTAATGAGCCCTGCCTTCACTCCTCCTATCAAATCTGGACTGCCCTGAAAGAATCATAGTGCCAGAAGCAGAGCAAGCAAGAAGAAGCCATTTCTGGACATACTTATGTAGGAATGTGAGCAGTCTGTGTGTCTTCCAGGATAGTGAATGAATCCTACTATGGGAATTGGTGCTCCAGATAAATACTTTGATTCATTAAAACTTTTTTTTTTTTTTAATATTCTCTTCATAGTTTGAATAGCAACTCCATATAATTTCAGGATAAACCTGTAGCTGTGCTTGCTGCTTCCTATTCCCATTACTGCCTTTCAGTCCCAATTGCATCCTCTGGGTGTGGTAAAGTGAGTGCACACCCAAAACCAGATGCAGCCCACCCCAAAAGAGACTTTCCCATTACTAACACTTCACATTGACTCAGAAGGAAAAGAAAATAGAAAAATGTTCAAAAAGGGATGGGATGTGTGTACAGTTTATGTTGAATAAGAAAGGACACTGAAATAGACAAGTACGATTCTTCCTGAAATCAGAAAGTGCAGCAAGAGGTTTATTCCATTCCTAAAGAACAAAATGCTCCTCCATCACAGCAGTGAACTAATGCATCTTTATTACCCCCCCTCTCCCCAAGGAAGTACATCTATTGAAATAGTCTCTAATCTCCAATTCTCATATTTCTCACTAAAGCACATACATGTATGACCCAAGTTCAAGTTTAGCCTTAACTTTGCAGATCAGCAAATAAAGAACTTCTTTGCAGGCTCCTCCTTTGAAATCCAACCTAAGTTGTGCACTTGAGTCCCCCTCCATCTGATAAACCATTTGATGTGAGCAGTCTGTTACCTGAGCTGCTGGGACAGTGCTGAAAGTTGAAGTTCATTATTGTATTTACAGCTTTTCTCCCACGGTGGGATTGGACTCCCAGTATATTCCTATACTTATTGGATTTCAGAACTACCCCAAAGAGTTCCTGATCCTGGGACAAAACCAGCAAATGAAGTAGTGAACTTAAAAATTGTGAAGTTTAGTCACATTGTCTTGGTCATTTGCCTCCTAATGTCTCAATGTACAGTGTGGGTTGAACAGCTCAATTCTAGGCTTCTAATTTGGGCAGCATTAAGCAGACTTTTATTTCCCTTCTTGTCACAAAGAAAGTATGTGATAACAAGAAAAACCTAAAATTATGTATAAGAGCTTTCGGTGACATAGCACCATACAGTATTGCTGAAATGCATAAAATCAGTTGCACAAGAAGTTAAATGGCAGTTGTTAACTACCAGCTGAGTGGGAAAAAAAGACCCCACCCAGGGTGGGATCAAAAAGAAAACCCAGGTGTTTTGTTTATCTGATGTTGACTACTCCACAACTACTCTACAACTGTGTGAAGACATGAGCCTCTTTCTTCCACAGATGCGGTTCATAAGCACAAACACTTTTTTTGCCTAGAAAAAGAGATGAAAAAATCAAGGCCAGATCTCTTTTGTGATGCTTCTTGTTATATAGCTGAGGATGCACAAAAAGCCATGCTGGTTGGGCTCTGCAGAAGCAAATTGAAGTGCTGGCAAGCAGAGCTGCTGCTGCTCTCATGCTGTCAGCAGCTACCCATCAACCACATTTTCTCTACCCCCAGAAATGAACTGCTCCCTGTCACTAACAGCGAATTAACATGTGTCATGTAGAAGGAGCACATCACCACCACGCAATGCATTTGCAAGTGGCATTAGTGTGAAAACAGTGAAGCTGGTTTTACTGCTAGAGCCTTGGCAACTCCATATAACAGTCTTTTTTGATCCTCCTAGGCTATCGTGGTGACAGATGGAGAGAGAATTCTTGGTTTAGGAGATCTAGGAAGTTTTGGCATGGGTATCCCAGTCGGGAAGCTTGCTTTGTACACAGCTTGTGGTGGAGTTCACCCACAACAGTGTCTCCCTGTCCTGCTTGATGTTGGCACAGACAACGAGGTAAGACATTTTTTCATAAATCTGATGTGAGGGGAGAAAGAATTGATATTAATGCTTAATTGAGTCCAGTTCCTTAAATGTGGAGGCAAAGCCAGAGACATCCAAGATGAGACAATGGCTAGACCAGCACGGCAGGGAAGTGGGAAGGTCTAATTCCTGATTAAGGCATGAGAAACTTTTACTTTTATGAGGAGCTGAAATAAACACTAAATAGACTCAAAGTCCCCCAGTGAGAAGACTCAGTGTGTTACCAGTTGGAGCTGAAGGGTCAGCTCCATCTTTCAGCATGGCAAGGTGAGTTGATGGGCTTTGTACAGGAAATTCCAGATTTATTCTTCCTCTGGTAATGGTGAGTAAACAGGCAGATATTCATGTCTGTGTAGAGGTGACTATATTCCAGAATTGGAGAAGCCCTGATGAGTGGTTTGGGAATGATTAATTTCACTGTTTTGTCAGATTGCACATGTTACTGCACATGATAACCAAGCAAGAAGACTCCATCTGTTAGCAGATTATTACCTTATGAGTCTGGCTCAGAAAGGCCAAAGTGAAACATTCTAGCAATGCCAGAATGGACATCTGTGAGGATGTCTTTTTAAAATTAATATCCTATAGCTATTTGTGATGGCCTGGTTTGTCCATTTTTTTAGAATTTACTTGTGCCTCACATGACCCCAAGTAAACCAAACACAGGTTTCTTGAGAGGAATAACAAATCTGGAGTACAAGAGCTTTAATTCCTTTCTGATGTTACCCCTTTAGCATAGTGGCCTGTCATGCACTTATGGAATATAGGTTGTCCTCATCTCAGCCTGATCCATGGTCTCTCTTGAAAAGGGGGAATCTGATCTTGGACCCTCTGAGACTAAAGCAGGAATTAAGTCTCAGTCTCTCACTTTTTGGAGTATCAGTAGAGCATTGTACTTGACTTTGGGTCCCCCATCTCTTCCTTCTCCTCCGTGCTGGTCTGCACACCACCAGTGCTAGCATGCTCTGAGCCCCCTCAGCTGGAGTTTCCCCCCAGAGGGAGCTGGGTGACAGTGCTTCCCTTCCCAAGGGAAGCTTCTGATCGTGCATGACCATCTGTTTCTATCTCAGCATTCACAGGACACTAAAATCCAAAGTGGCACCAATGATTTTTAGGCCTCTCCAAGGGTCAGATGGCATCAGAAAAGGGGACTCACAGAGTCAGTGTTGGGAACTTCTGTACTGCCCAAGATCAGATGTAACTTAAATGTCCAGGAACTTCTCTTTGAGGTAATTTCTGCATCTGAGATTAAAATATAGAAGCTGCTTTTTTTCCAACAATATGAACAATATATTTCCTCACAATATAAATAATTTGTTTATTTATTTAATGGCTTTTTTGTGTGCATAAACCCAGATTAACTGAACCCTAAGCACATCCTAGCCCATCCTGCCCCACAAGTAAACTCCTTTATCAGTGCATAAATATGACACCTCTTATAGGCATTCATCCTGTTCATCTCTGCCTATTAATATCTGGTGAGCCAGAGATGACCATGTTGCTAATCCAGGAGCCTCAGGTAGAGCACAGTAAGTACAGCAGTTGTATTATATTTTTAATATTAGTTGCCAGTTTGTTTTTCTGACGGTCCATAATACATTGAATACGCTTTCAGCAAATCAGTCTTTTTTCTGAGCTTGTCATTTCTCAGCTTGTCTGGGGGAGAATTTTGTCTGTAGGAGAATTTTTGTACTCCATGAACAGGTCCCAGAGCACATGGTACTGTAGGAGCAATCAGTGAAGGAATGCAAGTGGGTTTCCCTTCTCTTCCATTACCCTGAAGAGCTAATGTATCAAACTCAAAAGAAAACCTCTTTCATCTTTCCTTCTAAGGGAAAACAGCTGTGGCTGTAAAAACAGATCTGATATTAGCATACCTGCCAATACTTACAGCCATATGGCTGCAGGACAATAGGTTTGAGATGGCTCATGACCATCTCATGTAGATGATTCAGTTCCTGAAATTGGATGGGAAGTAGAGTTGCTTTGCAGTGACTCACAGAAATGTTGGTCCACCTGTCTCCTGCCACTGTTTGTCCTCTGATCTTCCCCCAATAGATCCTATTTCCATGCTGACCTAGTACTTTTTAGGTGGCTTATGGGTCCTGATTCAACACCTGCTGGATTGGTTGGAGGAATAGCCTGATTTTATGATCCTATTAGGAGCCAAAATGTAAATTCATCTGTTGTATAAAAATACCTTTCCTTGACACCTACCAGATAACTGAGGTGAGTGCTAGGTAGCTGCAGGTCTTCGGAACATTTTGGTAGTTGATCACTGATTCTGGTCAACTCTGGGCTGTCAGTTTAAAGGCCTAAATGACACATGTAATTTCAAGTTACTTGAGGCGATCTTCATTGGTCAAAGCACTGTTTATGGTCAACTTTCCTGGTAACCTCAGAGCAAAATTAAGAACTGAATCCACAGTGAACATTCCCCCCACAAGGTCAGTTTTATTCACTAGGAGTGAGGCACCTTGGCAGAGAGCATTTGGTAGAGCTGTTCTAGGGATGCATTTCCTACAGCAGTCAAGAAGTGTTGTATCCCTCTGACTTTATTTACATGAAAAGATAATCCATAGCTTCCTATGGAAACACTTTCTGCTTGGGAAGAGAGGTGTGAGCTGACCTTCACTGCGTAGTAAGTAAAATTAATATGACCACATCAGACAAACATTTTTGGTAGGCTGGGATAAATCTCCATCCATCCGTGGAAGAGAAGATGTCAACAGAATTGCTTTGTGTCCTAGGCTCTCCTGAATGATCCACTCTATATTGGACTGAAACACAAGAGGGTTCGTGGGAAACAGTACGACGAACTGATTGATGAGTTTATGCAGGCAGTTACCGACAAGTAAGTGGGGTTATATACATGGCTCCTCTGGGCTGCTTCCATTTAAGAGCAAATGTTGCAACTCGTGAAATAAACATTAGTATAATTGATCATCCAAGCAGAGGAAGGTCATTTCAATGCAAGTCTCCTGGGTGGTCTGCAAATGACTCTTTGTGCTTGAGCACTCCATCTCAAAAATATTTGTCTTCAGAGAACTGGAGTGGGACTGACTATTTATAACCATTTCCTGTCCCTATAGGCCAGAGGTGTCAAACATATGTCCTGTGGGCTGTATCTGGCCTCCATCATGCATTTATGAGCCTCATTCAGCATAGTCAGAACCTAAACTTTGGGTTGTTTACATTTTATAAAGGAAGTTTCTCGCTCTCACCATTGTGAAGAAAATCATCTAAATGGAAATGGTGTGTTCCTTCACACAGTGGGGAGTTTGCAGACTGCCTGTCTATTGCTTTGTCTAAAATAGAAACTTCCATGCTGGCATGTAAGTCTGTGGAGTGAGAAGGCCAGGATTACATGCATTGGCCTTTTAGTGGTGGGACAGACCAACTGCATATTTCCATTCTTACCTTCTGACTGGGATAGAGAATCTCTGATGGACCACGGAGTTTAATTTGGGAAGAGCAGTACCACCGCCTCAGCCCTGTATGTGCACCTCTCTCTGAAAAATAAAAGAAAATGTATTAAAATCCCCATGACTATATGGAGAGGTTACCATAAGAAAGAAAGTGAAGACAACTGTTAAGGAAAAAAGATTAATATTTGGAAAGCTCCAAGCCCCTAAGCAGCTTTTTTTGCCTTCCCTAAAGCAGCAGATGATATTGATAAGGAGCAGCAGAGAGCTGCAGTCTGTGCCTGATTACCAGGCTGCTGCCTGTCTATGTCCTATGGGCTTTTCTTCACAGCTGAAGGAGCTATGTTTGATCTTCCTCTGCCTGTGTCTTCAGCTGGCTGCTGGAGTGTGTGTGTTCCTGCACAAATGGAAGGGAGTGGGTGGTACATGTGTCATCAGCACACAGTTCAGCATGTCTGCTTAGAGGTAGGAATCGTCGTGACCAGTGTCTGATGACAGCACCTACCCATCCACTGAGAAGCACATCTTTACACACAGTCTGACTGCTGAGCTGGCTGTGGGTGGAGGGACGTAGGAAAAAGGGGCAGAAATGTAGAAGACCATTCAGTCACAACTGACAAACCAAGTTCTGAGGAGGGTGAGTGCATCATGGAGAGTTTGAGCATCTGTGCAGTGTTATGCTGCACCCTGTGCACATCCAGTGCTGCTGTTAGGCAGGAGCCTCTCCTCTGCTCTTCAGCAGCGTGGTGTAGTCATGTGCCGTGTGACAGCCGGCCAGGGCATCTACCTGCCCAGCTGCGATTGCCCACTTACTGTGTAAAGATACTTGCTATATAGCCCCTGTATTTGTGAATATGAACACAACAACACTGCATTGCCTGTTGGATTAAAAATACCTGCAGGTGACTGCAGAGAGGAGAATTCCTTGTTTGTGCTCTGATTTGTTCTTCTTCATTTCTGATTAAAAAAGCTTGACTGAAATGCCATTTCATTACAGTGTAGTTTTACTTAAGATGCTTGTGGGTTATCTAGTGGGAAAAATTTCTAAGAGCCCAGAAAACACAACTAGTAAATCACAAGAGACTCTGAAAGTAGAAAAGATTTAAGAGTCATCAGGGTTGATTTGTGGGTTTTCTGTTTGTTTTGATTGTAGTCACTAATTAATCCTTCAAGGAAACTGTCCCGCTTCCTTCTGGCCTGAAGACCGCAAGGGTGTTGCAGTGTAGGTGTTGATGATAGAAAGGGAACAATAGAATGAGAACACAGATGATGGTCTCAGCCATCATAAATTTGGCTCTGAGATTCATGCTCGTGGTGTTCAGTGCAAAGCTGATTGCACCCACTATTCCTGTGATGTCAGTGAAAGGGCCAGAAAGACAATTTGCCTTTTCTGTGCTTGTGCTTGGAGAGGAAGGATTGGATGTTATTTTCCTGTGTTTAGTTTACATGAGCTAATCTCTACACTGAAGAGAGAAGACCATGAAACAATGAACTCTTATCTTGTGAGGAGGTGATGTCATGTCTAATGCTTTCATCCAAGTACTGGGAATCAAGTTCCTGGGGCCTCTGTCACAGCTTTTCTGTTTCCCCTAGCCAGGATGAATTGCTTGAACACAGAAAGCCCCCACCAAAGTTCTCAACAAAGTGAGGCTGGGAAATTCTGCTTTGCACTTCTCGTTTCACATCTGTAAAGTATTTGGAGATCCTTGAGTGAAAGGAACCATTACCCTGTATTATCATCCTGACCACCAGCATATTTAAAAGCATTGTTGGAGTGTGATCCTCTGTGAGCTCTGGGATGGTGAATAATCCTACTATCAGCCTGGGTTTGGCAAAATCATATAAAACAGGTTCATTTGGTTTCAAATTTCCACTGGAATGACTGGATTCAACCCAGCAGGAGCTCTTGCTTCTGTTACAAAAAAAAGCAGAGATTGTTCAGAGGGTCAAGAACGTCCTGCTTCCACTTATGAGGAAAACTGTGAATATGAGCTGCTGTGATCTCTTATGTAAGTCTGTAATGTCACATGCAAATGCAGTTATCTGAGGAAGAACTTTTTGGGTTGCCACAAATCCCCTGTAATTGGGGGGTTTCCTTTTCACTTTAATGTTCATACAGAAATTCTATGTACTTCCTGAGGGTACTTCAACTTCTCATGGAAACCATTTGTCAGTTACTCTGCAGGAGTACCTCCCACCCTGTCAAATCACTGCTGGCTCAAGAGACATTTGTCACTGAAATGGAATGTGTCAGAGCCCACAAAAAAAGCCAGGGGAATGAAGCTTTAATTTTCTAATGGAATAGTAATATCAAGCAGATGTCAAATTTCTATTGCTGGAGACCTATACAGTCAGTAGAAAGGGCTCCTGGTCTCGTAACAGCCACCCAGCAATGAAATGAGGAGCGCGTCAGAGGCTTCAGAGTTAGCACGTCTGCTATTTTGAAATAAAGGGTGATTTCTGGGCAATTTTAGAAAGAAAAGCCCTTTCCGAAACAGCTGATAAATTTCCGTTTTCTTGCTGCCTAAACCTTCATTCATTACTCTTTTACCTAAAACATGTGAAATGATTGAGCTCTTTAAGAAGAGCTCCAAGCTATCCATTCTGCTAAGGCAACTAAATGCAAAATTTGACCCATTAGGCCTACCTATATCTCTATGAAGCAGCCTGACAAATTGCTGTTTTCTCAGAGTGGGTAATATGTTTCACATAGAAAAATGCACTGCTTCAGTTTTCCCTCAGTTACCATGGCAAAGGACAATTCAGTCTTACTCCTAAACTGGTGCATTTTTGCAGGCCGAAGTAAATATTCACCTGAATTGTCCAAGGATCATAATCAAAATAAACCACAGAATTTCTGCATCTTGACTATATGAGCAAATTAATGTTGAAATCAAAACATCATGAGAGATGTATTGTGCTGAGGTGTGTTCTCTGGGCTCTGAAGGACTTCAGCCCAGCATCTGCAGTAGCAATATGAATTAGTCCTTAGGTTCTCTTTCAAAGCAGACTACATCTGGAAATGTTTCCCTCCTTCTCCTCTTTTCCTAAACCGGTGTGGAAACCAGAGACCAGTTCCATATCTGTCCTATTCCATTCCCTCCTTCTCTAGCTTTCATCATGCAGTTACAATACAGCTTGGTGGCTCCAAGGGGCCAGACGTGTTGATGGATGGCCCATCCCGGAGCTCCAGGCTCTATTTTGAACTCCAGCCTCTGTCACTTGCTGGCAGATACAGAGCATGCTGCCTGAGACTCTAGGAGATGCAGTTCCCCACACCAGCAAATTGTGTCACAGGAACCTCATTAACCTGTCATAACTTCACTCCCATTTCCTTCCCCATCATTGCTTATTAGCATAGTGACCAGGGAAACAGAAGCTTTCTACCAAGCCTGTGCCATAAGGCAGACACAGAAGGCATCAGGAGATCACGCATTCAGTTTCTCACCATTGGAAAAGAAAGTAGCTCTGCTGAATTTATTTTTTGCTGTGCTTGTTTTATACCTGATTTCTCTTTGTCTAATCCATTCCCAGCACTTTCACCCACTAACGTACAAAGTCAGGTTTCATGTGCTCTCCAACAAGCAGAACCTGCTTGAAAAGAAACCATTTCCATTTCAGGAGTTCTCCAGGGTCATGGATCACAAATTCACCACCACTTTTCAGGAACAAAATCACCAGTACAGGTGCCCCCATGTTACTTCTTCACATGCTATACTTAGTTAATTGATCCTGAAAGACTAGACTTAAGGTTTTGTGTATACTGCTAACACCCTAAGTCACTCCTCAGCATCTGCATCTGTTAGGAGACCTGCACACTATCTGTCACTGGTGCCCTGGCGGGGCTGGTGGTATAGACCAACTCCAGCCCTCATGGGAATACAGGGTGGATATTCTCCTTGCCCGTCTACCCCAGTTACCATGGCCAGAGGGACTCTGTCACCATCCATGAGGGAGAAGTGATGATAATGGGAAGAGCCACCCCAGCTGTCCATTATCCTGCCTTGGTGTGGGATAAGCTCATCAGCCAGCATCTGTAATGTGCTTTTAGTTACTGGATGGTATTTTAAGTCAAAGAACAATATTTAGGTTTCATTAGCTTGATTTTCTGCTACTGAGGAATGAGTGAGCTCCAGATGTGCTGCAATGGGATCACTGTTGTAATGGACTTTTATTACCTCGTGTTCAAATTCTTTGGGGTAACGCAGTTCAAGGTGTCACAAAGGCCTTTGCTCCAGGCTTTCTGTCTGTGGTTTTCCACCTAAGCCAGATTTAGCAAAGCAATTTCAGAAAGATGCAGCTGGAGAAGCTCTGTTTGTGCAGAAGGAGGTGGTGAGGCTCCATTCCTTGTTGTCTGTCAGAGGGTAGCTCGAGGCTACATCTGAGGGTCAGGACTCATATGGTTGCATCTCCTGCTTATAACCTGCTCCTAAGAAGCCTTGTACGTCCAGCTGCAGTCCTTCCTCAGGCCACTGCAAGCAGGATGACATCATTTTTCATAAAAGCACAAGAATGGCCATACCAGCCATTAGTGCTGGTCTTAGTGCTTGGTAGTCATGAGATAGGATGTACAAAATAGTTGTTTGGGAGTTTTTTCTGCTTTAAAGAATATAATGAAAGTTGACCACGATTTTTCAAGATCTTTTTTTCCAAGAACTTTGTAATCAATCTTAACTTGATCTTGCCCCTTATCCTCTCTCTAACAGTAGCTCATAGGAGATGCCCTGCCATGTGACTAAGAACAGCAATCCTTGGCATATCTCCTAGCTTCCAGTAATGTAAGGTTCTGGGATTTCCTGATATCCCTGTGCATCAAGGGTTGCCTTTATCGATGTAGCACTCACTGAATCCACAGCAGGCTCTGTGCCTCAGAGCATGGTGACTATGCTTATGTTGCTTTCACTGCAGCCCAGGACGTGTTTGGCTTTCTAGGGTGCCAGCATATGCTGTTGGCTCATATTCAGTTCTTTGTCCAGCAATACCTCAAGTCCTTCTCTGCAGGGCTGCTCTCAGCTGGTCTCTTGAGGAGGTGCTTGACCAAAGATCCCTAAACTGTGTCCAGGAATGGCAGAGTACAGCTGGTCTGACTAGAAACCTGCCAAGGATTATATTAATAATTTAACAGTAAGATTGGCCTCAAGGCACCAGCCAGCCTCAGGTGCTAGTGTTGTTTTACTTGCTAGAGTGGACTTTGTTTTTCCAATCCTAAATGCTGATCACTTGCCAAGCATGATATTTTTCTGATGACGGGCTCCCTTAAAGAAAATTTAATTTTTCTTGGAAATCAAAACTTTGGTTGCCGGTGTGTCGAGCAGTAATAAGAAGATCTCAAGGACAAGGGCAAGGACAAGTTGTTTCTTCTCTGCCTGGTTTTATTTAAGACTATGAGTAGGAGTTGCAGGTCCTCAAAGCAGATTCCTTGCATCATGAATGACTGAAAGCAGTGTTACAAGATACTAAATTCAGACAGGGATTGGAACTTCCTTCTTGTAATTTTTTCCATAAAGGAACTGGACCTTCTCGCAAATAATTTTTTTTTTCCATGCATGTAGGAATATATTATACTCCCTGCTCATTATCAAAAAAAATGCCCTTTTGGTCAGGAGAGGCACTGCACAGGTCCTCAGGCCTCCCTTGAAGTTCTGACTTCTACGGTTTTGGTCAGATGCTTCTCAAATGGTAACTGCTGCCTCAGGGATTTTTAACTCTCTGATCTCATGGCTTGTAATGAGTCTGGGTGAAGTCAAAGAGGTACATACAAATGAGGATGAAAGGATAAAGTTGTGTAGTGAGATTGTTTAGGCAACTGAGAAGTCTTTTGAAGAAACTAATATCAGTGTCATCAGGAAAGCATCTGCCTCCTTCTTCTGGGATTCACGCTATTTTGTTCCACACTTTTGTTCTGCCACTTGTTCTGTGTGGTCATCCAAGAGAAATGTGTATCATCCTCTGCAGGGGATAGAGACTTTGCTAACAGCATCTTTTCTCTTAGCACAGCCCAGAGATTCTGCCTAGCTCTGGGTTGATAGTGACAGTACCAGAACAACATAGGGATAATAAAGCATGAATCCTATGTTTGTGTGTTTTCCAGAAATCGGATAATTTTTTAATAAATATTTTCAGGTGATAATTTTTACAACAGACTGGTAACATTAGAAGTGTTTAGCTTGTAGAGCCATCCTTCATTAGGGTGACTGTTTTGTACTATTATTTTAATCAATAGTATATTGTTTCATTGAAAGTACTGTTTGTACAAGATTTGCTAGGCAAAGGCTGGAGATTGGATTAAAATGAATGTATGGGACCACTCTATAAAGCATTTCCCAGGGAGGCTGTTTTTGCAAGAAGACTTCTGCAAGGTAAAAGAGCCAGAATTTGGGTCAGAATTATTTATGGCACAAAATCACAAAATATGCAAACTAATGAGACAGCAATATAATCATTACCATGAAAGACCAGTGTAATTTTTTTGGATGAGGAAGAATGACGAAGCATATCTTTTTGTTTCCAATTTTATAAAATAGGTAAATTAATTCCAGAGATGGCAGAGAACAGGGTCCCCCAGATGGTGGTCTGGCAGCCAACAATGAACCAGGAGACATGGTGATGGTGTTAAATAATGACTCTTGCAGTGTCACCAGTTACAAGTTTCAGCATGTCTGAATTCTTTCAAAAACACCTCTGTCCAAGCATCGTTTTCAACAGCCTGCAAGTGTAGGAATGACTCATGCTGAGGGGAAAGCTCCAGTTCCACAAGGAGACATTTAACTGCAGAGATCCCAAGAATTGCACACTGCAGACTGCCCAAGAGGAATGGGAATGCTTTGAATCCAAAATCAATCGAGAAATAAAACCTTCTTTCCAGAGAAAGAACTAGGGAATGAAAGAAACCAAACTGGAGAATGGCACTTGCTCTGTTTCAATGTACCTTGTCAGTCCGAAATCCTGATAGTCTATATTTGAGTTTTCCTTTTAGATAAAGGCAGTCGGATCCTGGCTGTATAACTACTCGTGTCCCAGATGCCAAGAAGATGATAGAATGCTCTAGAGAAGATGAGTCATTGACAGTCAGGATGAGATTACTGGAGGGAGCCAACCTTAGCTGGCTATGCCTTTCCTGGACTGGAAAACATTCAGTCCTGATGTGACCTGCTGCTCTTGGCTTCAAAATCTCCTTCAGGTTCTGAGCTGAAAGTTAGGAGAGGAGTCACACGGATTGGTGGAAGAATCTATGAGAACTGGCAACAAGCCAGCCAAACTGACCTCAGGAGTCTCTTTCTACCACAGCAGTTTGCAAGATCTTTCTGCAGGGCCAGCATCAAATCTAGCTGTAAATTTAAGAATATTTAAATGTCTTGGAGGGGATCTTTAGAAATCCTTGTTCAAATACTCTCTTTTCAGTCCCTTTTTCCTGCACCTATAGGCAGCAATCATGTGAGTACTAACTGGGACTGCATTCATATCAGATGTCACAGGTCAAACAGTGCAAAATTTCTTACCTGGTTCACTGAAAGCATACCCTGTTAAAAGTGATTCCTCAAAAAAAAATTCATTAATTTTGGTTTTTTAATGGGAAATATGATGTTTCCAGTGAAACAGCAATTTTGCAAAATCAGTTTTGTCAAAATCCACTTTCCTTTTTAAAAATACTATGATGGAGGAAGACTGGCCAGTATAAGTAATTCTATCCTCAAGTATTTCTGTGTGTGCTGACAGGGCATCACAAGGGACAGAGCAGGGCAATTTCCATAGAGCAGGGTGAAAAACCAGTGACCTACAGTGCATGAGATATATTTAAGATCTTCCTAACAAGCTGTGATAATTAGATAATATTAGATTATGTCTCCTAATTTAAGTGTCTAAATTTAGACATCTCAATTTAAGTTGGTCATTTTAGTCTGTCTTCACAGAGACTGTGAAGGAAGAAGCATCTCCAGAGATATTATTTACTTCATTTTCCACTTAGGCTACTTCAAAGGAGTTGCTATTGGATGTGCCCTTTCTCTCCAGTGTCTGAGAGGGCTGTCAAAGTTGTCCAGCCAAGCATTACACAGCAAATTTTTAGATATGTAAAAGTAGTGGAAGAAATCCCATTCTTCACTGTATTTTGTTAGCTGAATTACAGTAAATGTAGCGGCTCTCTGGCCACCCTTTCTCTTTGCAATAACAAGTATTCTCCACCTTCTCACCGTAGTTGGACTTTTCCCTAATATTGTTGCATATTAAAGGACTTATATACTCCAGTCCCAGGTTGGCTGCATTTTACTTTTAGATGCTACCCAGGTATTCTTTGGGTATTCTAGTCACACACACATTAATGCTGGCTGAGATCACTGGTTTTGTTAAGCAAGTCAGTAATGTTACTTCCTCAGTGGTATGAATAAATACGACAGAGAAATAGTTTCTATGGCAACTGAATTTGCATAAAGATTTTCTGACTCTTTGCTGTGAGATTTTAGCAGTTGTTCTGGGCAGTATGTCATCTCCCTCTCAGTCATGTTTTCCTTACACATTCAAATGATGAATAAGAGGAGCATCTAGATCTTCAGGTTGACCAGAGTTGCTCAGACCAGGTTGCTCAGAGGCCCATCTAACCTTACAATGAATGTTTCCGGGAATGGGGCATCCACCACCTTTCTGGGTAACCTGTGTCAGTCTTTAACCACCCTCACTGTAAAAAATTCTTCCTTATATCTAGCCTGAATTTACCCTCTTTTAGTTTAAAACCATTACTTCTTATGCTGTTGCTACAGGCCATACTAAAATCTCTGTTCCCATTGTGGTCCTTTTCTAAAAGCAAGCACAGATAATGTGAAGTAAGAGCCAACCCTTGTCCCTTTTTGAGACCAGGGCGTTTGTGAAGTGAGTTTCTCATGATGGACAAATAACAGAGCACAAATCATGTGCTTATCATTGTCTCTTTAGTGACAGACATACTTGAAATGGACAATAATAATAATAAAAAATTCAAGGCCCTTCCAGGAGAGCCTGACTGCCCACACTGTGAGTGCCATGAAAAGACCTTTTCATGACAGAAACCATGGTTCTCAAATGGAGTATGTTTTATCCAGTATCAATTTCTAGGCTGAAGCAGCAGTGTCCCTACCTCAGGTTTCAGTGGCAGAGGAGGAAAGTCTGAATGGGAGGCATGTAAGGTGATGCTGCCTTGTGCACTTCTTTCAGTCCCAAAGAGGTTTAGGTCTCTAACAAAGTGCAGCTATTTAGAGCCCCTCCACCTGCCTGCAGCCCAGAGGTTGCTGGTAGTTGCATTCCTCATTCCTCATGTCCTGTCACATTTGCATGTGAGAAATGAGGACTTATGGCCCTTTTAGATTTTATTTGAAAAGCTTTAATGCAGCCTAGGGTCATACAAAGTGCTGAACATGTATAGATATGGAGTAGTCTGAATATTACCCAATTTATGAACTGCACACTTGTCCTGAAATTACTGGAAAATTATTGAAAGTTTGCAAATATTTCCTGCTTTTCCACTCTACAGGTCACTAGCTGTTATTGTATGCTGGTTTCCTGCAAAGCAACTCAGTGGAGAGAAACATTTCCAAAGAGCATAAGTGTGACTGAAATCACACCAGGAAGCACTCAGTCCCACCATGAAACACTCACTCCATGGGATCTTATGTGCAGATTTTTTCTCATCTCTTGGCCACCTGTGTTCGAAGTGGGCACTTGGTGGTGTCCCTTTAGCTGTGGTGTTCCCTTTGCAGTCAGATTCGCTGTACTGCAACTTGGCAGTTGCAATACCAAAGAGCATCTCCTTTGATTTAAAAAGCTCCTCTGAAAACTTTTTGTACCAAAAGTCCAAAGATATATATATATAGGTATGCATATTAAGAAACCACTTGAATTATGAATACAGTTTATTCTTGGTGACTCCACATTTCTGTGTGTGTGGACCTTGGGGAGGGTGTGATCCTGTTTCCTGTTACTGTGTTGCATTTATCTCATGATACTTTTATCTCTGCACTAGAGTCTCTGGCTACATCGTCCTAGTGAAAGATGGTAGATATTGTCCTATGTTGTGTAAATATTTTTATCCATTTTCAATTACCCTTTACCTTGCAGGTACGGCATGAATTGTCTGATCCAGTTTGAAGATTTTGGCAATGCTAACGCTTTTCGTCTCCTCAGTAAATACCGCAACAGATACTGTACATTCAATGATGATATTCAGGGTAAGTACTGTTAGGAAAATCAAATGTAACCTTCATCTTCTCAGGAGAAGAGGTGTTTAATATCACAAGACTGTTTATTATACAATAGTCAGATGTCTAACAAATATTAGAGTTTAGACGTAAGTATTTAAAAATATAACCAAAAGCACAGCTGTCTGAGTCGAAAAGTGAGTCTCCATTGCTTTTAGGAATTTAGCTGTTCATTGCAGAGACATTGTTCAAGAGAGGAAGTGGACCATGTGCTTTAGATTATTAAAGTAACTTAGAGAATTCCATTAATTTTCTATAATTTAGCTAAAACAATGATGACGTTTTAACAGTTTTGCAAGGCTTTCCGTTTCCATGAGCCAGGTGGTCATTAGCTGATCCTGGCATTGTCCCTCTACTGTTGTCTTCCTTATTCCATGAACAAACATAAAGGTAAACCAGCTTCTTTCCTCTCCATAGATGCTAACTCTGCAGTAATCTGAGAACAGATCTGTTCTCCCCTGGAGTGGTTAACATAACTCTTCCAGTGTGAAAGAGAAATGACAGCAACAAAGCTGGGGTTATAGCCAGCATGTCTCCCAGGCCCTGAGAGGCTCAGCAGTCAACAGGATTGCTCAAATGCCCAGACGGATGCAATCTGCATCCTGGTCTGGTGCTGACTTTGCTTTAAACTATTGGAAGAGCTGTTCGCCCATCCAACAGGGACAGGATCTTCCCAAGTGATTACAATCAATCAGTTCTTCTTCTAGCTACCAGTGCAAAGCACAGCATTGCAAGGGCTACTGTGGGGAAATGAACTCCAGCTCAGCCAGACCAAATACACCACAGAATGGACTTTATGTGATTCTCCCCCATTAAATATGTGTCACAGCACACAGATGTCAAGTCCCCTGAGAAATCTTGAGTTTCACCTGTTGAAGCAGTAAGATTTTACCTCTTAGTAGTAAAACTTTGTTATGTTCTCAAATAAAGCATTTATCTGTCACTGTTTTCACAGTAGTAAATAAGGAAAGAAATCCTGCTGATCTTTTGCACAGCAAGCAGTAAGTCAAAGGAAGCAAGCCACTGGTTAGACTTTTTTATGTACCTGTCAGAAATAAAAGGGAAATCCAAGCCAGGGTTTTGAGGACCTTTGGGAAGCTGAAGTAACCTGGATGTACTCAGTTAACTCTCTTGGAGTCATGACAGAGATAATAGAGTTGAAGCTGGGATGAGTAGTCTGATTTACCCACCCTAATACACCCTCTGCATCCCCATATGATATGAAAAGGGTAGGAAGTGCCATTTTGTCACTTAAACCCTCCTGTTCTTTGGGTTTGCCTCAGACTTTCTCTTTCCTAACATGCTGGTGTTTCATGACTTGCCTACTTAAAGAAGTGGGAGAGTTCAATTTAAATGGTGTTTAAATGATTAATGGGAATTATACAAAGCCTTGTTTAAGCAGACCTGATTCATTTTACTCAAGTGAGACAGGAACAGACCTCCTGAAGCCTGAATTATCCCAGCTTCTGAGCCAGTATTGTTTTAAGTATGTTGATTTAAAAACACATCTTAGGTACAAGCAGTGCAAGTTAGATCAGGCCTGAGCTATACTAATTTAAACTCATTGCCACTGGTTAGACACATTCTGGATGCAGTGTGTCTACACACACAGAGAGCTGAGATGTGGGAAAGAAGTATAACTTGCTTCTCTTAAGCTCCCTTAGGCCTCCCTCTTGCTGCCTCAGGGCCTACATGAACAGAAAAACAGTTTAAATATTAACATCTACTTTTTTTTTTTTTATCCTACAAATTACTGTGTTGCTAAATCCATCCTAACCCCACAGAATGAAAGTGACTCAGACTCATTCCAGTTGGAGCCAGCCTGCTGATGCTGAGCAGGATGCCTGCCAGGTACCACAAACTGGGACAGGGTGATTGCTCTTAGCCTGAAAGCCATTAGCCTGGGAGCAAGCAGGAGCTGGCTCACAGTGCCCACATGGGAGCCCCCATTAAGGGAGTGCTTCTCCTTCCTCTATGGGGCTGATGACATCAGTCCTTTCCCAGCTCTGTCTGGGTTCATGCAAGGGGCAACAGCTTCAGTTTCAGCTCTAAGGGAGAAAACTGATTGTCACTTCTTCCTTTTTCCCAGTAAAGTACCAGGGCAAGCTGTGAAGCACATAGGAAATCTGAGGGACATAAGAATGCTTTAGCTCCTTCTCTTTCCCTTTCTGCTCTAACTTTGATCCTCTTAGTTGTTCACAGTGATGAATCCCTGAAGGAGGCACCTCTGGTTCCTGCTTCATGCAAAAAATCACATAAATTTACTGAAGACATTAGTTTGCATCACCCAGGCCTCACTCAAATAAAAGGTGATTTCAAACTTAGATCCAACTTTGACTTTAGATCAGGGTCCTCAGAGCCTTGTCCAGCCAAATGTTTTTCAATGTCTGCAAGGCTCAGTATTCATAATCTCTTTGTACTTCCTATTTGAAAGTTTTTTCATCTTCCTTGTGCACATTTTCCCCTAGTATCTAATTGGAATTTCACTAGATGCAGCTTGTATTCACTGCCTGTCAGCTTTTTGTTGTGCACCTCTGAGAAGAATCTGGCATCTTTACAAACACTCAGTAAATGGTTGTAAACAGAAATTATATACCCTCTTAGTCTTCTTTAGCCCATTCAGATTCCTTGGTCCTCTTTGTATACCCTGGTCATATCTGTGTCCCTCCTCTGGAGTTACTCCAGTTTTTCAATATATTTCTTGTGCTGAAAGTCCCCAACTGGAGATGCTAGTCTAGAGATAACCTCAAAAGTACTAAAATAAAATAAAACTGCCTAGACTTCTGTTGACACAGGGCTCATTGCTGGCTCATCTTCAGCTTGATGTACACCACTACCCCAAAGTCTTCTTCTGCAAGGCTGCAGGACTTTGCATTTGCCTATGCTGACCTTTATGAGGTTTCTCTGAGCCCATTTCTCCAGCCTGCTGTGATCCCTGTGGATGACTGCTATATTCACTACTGTATCAATCACTATCCCCAGTTTATGATCATCCATGAACTTTATGAGAGTGCACTCTATCTTACCATCCAGGTTGTTAGGAAAACTTAAATAGTCTTGGCCTCTTTGTACCACTGACCACAGGCCTTTAAGTTTAACAGCCCAGACACTTTTTCACCCTCTTGACTGTCCACTTGTTCAGTCTGTCTCTCTCCAGTTTGGCTACAAGGATGTTTTGGAAAATGATTTCAAAGGCCTCATGCTGATCAAAGAAAGCACACAGAGCCCTAGTTCCGTGCTGAGAACCTTAGGTGTGCAAAGTTACAGGGTTTCAATGAACTTCTTCATATTTAGCTGGGATTATTGAACAGACAAAGTCCCTGAGACCTGATGAGATGCATCTGAGATATGTGCCCAACGGCATTACAAAGTCATTCTTTGAAAGGTTTTGGTAATTAAGGAGATTCGTAATTCCTGTGAAAAAAAAAGGCAAATGTCACACATATCATCGGGAAAGGCAAGGAGAAAGATGCAGGGAATTTTAGCCCAGTCAGCCTAACCTCAGTATCTGGGGATTACAAAGTAATTCTTCTGGAAGGTGGACCTAGGAACATGAAGATGTATGAGAACAGCAGTGATCTCCCAAGGCAAATAATTCCTGACTGACTCAGTTGCCTTCTGTGGTGCTCACTCAGTACTGAACAGCAGAAGTTGTTCTGCAAATTTAGTCAGAATTGCAGAAAAATTAAGAAA
>JAYRBT010000001.1:34117227-34138226 GCA_036023395.1 Myiotriccus ornatus | reverse complement strand
TGAAAGGTTTTGGTAATTAAGGAGATTCGTAATTCCTGTGAAAAAAAAAGGCAAATGTCACACATATCATCGGGAAAAGCAAGGAGAAAGATGCAGGGAATTTTAGCCCAGTCAGCCTAACCTCAGTATCTGTGGATTACAAAGTAATTCTTCTGGAAGGTGGACCTAGGAACATGAAGATGAATGAGAACAGCAGTGATCTCCCAAGGCAAATAATTCCTGACTGACTCAGTTGCTTTCTGTGGTGCTCACTCAGTACTGAACAGCAGAAGTTGTTCTGCAAATTTAGTCAGAATTGCAGAAAAATTAAGAAATCTCTGATGTGTTATTTAATTAATTGTATCTGATAATGTAATTCAAAAGCCTTTCACACATACAGGCAGGGCAGAGAGAACAGTGCACAAAAGCATAAAGCATGTTATGTCCTGGCTCTGGCCATTTTTAGCAGTCTTTTAAAACTAGACCTAATAAAAATATAACTGATTTATCTCAAAAAAAAACACCAATTTGAGAGTTTCAGATATATATAGTTTGAGACACTGTAAACAAACGGGATTTCTGAAATCCTGAACACCTACACCATTCAAATGAGGCCTCTCCAAATCACTAGTCACCTCCAAATCACTAGTCACATTAAAAACTCTCAGCCTTTTGTATTTCCATAGTCCCTCCACAACTAAAGTAGTCTGCAGGCAACATTTAGGGTCTCCCTTTCACAGAACCTCTCTAAGTCTTTTCCTAGTCATTAGAGCAATGATTCCCCATGTTTTTGGCCATGTGACTGCTGATGAGCCTCAAAATATCTCTTGACCCACCAACCACCTTTTCTCATTATCCTAGCAGATAACCTTTCCATAACCTTTCCAGGACACTTAAGAAAACAGTGTCTGGTGTGAAGGAACAGTGCTCCAGACTTCAGCTAGGTCTGGGAACAGGCTGACTCCAGTGCCACAAATCTGAGCAGCTTCAAACATTTGGGCAAGTTGGAAATCAGTCCTGTGCAAATGTGGCCTGTTTCGCAGTCATGTTTGCATGTGCTGTGAGAAGCAGGTGAAACGGGTTTTTGGCTCAGCAGTAACTAATTTCAGCAGATTAAAATGGTGCAGTATCTTACTTTGTTGTTTCAGCTGGCATGGAAAATGCATCGATAATTATCACAGGAAGCTGAGGAGGGGGGAAACACAATAGGAAGGGAGTGCAGTGCAATATTGAACTGTAGGACAAAGCAGGCAATGTCCTGCCAGGCAGCTCCCAAGCAGCACACTTTCCCTGGGGATCTACCCGGCCTGGAGATAGGTGTGGAGATGTTCTTAGTCCTGTAGAGGTTCACCATTACCAGTCCCTCTGGACCTGCTGTGCCCTGCAGCAGGAGAGGCTCCTGCATTTTCCCTTGGTGCTACTACATTAACTATTTAAGGGCCGGCTCTTAGGTTTGTGTTGAAGTCACACGCTGACGGCTGCCCAGGCAGCTCAGAACAGTAGGGAGTCCAAACTGTAAATGGGCCCCAGTTTCTTGGGCTTGGTGGGGCAGCTCTGTAAAGATCAGGCCTGTATCTTCTGTCATTTTGGGGTTTATGACATTTGTTTCCCTTCCCTCTCCTGCTTTTCGTTTGCTGTTTTTCTTGTTCATTGGATGCCACTTGCAACTCCTCCTTTGCAGTGAAGAACAGCACAGATCACTTCTGTGTTAAGCTGTCTGTGATATTTTAAGTCGAGACTAAAGAGGCAAAATGAACAGAAGAATAGGGCTGTGTTCTGATCTAGTTTAGCTTGTGGTTATGGAGCAGCATCCACAGAGTTTCTGCTGCTGCGATGGGGACAGGGGTGCTTTTTGCAAAGTGCTGACATGCTTGATAGCCTCTGCCTGTGTGGGCTCGGGGGCTTGGTCTGTGTTGGCACACTGGTGTGCAGGCTGGCACTGCACAGGCTGGAGGGAGGGCAGTGCTGCAGGACAGCACTTGGTGGCTATAACCTGTGGTTATGGTGGTGCACACTGTAGTCCTAGGGCTTTACAGTGGAAGGATTAAAAGCAGGCACCTAGAGATGACTTACATTAGGCATCTCCATTGTCAGGCAGCTCTTCTCCATGCCACCACCTCTTCTGGGTCACCAGTGTCCCTGGTGTTATTAAAGAGAGAGAGTTTCTTCCCTGAGCATCAGTGCTTTGCATTTTACCTCTCTTCTTGTTGACTTACTCCACAACATTTCTAGGCTTATTTTCCTGATGCCTGACAGAGGCCCTTTGGGGGAAGGCTGATACTAGCCTGCAGCCACGCAGAGGAAGACCTTGAGCTGCAAACACTTCGGTGGTTTTTTGCTCCAGCTTTGTTGTGTTTGACTTTTGATTATGTGTTTGGAGTGAATCTGGACAAGCTCCACTCTGCTTTCCAGTAATGGGTGGGACTGCTGCAGGGAGTTAATGGGAACCAGGATTTGGAAAAGCCCTATGCTTCCTCCTCATCCATAAATTTAGATATATTTTCTTGGCTGCCCTGTCCTGGAGCTGTTAAACTGGAGTTTGCTGTTCCCTGGGCCCTCATACTGACATGATTTTGACAGGGCAAAGTGTAAGGAGGCAGGTCAAAGGTAAAAAATAAAAGATCAGTCTGAATTTGGCCATTTTTTCTACCAGTGAGCTGTGGAGAAGGGGGAATCACACACACGGGTGCTGTGTGAAGAAACAGGCAGAGGTATTGCTGCGTGTTCCCATCGCTGCTGCTGTCGGGAGGATTCAGCATCAAGTGGGGATGCTCAGCTCAGTCAGCGCTCTGGGCCAGGGGACTGGGCAGTGCCAGCCCTCAACATGAGGGGACTCCTGCTTCCAAGCACCCACAGTGTCCACGCTTCCCCCATGTCCCTTGCTTAGCCACTGGGTGCTGTCACCCAAAGCACAGCCTTAACATCCACATTGGGCTGCACTTTCCCTGGTGACATGCCAGTGCTGCCCGTGACTCCATGTGCAGTGGTGCTCGCCCCTCTGTCTGCTCTCCCCACTCTGAGGAAGGATAAAGTCCCTGGGCATGGGTTCCTCTGTGCTGCACCCTCTCCCATCTGTGCAGTGTCTCGACGCTGAGGAGCAGATCCTTTTCCCCTGTTTTGCTCCAGTGTAGCTCTACTGACATCTACTGGGGCTTGTTTTCGCTTAGAGTACTACACGTATAACATAAGCAATATCAAACCAGAGGGAGTTTCCTTAATGTTTTACAATATTACAAATATGCCTCAGTGTCAGAAGTTAATTCCAACAGGGATGGCCATGTTCCTGAGTGTACTTTAGTTTTAAATTCCTCTCTTCTGTGCTGGTCCTGTTGCTCTGGACTTCCCAGAGCATCTCCTGAGGTCTACTTGCTATTTTGTGATATTGTGTTGAGTGTTCACTTTAAGTCTTGGATGGAAAGGATCATTTGCAAGCACTTTCCTTTCTTGTCTCTCTGCTCCGCCATCCTCCATGTCTTACCTCAGATACAGACCAGCCAAGATGGCTCTTGGTAGTTACTTAGGGAAGCAACAGCAGCATTCAGTCTCTTTGGAAAACAGATAGACCAGCGTGTGGAAGGATGACTGTTTTTTTCTTGACACAACTCATGGTGAGGAGTTCCCTGCCCCAGTCTGATTTTGTCATTCTTTCAGAACTGAAGCACAATGATTAGTTGGTTTATTGCATGAACCAGCTGTGAACTCTCCTCCATAGAGATGCTCTGCTGTTCCATGCTTAGAAATTGGAATTATCAAAATAAAATATTGAGCTAAGGCCAAGGTACAGAAACTTTATTACTTGGGTAATGGGAGTGAGATGCAGTTTGGGAGATGTGGAGGGATTAGAAAAACGTTGGAGAGAAAGTAGGAGGATTAGGAGTGGCAAACTGAACAGAGTCCTGCTGTTAGTCAGAGCTGCAGTGCAAGTGCAGGGGGATGAGTAATGGCACACCCAGTCCCACAGGTCTCTGCTCTGCAAAATGCATGTTGCCCTGCAGACTGAATCCATGCCCCATTTTTCCATACTCCCCACTTCTCAAATTTGTGCTAGTGAAATCTTTAAAACATACCTCAAGTCTCACTGCTGAATCTCCCAAGAGCATTTTCCACTTAAATGGGTTTGCAGATGGAAGCATTTGTCCCATCAGACTTCTTGACAATCACAGGGTATAAAGCAATCTTTCCTGGGTCAGGACCAAGAGAAACAAGATATTTCTCCAGTTACATTTCCTTCTTTTAAATACTTTCCTGGCATCTATTGCTGCTCTTGCTGTGACCTGACACACTGTCACACTGTAATTGTTTCACTTCTGAATTTTTAGCTCTGATCAGTTTCCCACTCCCACCCACAAAGGGATTTGGGGATTTCTAGGCAGAGTGAGCCTAGGAGATAGTGTGTGAACATGTGTGAGTGTACAAGTCACAAGCTTGGCATGGCTGACAGCTGTGGGACCCTGGTCTCTCCCCATTTCTTTGCAGTTAAAACTGCCACAGTGGGATCCCTTCCTGCACAGTTCAGATGCCTGCAACAGAAGTGTCTACGTGTATTCCAGTTATCTTATCTCTCTTACAAAAATATGGTGGTAGCGACTCTTCTAGGGTGCACTTCATTTGACCCAGTTCAGATGTCTGCTTCAGCATGAGCAGAATAATACATGTTTGTTCAGAGTCCCATCCTTAGCACCTGGCATGGCACACGGCAAGCAGTCCTGCCAGTTACAGACTTACCAAAATACAGAGAATGAGCATGGACTAGATATGTGACACCCATAAAACGCAAAATCTAAAAACTAGGCAATTATGTGGTGTTCTTTTAAATTCCTAGAATGTTCATTATCTTCCTCTGTAATTTTTCTAGTCCAGTGGAATTCCGTCAGGCAAATACACTACTCTAAGTACAGCTTTAAGAGGCAAAGATTTACTTCAGGAGAAGCAAGAGGAAATCCTTTATGCACATACTTCAGTTGTCTGACATGATAATACTGAAGCAGCAGGGCACACAGTGGCTGGTTCCCTCCCCATCAACTCCCTTTTAAAAGGACTGAACTCAGGTTGTCTGGATCTGGAAATGTAATGATACAAACTGTTTTCTGAGCTAATTAAGGGAATTCATGCTGGGTGCTGAAACAGGTGTCTCAAGTGATTCATTGCAAGAAAGAAGCGTACAAAGCTGACAACTTTTAGTCTAGACTGTTTTATGTTTAGGACAGAAATTCTTGCAGTGCCCTCATGAAGTTGTGGATGCCTCATCTCTGGAAGTGTTCAAGACCAGGTTGGATGGGGTTTGGAACAACCTGGTCTGGTGGAAGGTGTCCCTGCCCATGGGTCCGTGAGAGGCAAGGCAGCTCCATCTGCTGGTGTCACTGCCTGTGGTCATGTCTGCTCATGAGCTGCTGTTTCCTAGCTAGGCTGTTTCCTGATGCCTGGCAGCACCCCAGGCCCTAAGGACCCGGCTGAAGCACTGGCTGTGTGAAACCCTGGTGCACTGGCTGATTACCTGGGCAGGAAAACAGGAAATGCTGGAAATTTGGTGAAATCAGGTTTTTAACCTAAAAATGTTCATTCCCTGCCCTACCCATGACTGCCCACGCAAGAACTCGGTACCTGTGGACTCCCAGATTTCTCACAAAGCTTCGAAAAATGAGAATGTAGTGACCAGCATTGGAGCTGGGAATAGATCGGAACTGGGGCACATCCAAACTGGTATCCTTCAAAACACTGAGAAATAAAACCAATGGACTTGATGATCCTTATGGATCCTTCCAACTTTACATATTCTGTGATGAAACATTCTCCTTCGTTCCCAGGTCCCCTTTAACACTTGCATCCAGCTTGCCCAGGTGACCTGAGATACCACCAGTGCCTGAATCCTTATTAGCTTGTGCCTTATTTGATTTCTTCCCACCATGTTCCTTCACCTGGGATAGGACATTAGATTAATACTGTATGTGATTTTTGTGGGGTAAAGAAAGCTTTATTCTGTCTGGACATCTGCCTCCCTGGAAGGATGGAAAGCTGTAGATATCATGGTGGCTGTAACAGCATGGATCTTCACTCCATTTACTGCAATATTTCTCACTAACATGGGACCAACTCCTTTTCTGAATGACTCCTTAATGCTTGGCAGCAAGGCACGATGGCTTTGAGTGGGGGTATCAGAGTGTTAGGGGAGTTAAGAAAAAATGGTGGTGCTGGCCTGTGAAGGTAAAGAGGAGAATAGGATGGTAACTCCATGATCACAAAGGGGTTTGTGACAAGTTCTGCTGCAGATGTTTTATGTGACAAGTCACATGCATCTTAAACCCTTGGGAGTTAGGTATTAACTTCTTCTGACATTCTAGGATTCAGTGTCCCTTTGACTCTACATCGAGGGAAATTTTTGTTCTTCTACCTTGCAGGGAAATTTGAATATTAATATTTTAGCATAGGGAAGGCACTGTGATCCTTTAGTGACAGAATCTAAGAATGGTTTCTACCACAGTCTTTCTAACAGTGTATCAGCAGGGTAAACAACCCATTTACCAGCATGTCCATCTCATGGTGTTTCTCTCTTTCAGGCACAGCATCTGTTGCAGTTGCTGGCATCTTTGCAGCCTTAAGGATCACAAAGAACAAGCTCTCTGACCAGAGGTTTGTTTTCCAGGGAGCTGGAGAGGTAAGAATGTTTTTAAGCCTGTTCATAAATATGATCTAACTTTAAATTTAGAGAGAGAAAAGTGAACTATGAAACTTCCCGCAAGGCTTGACTTCATAAAAACAAAGCACAGAAACAGGTTCCTTGTCGCTGGGCAGGATTGGGCCCCACAGGTGGATCTTGCTGCTAGGTGGAGGTTACCAACCATCTTTCAGTGACTTTTTGGCCCACGAGTCCTGGGCAGACTCCGTGGATACTACGAGGCTGCCCATGAAGTGACTACCTTTATGGAAGTCATTTATGAGGCAGAGTGCCACAAGAATATTAAGGAGGCTGGTTTGAGTCTTCAGGGTTGGTATCCAGGGTAAACCAGGACTTCTTTAGTGGTGGAGTTCAAAGGACTCAGACACAGAACTGTAAGAACAAAGCCTTGCTTTTTGGAGTCAGTCGTATTGCCCCATGGCAGACGTCAGGTATTCTGTATGGCACCTTGCTCAGAGAGAGAGGGGGAAGAAAAAGCCTCTAAAGCCTTGTCTGTGGACTAATAGTGTTGGTGCAGGACCTGTCTCAGCTCTTGCCCATGGTACAACTTTGGGAAGGTCTGTTACTGTTTTTCTATCCCACAGTGAAACAAAGCTGGCTTGTTCTTTTTCTCTACCCCTGCTGGCAGACACATCTGTGCTGGTCACCATCTCTGTAGTGCAGAGACCCTGCTGCCTTGTTATAGTCCCTACTGGGGCAGGAGGGCCAGGCACAGCTGTAGGACCACAGACACACACACAGCATGTCCAGGGCTGCTTTCACAGGCAGTAATGGGAGAAAGACTTTTCTCTTGCAGGACTCCCACTTGGCTTTGAGTTCCTCTGTATTGGCATCTCCAGCAACATTTGTTAAGTGTCTGCCCCTTTTCCCCCCCTGCAGCAGCTGGTTCAAATGATGGAGACAGCCTCTACCTGTCAAGGTACCAACTCCACTGCTCCAGCTCCACCTGCAGCCTACTCTACTGAATGATTGTGAGGTTTTTTATTTATGGCAGCACCTACAATGCTAAAATCAGCCCCATGCCATGGCGCTGTACAGCCATGGAGCAGAAAGTCTATCTGCTTTGTGCAGTGTTGGGGGATTACCCAACCCATCTCTCATTTAAAATCTTCCCCCTCCAAAAGATGATGATACCCCCATGAATTGTTTATATACTGTGTTCCAGGCTGCAATGGGCATAGCTCATCTCATCCTCATGGCCATGGAAAAGGAAGGAATTTCACGAGATGATGCCCTCAAAAAAATTTGGATGGTGGACTCCAAGGGACTGATTGTGAAGGTGAATTTGTCTTCAGAGCTGAGCCCCATTCCCCTGCCATGCCGTGCCAGCTAGAGAGGCCAGAGCAGGCAGATACCTTGGACCCCTGCTCACCCCTGGAGTAAAAAGGCTGCAGTTTTACTGATGTCAGCAGAGCTGTTCCTGCTTTCCAAGGACTAGGTCTCATGGGGACAACAGTGTGCCAGCAGCACTGGTTGCTCTAAAGGCAACGCTTTGGGCTGGGCATCTGAAGTGGTACACTGTTAGGCACAGTCTTAAGGAGTGCTGGAAGTATTGCATGTCATATGGTATTAGAGCAGCAACGTTGTGTCCTGCTTGGTAACCCAGCCTGGCCCAGCTGTGTTTTGCACTCCCTGTGTCCCCTCAGAGTTGTCCCTCCTCGAGGGAGATTTGTATTTTATGTACAAGTGTATGCCAGCCACACAATGTACTTTGGTGGGTGAGAGGAGCAGGGACCAGCCCAATGTGACATTACACCAACACCTGGATGCCTGACTGGGTGATGCTGAGGTCCTGCTCTGCGGAATCTGGTTTAGGTAGAGGGCCGAGAGACGAAATGAGCTGAAGAAGATGAGTTACAAAGTTATGTCTCCAACCTTTGCCAGCGGACCAAAGCTTGACTCCTCCTTTTTCCTCATAGGGCAGGAGCCACCTGAACCATGAGAAAGAGCTGTTTGCCCAAGACCACCCCAGTGTGGACTCACTGGAAGAGGTTGTACAGAAAGTGAAGCCTACAGCAATTATAGGTGGAGTTCACTTAATACAACTTTTCATCTCAGTTCAGTTCTTTAGGAGAGTTTCTGTCTTTCTTCTAGAGTCTCCTTTTGCTTTCCTAGTCAAAACAAAATTAGCTTCTTTTACACCCATTTTTTTCAGTTGAGTTCTTCATATCCTTTTCCCTTCAACTCTGGGGCACAGGCTTCCTCTCTTTTGGAGCAGTAGGAGCCCTTCCAGAAAGGGCTGTAGAGGAAGGTGCTAAGAGAGGCACAATCTAAGGCTCTCAGCAACAAACATGACTCTGGCAGGCTGGGCAGGACAAGGATGACAATAGGCATCTCAGGCAGGTCTTTGGGAGTCAGAGTGATGCAGTCAGACTGGCCAAAACACTGTCACCCACTCTGTCCAGAGGAGCAGAGGGCTTTATTTTGAGACAGGCTTTTAATCTCACCATAATATGAGAAAGAAACATCTTCACCTGCATCTCCAGAGAGTAAGCCTGTTCCCTCCCACGGTTCATTTTTCAGTAGAGGCATTCCAGTGAGATCAGCCCAATGCACTAAAGTCAGACAGTCAGAAAGCACCGCCTCACTCTGCTCTTGCTGTTTCAGGTGCTGCAGCTGTTGCAGGAGCTTTCACTGAGAAGCTGTTGAAGGACATGGCAGCCTTCAATGAGAGGCCCATTGTGTTCGCCCTGAGCAACCCCACAAGTAAAGCTGAGTGCACGGCAGAGCAGTGCTACCGCCTCACCGAGGTACTTCTGGTGTGCCCAGTGACAGGAGAAGGAGTAATGGCCATAAACTAAAACACAAGAAGTTTCACTTCAACATTCGGAAGAACTTCCTTATGTTGAGGGTGGCAGAACACTGGAACCAGCTGTCCAGGGAGGTCATGGAATCTCTCTCTCTGGAAACATTCAGAATCCACCTGGACACGTTCCTGTGTCACCTGCTCTAGGTGATCCTGCCTTGGCGGGGATTGGACTAGGTGATCTCCAGAGGTCCCTTCCAACCCAAACTATTCTGTGATTCTGTGTACTGACTTCAGCCGAGGGAAGCTGGGTGCTCTGGATACACTGTGGCCATGACTGTACCAAGGAAAACCACAGTGGTACATGATGGGCAGACAAGTGACAGTGTGCCTAAGTTGAAATAAGAGAGGTTCAAGTTGGTCATAAAGAAAAACTTTCACACTGACAAGGAGGGTCAGGAGGTAGAAGAGAGGCCCAGATTGTTTCTGCAGTCTCTGACCTTGCAAGTTCTTAAGATCAGACTGGGTAAAGCCCTGAACAGCCTGGTCTGCTTTCATAGCTGACCTTGCTGTGAGCAGGAGTTGGGTCCCTACCAACTGAAATTACTTTGGGACCCTCTAAAGAAAGTGCTTGCCTCCTTCACCCACAGCTGTCTGAGGTGTCTCATCCTTAGAAACTTCTGTCCCCTGTGTTTTGCCCATCTAATTGTTTATGTAATGGTTTCATCACCCAACTTAAACCCAATGTCACTGAAGAATTACTGTCATATGGATTGACTTGGCATGAGAGAGAAACCCTTGTCTCACTGTTTCCTGTCCCTCCCACCACCTGCTTATGGCCAGAGAAGTCACACAGCCCCAGACCTTTATCCCTCGTGCGTCTTTCTTCACACTCCATAGATGGTTGATAAAGAGGTAGAGAAACTCTTCAGAAGGTCAGAGAACTTGCAGTGCAAATACCCACTCAGTTCTCAGTGGCCCTGTCCACAGCCCTATTCCTGGCTCTGAGGACCAGGTACTCCAGAAGTGTCAGCTGGCAGTGGCTCTTGCAGAGATCCCTCTCACTGATGGTTGGAGATTTGTCCACTTGGTCACTGATGTCCCTCAAGCACAGTTCATGGTGAGCAGCAAAACTCTTAAGATTTCTCTTCTGAATCTGGATCTCTCTCTCTCTCTCTCTTTGATCAGGGCCGGGGAATATTTGCAAGTGGGAGTCCATTCCCAAAGGTAACCCTGCCCAATGGAAAGACCTTCTTCCCCGGCCAAGGAAACAACGCCTACGTCTTCCCAGGAGTGGCACTGGGAGTCATTGCCTGTGGAGTCCGGCATATCTCTGATGATATCTTCCTCATGACAGCAGAGGTTTGCAGCTGGCATTTAACTAATATTTTAAGAAAAGATAATAAGAGGCATATGCACCTACCAGATGTTTTCAAGAACCTGGCCCAGGACAAAGAATGGAGTGGAAATGGCACAGCTTCAGCAAAAAGCTGCAGCCTTTTTCCAGCTAAGGGAAAGCTCAAGTTTCCATTGCACCTACAGAGGTGCAGGAGCCATGACAGGATTCTCCTCCTTCTCTACAACTGCTGTCTTAGCACAGCACCTCCACCATTCTGGCTCCACTTTGAAGTCTGTAATGAAATGAGTACACACAATTCACAAGTTCCCACTCAGAAATAGTCCCAGCTCTGATGCTGCTGAGGTTTCAGCCACATACCATGTAATGCTAGGGAATGTGGTATGTGCTTGAAACCATCTCTATAAACTAGCTTGCTCTTCTTTCTAGGCTATTGCTGCTGAGGTGACAGAGCAGAATCTTGCAGAAGGAAGACTCTATCCCCCCTTGGACAACATCAGAGATGTGTCTCGCAAAATTGCTGTGAAAGTGAGTATTTCCACTGTTATTTCCACTTTTCTTGGTAGGGGGGCAGGAATTGCCCTGGCATCGTTTTTGCTTTGTGGTTTTTTAACTTATTCTAAAGCCTAGAGCAGTGATTCTCAGGAATTGTTCTAGCCAGAATTGCTGCTCTGATTTCTTCCATCATTAAAGCCCAAATGTGAAAAATACATTCTCATTATGGGTACCTCAGCTCACACAGCTCTGCTTTATTGCTTGAAGCTGTGAGCACTCAGCACTTCCAAAAGTGAGCTTTAGAGTCATATTCAAACATGGCACAAGTTGCAAGAAGATTTTATTCTAGATTGCTATTTTGAACCTTTCCTCGTCTATTTAATAGGGGCCTAAGTAATTAAATACTATTTCAGATCTGGGATTGTTGTCTAATTATGGATTTGGTGCCCTGTTTACATCAAATTTGTAATTCCCATTCAGTGACACCCACTGAGAATCACATTGGCCTGCTAAGATTACTGACGGATGCACAGCATAGCTGAGGATCTTAAGGGTGCAAAGGAGAGGTGGTTAAAGGGCTGCTCCCCTTCGATTGCACACCCCAAACATTTTGCCAGGGCTGGGATGTGCATTTCTTACCAGCCAGTAGCTGCAGGCAGCTTCCACTCCCTCACTGAAGGCAGTAAGTGCAGCTGACTCAGAGTATTGCCCAGCAAGAAAAAAAGCAAGAAAAGGCACAATTCTGAGAGAAGGGAAGAGGGAAAATACAGCCAGGGCCAAACTGCAGTTGGTTTCAACTTTGTAAAACGCCAGTGTTGTTTTACCAGTTCACTTTGCTTATCTTTTTGCAGATTGTTGACTGGGCCTACAAGCACAACATCGCTTCTTGGTACCCCGAGCCAGCAGACAAGGAAGCCTTTGTGAAACAGTTCATTTACAGTCCTGATTATGATTCATTTCTTCTTGATGATTACAGGTGGCCCCCTGAAGCCATGGAAACACAAAATATATAAGGTTTTGCGAGAACTGTTTTCTCATTTTTGCCATTAGATCCCATGGCTCATGTCATTGCTGATATAAATGCACCTCCAGGCTTGCAGAATGGTAAAAGTAAATTAATCCAAGTAGTTTTTTATTTGCTGCTGCTTTTTCTCTGTGGGAACATGTCAATAGGAAATAAAACAGATTCCAAGGTGGACAGTGGGTAGTCCAAGGAGAGAGCTGCAGCCCATCCCAGTCAGTCAGCACTGCATATTGCTGATTACTTAACATACTGCCTGTTCTCAGCTCAGCTGCCTTGGGATAAGCTACCTGGGCCACCTCAGAAGCACAGAGTCCCATTCCTAGTGGAAGCACGCACAAAAACCCCCACTTCTGTAGGTGGCAGCTGCATGCATGGTCATCCCTCCCACTTGACAGCCACACTTTGCCTGTGGCTCTCTGGATGTGATAGGAAGTGTGTGCATTTCCCTGGGAGAGCTGCACACTTGGGCAGCACTACCCTGTTCTGCTTCCAAAGTCTCTGATGTTTGGGGAGTTTCAATCAACCTTAGTCCATGGGTCACACAGCTTGGCACTGTTGTCCACCACCCACCATGGAAACAAACCCCAAAACCTCCCTCAACCCCCTGGGGACAACAGACTCCCTCCCCTCTGCAAGTCAGGTGGCTCTGCAAGGGAACAGGAGCCAAGGGACCCACAGGAGATAGCCGAGCTATCCCCAAACCCACGTACAGCCATCACATCATCGGTGCATCTCCTGCTGGACACTGCTAAGGAAGCACTGCAACTAGCCAAGGGCCCTCTTCAGAGTCTGTCTGTGTCACAGAGTTCCAGGGAGGCCTCCCCCACCCTGCAAAATCTTTATGCCCCACTGAATACTATCCCAGTGGAATGATGGTGTTCCTGACCATAACTGGGAAAGAACAGAGGGACTGCTGGCAGCTCTTCCCTTCCCGGTTGTCCCTGCTCACACAGAGCAGGGCTGAGGCTGGTTACCACAGATTCTATTTAGTATCTTTAAGTGGCTTTTTAGTACCAGGAAATGCACCTCATCCCTTTGATGATGAGCCACGGTCTCCCCAGTATGCATATGCTTGTAGTGCCAGCACTTTTCATGCTCCTCCCATAGGCATGACTTCTCACCTAGGCTAAGGAAGGAAAGACAAGACTGCCAAGTTTCACTGACAAAGAGACACTGACAAATACTAACATTTCCTGAGCAAGAGAGCTTGAAACTGAGGTTTCCTTGCCTTTTCCATGGCTTCTGGGCTTCTGGAAAGAGCTCTGTTTTTGAGAAGGGAGGTAGCAAGGTGACGATTTTTGTTTCAGAAAGATGCCTACACCACTTCTCCTTAGTTCCTCTCCTCTTCTCCTTCCCATGCACCTACCCATTGCTTAACTAAAGGTTTGACCCTTCTCCATGTTCAGCTTGTGGGCTTGACATCTCAAATATTAGGCAACAGTGAAAATAAAAAGGAAAACTCAAACACACGTGGAGTGATCCCCAGAGCGCGTCCCCACGTAATGAGCTCAGCCCAGATCACTGTTACCGTCTGTATTTGGTTAACGACTGTAGGCAGGTAAGTACCATAAAACAGCTCCATCACTCCCTGGCAGTGGCAAGGAGAGAATCAAAAGTGTAAAAGTAAGAAAACCACTGGGCTGAAATAAAAGGCAGATTAATAGGTAAACCAAAACCTGCACACACAGGCACTCCCAGGAGCCAGCACTCAACGTTAATTGTTCTGTTAGACTCTTGCTCTGTCCTTGCTTCTCCCTTCCTTTCCTTCCATCTGCACAGAAATCTGAAAAGGCCCTTTCGCAGCAGCTCTCCCAGGTGCTACATAGACCCCAGTTCTGGAAACAAGACAACAGAATCTGGTCCTTGGAAAAAGTCTCCTTACAGCTCCTTTCTGGAACAACCTGGCCCAAGAAGCTGAGAAGCTGCTGACAGAGTCAGCAGTGACATGGTCAGCAGCCAAAGACAGAATAAAAAAACATTTTCACTTGGGAAACACGAAGCCATAAGCCATCTGGGAAAGGTGTTCTTTCTGCCTGAAAAAGCTAAACCCGTTGTCCTTGATCTCTGACGGAGACAGCTCCAGGTGAAACCATTCCCAGGAGAGAATCGTGTTGCCAGCCAAGGCAGTGAGCCTTGGGCTGCTGGGACACGAAGCTGCCCTCTGTCAAGCACTTGCTCTCTTCAGCATCAGCCCCTCTTTATTAGCAGCAGGAGCGACCCCACAAGCACCTGCACCTGGGCAGTATCACTGCCTGGCTCTGTGCAAGGGCAAGGCACAGCTGTCTCAAGAAGGAGATGAGTCAAACCCACAAGGGGAAGTCAGTGCCAGTGGCCTTTCAGAGCACTTCCCAAGCACCCATGGCAGTGCTGGTGGAGTGGAACACATTGAAGAGAGGTTTCAGCAAGTGGCCAATGAATTCAGGGTGCAGAATTTACAAATAATGCAGTAAAACACAATTCCATGGAAGAACACGAGGACAATGTTCTTACAGGTTAGTTCAATGCCCACTTTTTTTTTGCCAGTGTAAGACAGAAGAAGTAGGGTCTCTTGAGCACAGTGCAGTACAATGTTCTGAGGAAGGCAGGAACAGGCAGCACTGCATCATGTCACAGGAATGCAGTTGTCCAAGGTTACTGAGCCCCCAGCTCCTGTGACGGAGGCCACAGCTGTTTTGGGGGAAATCTGAAACTGCCTCCCATGCATGGACCCTCTTCCCCTAAAACTATTGCCTGTGACCCTGGAAATAGCCTAGAGACACTTCTCCTTCATGAAACGTGAACACTAAGGACACAGATACATAGGAGGTACTCTTCCACTTCCCTTGTGTCCCTTTCAGTCAGAGGTCTTCATCCAGGCTCTGTCCCTTGCTGCCGTTCTGGCATCCCACAGGAGCCCCATGCTGGAGGAGTCTTCTCCTCAGCTTGTGCTGCCCGCAGGGTGAGAGGCTGTGCAGCCGAAGGCAGGGCTGCAGGGGCACGGTGCCTGACACAGCACAGCAGCCCCTGAGCTGGGCACTCACACTCGGGACCTCAGCTGCCGCTGCTCCGTCGGGACTGATCGGCAAATACTGACGGTTCTCAGACAGGCACCCAGGGTGGGCATCCCTCTTCCCTTGCCACTTCCATGAGACAGCACTCAGTGGTCCAAAATGCTGGGGTAGATTCCTAAGGGGGATTTTTGTTGGGTGACAGGGCAAGAGAGAAAATAATCTTGTGTGGGAAGTGGTCCTGCCATTGGTGCTCCTCCTGTGCCTGCCACAAAGATGGGTTTTCCCATCTTTCAAAGAATCTTATCTTTCCTAAAGCCCCAAGGCCTCCCTGGCCTTGGGCAAGAGAACAAACGGAGTGATACCAGGCTACAGGGACAGGTCAGTGAGCAGCTCAGGAAGAAGAGAGCCTGCTGAACCAAGACAAAAAGCTTGGAGTAGGATGGTGGGTCCACCTGGGCTTCCTTGCAAAAAGGCAAGGAAGAGGCCATTCAGGCAACTGTTATATTGTGGTACTCCACACACTGGCTTCATCCTATACAAAAACCTATGAGATGGGATGGGATGGGAGATTGATAATCCATCTTCCTTTCCCAGCTCCTGCAAATAAATACATTGCAAAACCCTCCAGCTGGTAGCAACTCTATTGTTCACTAAGATTTCTCCCTAGGAAACACCTAGGATGCACTCCTCTGCTTACAGCTGGACAGCTGCTAGAGGGCAGCGCTGACTCTTTGGTACTAGTGAGAAGGGTCTTTTGGTACTGGGAAGAAGGCCCCTAAACAGAACAGCAGCTCCTCTCCAGCCTCCCTCGAGAGTTCCACAGCTCTGCTCTTGTGTCTGTGTTCCTGCAGGGCTTCCTTTCTCTTTTCCAGCTGCCTTCCCGCCCGGATGCTCCACACAGGGAGGGAAGGCAGCAGAGAAAAATGCTGTCACTTGAGCTGTCACTCCTCCTGGCTCTGCCTACCCTCAGCGCCCGGGGCAGGCAGCACAGCCCCTTCCACCTGATATCCATGACCAGCAGCTCTGGAGCAGTTTTAGCCCACGGCCCTTGGGCTGCTGGAGGACAGCAGGAGTCAGGGGCTCTTCCCTATCATTACCTGCGAGAAGCAGCCAGACACGGAGAGCCAAAGCCCGCAGTCTGGCAGCCTGCACACTTGACCCCTCAGGTATCCTGCTGTCACATCACCCCTACGGACCTGTGGGGGAGTGGGCACACACTGACCTGGTCAGTGACTTGTCAAAGCAGCTGCCTCTGTCTTCTCCAGGAGCTGAGGAGATGCTTTGCGCCTCCATCCGAAACACGTTCTGTGCTTTTTCTTGCCCCGCAGCTGAAGAAGCTGCCAGGGGACAGCGCATCCTGCCTGCACTGGTGGGGCTGGAAGGGAAGGGGAGGCTGGGGAGGGCACAGCAAGTTGGGTGGGAGCCTTTTCTGAGAGGGAAGGCTATGCCCGCCCTGGGAGCTTTCTTGCCAAGACCCGCGGCGATGTGTTCCCACAGTACACGTAGGATGCAAAGTGAACCACTTGAGGGCTGTAGAGGACTTCTATCCGCAGCTTTTCTCTAGTTGAGAAGCTTCTGTCGGTGGTAGCTCACATTTTACCGGGACTTAAGCAAGGGCAATGAATATTTTTTTCTTGTCCAGTCTTATACAAGAATAATTTTCTGCAGAGGGAATACTTACTGGAATCAGAGTTGGTGGATGCCTGCACTACAAGGCATATTTCCTAGTAAAAGAGACTGAATCAGTGTAGGAAAAACTCAAGTTGAATATTGTGTGACTTTTAGCTGCTGTCTGTGTTTTGTCTTCTAATTTAAAGCAAGGATAGTTCTAGCAGCTCATTCTGGGTCTCTCTGTCTGCTCCCAGTTCTCTCAGCAGCAGGACAAATCTCTATTCCTAAGTTGTTCTTTCTTTGTTTGTTTGTTTCTTTGAAAAATGAGATGATTTTAAACCAGTGATAAAAATAGCATAGATACAAGAAAAATAATACAGGTAATAATGTGGCAATATTAATACCTATTTCAAGTTTAGAAAGGATCATTGTGGCATCCAAACATGATTGCCTGATATCTGAATTACCTCTGTCAGGAAAAACTGTGCATTTCTCTTTGCCTCATCACTCATGTCTCTCATCTTATTTAACAAAATTGTATCTTATTTATAATCCCAGTTGGTCTGGATTAGTCAGGTAGCATTTTTTCTGTAGTAAAACATGTTCTTCCTTCCCTGGCAGGGCTCATCTCTTGGCCCAGACAGCACATATCTTGGAGTTGCCACAGGCTGTAGCACTGGCTCATCTCCAGAAGCATCCAGGAGCCAACGTGCAGCTCTGACAACCAAAAGGGCTCTGAACACTACAATAAAAGTAAATTATATTGAAGTCAGGGCCATGCTCCTCTGGCCTGACTTTTACTTTACCCCTGTGCTTGATGTTCTGTCAGCTGGCTCTAGGCATGTAGATCATCTAAGCCAAAAAAAGATTATCACAGACTTCTGGATAAAATTCAGGCTGTCTGGCCATCACCTTTGTACTTAGCACATCAGGCGTGTTCTTACAGGCAGCAACACCAAATTAAGCCTCTACTCTCTAAGTCATGTTCTGAGGCTTCTTCTTCACAAGCCTTGACTTTATGTGCAAATGGGAGACATTTGTTTTGCTGGCACTTCAAGGGTGCACTGACCTTTCCATTCTGAAAGGAAAATCTTGATAAAATCACTAATTAATGACTGAGTTTGAATCATTTATCCCAGATATGTGGATAAACAAAGAAGCTAAAGGTCTGGCTGTTAAACAGGAAAGAAAGGTTTTTCTTCATAGAGCAAGCTGTTCAAATACCTAAAATGGTGGTAATTGATTTATATTCAATTATTGGAGTGCACAGAAGCAATTATAGATGTTCTTTAGAGTCCAGTTCTACAGTGAAGTGTTTCTATGCAAAAAAATTATTCCTTATTAGTTACCTGTTGGTGAAAAATGGTGGTAGAAGGACGGAATTTCCTCTTTATTTAGACTTCATACCCGATTTTACCCCTCTGATCTCTGCTTTCTGTATATTGAGAATAACACTGCTGTTCACTCCAGACCTAACAAATCCAACTGACAAACCAGTGACAGGGAAGAGACTGCTGGAATGGGAGGGGATTTGATCACAGAACTGTAACACTGGCTAGTATTATTGAAACGAGATCTGTTAGAGTCCAGCTCAGCTCACAATCACCCAGGTTGTATTTATGCAATCAGCAGTCAGAGCAGTAAGTGTTATTTTAATCTGTAACTCCTACAGATTGTTCTGAAAAATCACTGAAGTGTCCAGAGATCTCACAGATTGACTGTGAACCTCGAGCACCTTTCAGAGCGCTCAGCCTCAATACCCAAAGAAGCACTCCAGCTAGCTTAGGAGCTGAACACATCAAAGAGACATGGGAGGAGAAGGAAATATGGATGTCATGCTGCAGGAGGGTCCAGGATAGCTCTCAAGGCCACCCTGGAGTGATATCTCCGCCTGAACTCAGAGTAAAGACCTGAGTACACTCGGCGCAGGCTTGAGCTCTTCACTGTGCGGTTTGGATGACAGAAAGGGTCATGTCTGCTACGTCATGGATATGAGTCATGGGGGATCAGTCCCTATAAATTCATCCTTCACTGTGTGGTATAGAAGAGCCTGTATCATAATCTGCAATTAAGAAAATTAAAAGAGACAAAATCTGGTCCACTGCCTCTCCTGTGCCACCACCCCTGGTCCAGCAGCTTCTCAGGCAGGATTCTTTTGTTTGAAGAGTATCTTGGCAACATCAAGTTAAAAAATTATTCACTGAATTCTCACCATTGTGGAGATACACAGAAGGTTGAAGCAGAGGGCCTGTATCTTTTATAAAGCTGAACAAAAATAAAATTAGTAACAATTATGCCCTGCTCTTCCAACAGAAAGCAGTCTGTATTCCCTGTGAATAGTCTGTGATGCTACTGTACCCAGTGACTTAGGTTTAACTCACTCCCAGTCTTCCAGCAGATTTGCTTCTCTGAGCTGTGGCTGAAAAAGCTGAGCTGAGCTCCAGCCGTTCCTGGGCTAAGCCATGGAGCCCCCAGTTCACTCTAACTCTTCCTTGAAGATGCACTTGGGCACTGATCGTAAGTTGGAGTAATGGAGGCACAGGTATAGTTCCCTTCAGCACACAGCTAAGGGATGTCACCTCCGGCAAAGAGGCAGGGTAGAAAATGGGGACAGTCACCTCTTCATCTGGCACAGCAGGATGTGCCAGAATTTGTTCTGCAGAACCTACAGACTGAATTACAATTAGCTGCTAAGGCTGAGGCAGTCTAAAATGCCCACCAGGAGACATCCTAACACACAAAACACGCACTAACAGAAGCAGCAGAATCCATTACTACAAAGCTTAAATCCTCTCCCCGCTCCCTTACTACTGACCAGTCCACATTTTTTTATATGCCCAGCATTGTTGGGGAATACCTAGAGAGAGTACAGGGTTAATTGTGGAGTTTTAGCTGCCTCTGGGGGGGTGACACAGATTGTATAAATAAGATGTTATTCCCCCATTTCAGAGAAGGAGAGATGAAAGATAATTTGGGAAATGCTGCATATTCCTCAAATCCCACACTGGCCAATTCAAGCAATTAAAAATACTTCCCATTGCCAGCAACGCAGTGATGTTGACTCTGTGATCTCTGGACAATTGTGGGTCTGTGGACTACAACCTGGAAAATAAGGCTTTGACAGTACATTTACCTTTCATATGGAGGGGATCCAAAAAACCATAAAAAGCTAAAAACCTACAGGCTGGTGAAGTAGTTCTCTGCCAGCAAGAGAGGGGATAATCAAGGTTATGGTGAGATTTTGAAAAATATCACAAAACAGAGAAAATAGTTCTCCCCTCACCGTCCATATTCATAGCATCACCTTTCAGCAATCCTCTGCCAATCTTTACCCACACAGATTTTGGGAGAGTGGGTCACTATAATACACTGTATTTTTACTCTTTTATGCAAAAGTGTTACAAAAACCACTGGATTTTAAGCAAGTGTTCACAAGGCTTTTCAGCTGACACAAAGCTATCCTAAAAGCACTCCCACCTCTTATTTCAGAGAGGTTTGTAGGCTTGAACTCTCATATTCCCAGCTGAATTTCTTGCACATTACTATGGAATTGCTCCACCAATTTTTTTTTCTCTCCTGTTGCCAATAACTGCAGAATTACCTTCAGTTTTTGCACTGTTGCCAAATGCAGTTTATTTAAAAAGTCAGAAAACAAAAAGAGTTTACAATAAGCTTCTGTATCTTTTTTACTAACACGGTTTGATCAACTATGTAAACTCATCCCAGGTGACTCATCATCAGTAGTCAGGCTGTATTAGAGCAATCCCAAGCTCAGGCCATGAAATAGTTAATGAGCCTGTTTTAAGAAACATTTTCTGGAAGTTGCTTTGGGAAAGACACAGATGTTTGTCACAAAATCCTGAGATGCAGTAGTCACTGTTCACGGTGAACCCTTAGTTTTTCACCAGTAAGTCACTAATGATAGGTAAGATTCCCTCATTTAAAAAGAGAATGAAGGGTCCTTGTCATTCCCCCTTATCAACTTTGGCTACACGTGAAATTAATACGTGTATGCTTTATCATCAAAATCTCCAGTAAAATCAGGTATAATGGCCAGCCTTTGCGAACGAAGAACCGGGGAAGGTCTTTACACCTTCCAGCCTGCGCATTGGATTTTTTAGGTG
>JAYRBT010000001.1:34086994-34117127 GCA_036023395.1 Myiotriccus ornatus | reverse complement strand
AGGTTCATCTGCCGGGGCCAAGCAAGCTTGGACGGTGGCAGTGAGGTCCTCAGGACGTAGATGGATTGCCTTACAGGACTAACGGGCTCCATCTGCCCTGGTGGTGGCCCTGACCAGGGAGCCCCTGGTGGTCTAGTGGTTAAGGATGCGGCGCTATCACCGCCGAGGCCCGGGTAAAATCAGGTAGTATGTGTAAAATACACCTGCAACAAAATGGAGTTTAGTGTATCTGAGGAACTCAGTGCAGGTTTTGTAAAGTGAAATAGTTTGGTAGTCTGACCTCGATCCAACCAAACAGAGCCCGTTCCCTTTCAAAGGGACACACTTAAGACTGAAAAGCTAAAAAGAATCAGCTTTAGTTCATTGGGACAGACTCCTCATAAAAGTGCATCAAAACCCCCAAAATATCTTGCTCAATTACAAAAGCTTTTATTCTTGCGGATTCTTAAGACGATGCTCTTTAGTGTTTCAGAGGAGAAAACAGTTTCTCAAGGGTGTTTCTGAGCAAGACTGTTAGGTGATGTTTTCAGTGCCTGCACTATTCAAGCTGAGGGAAACAACCAACAAAAAGAGCCCACACATGCAGAAAGGAGATCGAAGATGCAGCCTCACTAGATGGCAACCCCTGGGCTGGTCGGGTGCCCTCACCGCCTCCAGAGCGCAGAGAGAGGCTCCAGTGCTCCTCAGGAGTTACACAGAAGTCCTTTGTTTGGTCTGTGTTGTCAGCTCCTTTCCATCCTTATTAGTCTTCTCATGCCAGGTACTCCTCAAATACAAATATATCTTCTGGCAGAAATAAAGCCATACTTCGAAGAACACGATGCTAGATTTCTTTTTTTTTTTTTTATTTCATTGCAAGCTCTTATAAACTGAACATCCCCCTTTAAGGAACTGTTGCAGGATAGAGGCTAAGCTGAAGAAACATCTGCAACTACTGTTCAGTCAGGCTGACTCCTGAATCCTGCCCCCAACTTCTTGCAAACCCACAAAGAACCCTTCCAAGCTGGCAGCATTGGGAATGGGCTGCCTCGACAGCCTTGTACCAGCCCTGCTCTGCTGACACCCACAGAGCCACTTCTCCACTGGTTTTAGACAAGCTCTAAGCCAAGAAGGCTAATGATGTTCAGCTTCTGAGCACAACAGCACCACCTATAAGGCAGCAGAACACCAAATAAGTGAAAAAAAACACCGTCAGGTTAGACATATGGCACTTCATGGCCACTTGGAAAAAGAGGTGAAACCTGAGGGCAACCAAACCACTCAGGTTTGCAATATTTATCCCATAATCTATTCCTGAAGATCTCTTTTTGACATTATTTGAACAAAATCCCACTGAAACCTGTGAGCCAGTGAAAGACACCTGAAACCAGAGAGCTGGCAGGACAGGCTATCAGGATTAGCTCCCCCAGTTAATACACATCTGCATATTGAGCTTATGAGATAAATACATCCTAAATGAAAAAAAGGTTTCTCTCCTCAGCAGTGGCCACTGCATTATCAGCATCCCCATCCTTTGTCTGGTCTGCTGAAAGCACAGATCTTGGGTGCACAGCTCAGGTGAGAAAACTGGGCAACAAGGTTATTAGCACAGCATCATCAAGCTGAAATACTCCAAGCAGACACCAATATGTGCTGCAAATTCACATGTGTGAAGCAGTTGCTAAACAAAACCCAAACAAAAAACCAAAACAAAAAAAAAAACCAAGCAAAAAGTAAAACCACATCTCCACCTGAAATAACAAATAATCCCCTAGCTAGTCTTGCCTAGGTAGTCTCAAATGCAGTTAGGCCCAAACTCTGCAGGGAGCTGGCAGCACACAGCTCCCGAATGCAAACTGGGAGGTTTGCCAAAGTGAAGAAGGCAGGATCGAGCTCACAGAGTAGGACACTCTCCCATCATCAAAACCAGCAGCAGGGCAGGATTAACCTAATTTGTAGCTACCTTGGCTGGACAGGCTGCCCAATTATCCTCATAGACACCCTTGTGAAGCTTAGTGAAATAAACTACTGCAAAACTCTTCTTGAAAAGTGTATGTCCTTAACAGCACTCAACCATCAAGACGCTGGAGTGTTGTGGACCTTCATCCACAGTGGTTCCTTTGCATACAGCTTGTGGAGACCTTGGGCAGCTTTTAAGGAGGAAATTGGCAGCAGCAGTTACAACTCTTGCTGTTTAAAAGTAAAATTAAACCATTTTCTAAAAAAAATGACCTGTTTTATTTCCAAAAGATTTTGCTTCACCTCTCCACACTTCCCACCATCTTGACTCCAAGTGCCTGAAAAGTTAAAACTGGGTTGAAGAATGAAGAAAACTGCTTTACCTTCCACATTATCTTTTAAAAGGCAGAAGGCACAAGGATTTGTCACCACCGAGGGTAAAACCCCAAGCTGATCCGTATGTGGATCCCGTTTCAAAAACAAACAATCCCCTTGGGGCTGGCAAGGAGCCAGACTGCAGGATTGCCTTTGAAAACTTGCATCTCAATAGCAAACCTCCGAGTAGTTTGATCTGTTTTCATAACTGTAACAATTTTCATTCCTTGCCTTTGTAGTGTATTATCGCTCCTTTCTTTCTACTAAGTTACAGAAACAGTCGGTACAAATGAAGGCAAAACAAGCATGGGTCGCTGTGGATAAAATACGGCATTTCAAAAGATTTAGAAAAGACAAAACCCACTGCCTGTCTTAACTCCTGCCAAGAAACCATTACAGAGGATGGAGGCGCAGTGAAAGCCCCGTGAACGGAGCGTTTCAACGGCAGTAACAACCACAGATCTCGGATCTATTGTGTAGCTTTATTTTTATAGGACCTATCATAGACTCTTTTACATAACTTAAATGATTATCAAATAATCTCCTGTACACAATGAGACCGAGCCGCATTGCTTTCTGAGCTTTGACACATTCCTGGAAGAAATCCAGCAGTCTGTAGGAATCGCACGGCCGCAGTGGTTAGAGTAAATTTTTGTCCCAAACTTAAGCCATCAATTAACTCACGTATCGCTTTAAACTGCCGTTTGCAAGATCCTGCAAGACGTTGTTAAAATTTCAGGACGCTGAGTTTTGGTAGCAGCATTTTTAATTTTGCTTCACTTTCATTTTCTTGCCTTTGTGACCTCAGCTGAACACCTGCCAACACCTGTGATGAGCAAGAGCCTGGGAAAAACGTTAAATGCACCTCAAATGCTGACGTGAGCTTTAGGTTTAGACTGAAATCACTGACGAGCGGTCACCACGGCCTTTGAGGAGCGCAGCCCCCGTCCCCACATCACCTACAGGTACACCAACGCGTCCGCCTACAGCCAGCCAAGTCACGGCCCCTTACGAAAGAGGACGAAAAAAGGGGGGCACCGGCCGCTACAAAAACACCTGAAGGAACCCGAAGTTTCACATTTTATTTGCAGCGTCCCCCAAACCGCAGGAGGAGGCGACTGGCAGGGCCGCACAAGGGTGGATCCTGCGGGAGCCGTGGCCGCGGTTTCGGGCGTGCGGAGCCCCGTGCGGCCCCCGCGCTGCCCCAGCGTCCGTCAGCCCCGCGGGCGGGCTCCGGGCCCCGCTCCCCGTGCCGGCGGCCCCGATCCCCGCCGCCCTACAGCCCGGGGTAGCCCGCGCGGGGGTACCCAGCGCCGTAGTCGTAGGGCGGCTGCGGCGGGGCGAGCGGGCACTCGGGGAAGAAGGGGGCGAACCCCGCGGGCAGGTGCCCACCCGGCTCCTCGGTGCTGCCGCCGCCGCCGCCGGGCACCGGCTCCGGGCCGCCGGGGTAGAGCGGGCGCAGCGGCTCGGGCGGCGCCTTCCTGGGCGGGCTGCAGGGCGCGGCCGGGCTCCAGGGCGGCTCGGGGTACAGCAGCCCGCCCAGCAGCGGGTGCGGGCCGGCGGGCAGCGGCAGCTCGTACAGCCCGTGCTCCAGCCCCAGCTCGCCGGGCAGGCGGCCGCCGAAGGCGTCGGGCGGCGCGGCGTGCTCGGGCAGCAGCGCGCCGTACTCGGGGCACAGCAGCTCGAAGAACTCGGACGCCTCGGCAGCCCCACCGCCGCCCTTCTCCGGCTCCTTGGCGGGCAGCCCGCGGGCGGCGGGCGCGGGCAGCGCCGGCTCCGTGAAGAAGGAGGGCGGCAGGTTGCGGTCCCGCAGCGGCACCTTCCGCGGGCCGCCCGCCGCCTTCTCGCCCCCGCCGCCGCCGCCGCCCGCCCTGGCCTCGGCGCCGCCCGCCGCGCCCCGGCCCCGCTGCAGGGAGCCGAAGAGGGCGGCCAGGCTCTTGCTCTGCAGGCTGCTGCCCGCCGCCTGCGCGGGCTCCCTGCGCGGCGGGGGCCGGGCGGAGCAGGCGGCGGGCGGGCAGGCGGCGGGCGGCGGGGCGGCGGCGGCGATGATGCCGGTGCAGCGCTTGATCTGCTTCTGCAGGTACTTCCTGTGGTTCACCTTCCGCCGCGACTTCACCGGCCGGTCCAGCGCCAGCTTGATGTTGCTGGAGGCCGAGTCGATGAAGCTCAGCAGGTCCCGGGTGGCTTCTCTAAAGTCCCCCGCGTCGCCGCCGCCGCCGCCCTCGTAGCCCTTCTCCAGGTCGGCATAGCCCAGGAGCCCGCCGGCGGCGGGGAAGCAGAAGGACAGGAGGTGGTGGGGGCTGAGCAGCGCGGCAGGCGCGGCCATGGCCGGCGGCGAACGCCGCCGCCCCGAGCTCCGACGGGCTCCGGGCTGCGCCAGGCGGGCGGCGGCGGCGGGGAAAAGGCGGCAGGCGGGGAAGGAGGAGGAGGAGGGATCAGAGCTGAGCTGGCCCGGCCCTCCCCCGCTGGGTGCCCGGGGGCCGGGCCGGCTGCACCCACCCACCCACCGATCCGGCCCGCAAAGTCGGGCGCGGCGGGGCGGGGGGAGCATCACTCCCGGGACGGAGACACACACCCCCTGGGACAGGTGCACAGGCGTGCCCTGAGCAGACACATACAGTCACCCCGGAGCAGGTGCACAGCATCCCCCAGACCCCATCAGTCTTGTCCCCACTCCTGCAGCTGCTCAGCCGGCAGAAAACATGTTCCTCACCTGGGGTCAGGACCGGTGGTGCTGGGTCACCTGCAGGGCTCTGGGTGCTCTGGCATGGGGACATGCTCTTGCCCTGACGGCCGACAGGATGCACAAACCAAAATTACTGTGTAAAGGGTGTTTTTTTCCAAGCTCGTTGGTATGCACATTACACAGATGTACGTTCCTAGGCAAGTCCTGAGAAAATCCAGTGCTGTGATCCAGTAGAGATTTCAGATTACTGAAGTGCATTCAGTTGAAATCAGAGAATACTGGAATTGTTTGGTTTGAAAGGGACTTTAAAGATCATCTAGTCCAACACCCCTACAATGGGTAGGGACACCTTCCACTAGACCAGGTTGCTTATGGTCTTGCATGGATTTAGGGAGGCAGCACTATTACACTTTCACGTGGAAGGCAGAAAAATTAGTGAAGTGGTTCCTGGAGGAACTATCTTGTCCTTTTTTTTGTGGGGGGAAGGTATTTTTTTCTATTTTCCTTCAGAAAACTCTTCCCCTGATGCAGAACAACCCTCAATTCAGCTCCGGATATATTTTCAGTGATTTTATTCATCCAAATTTGAATGAAAATCTATGTCTGGTTGTGTGAATGAAATAAAATGAATTTTCATGGTCTGCGCCAATTCATGCAGCAGTTTTGTATTGGAAGGAAAAAACAGAAAGGAAAACTATGCAGAAGAAAAGGGAAACAGGCTCCTAGGACTGTATTTAGTGGTAAAATGGAAAAATCAGCCAATTTCACCTCATTGTGGTTTCAAACACTTGTTGAATGAAAAGCAAGTATAGCAAAAAAAAAGTATTGCAAGAAAAGAGGAGAAAGCACATACATCATGAGAGGGAAAAAAGGCTCAAGATCCTCTACAAAACAAAAATGCTGATTTTCTTGATCTCTCGCCAGAATCTCAGCAGGTCTCAGCAGGGTCCCAGTGGCAGGCAGAGCCTCACAGTCCCAGGCACAGCCTTGGCTCTGGTGCCAGCAGATCTGGACCGAGTGTCCTTTGCAAAACCTTTGCGAAACAACTGGAGCCTTCTAGAGTCACTTATCTGGGGAGCTGGTCTGAGTTCAACTGTGTAATTGAAGAAAAAAAAAAACTGGTAGGCAGAGGGCTATGGGAAATCTATGTATCTGTCCATGTCAGAATGAGTATGTCTACACAGAAGGTGGATTTAAACTACTTAGCTCGAATACAACCGATGGGGATTAGTGACCCGAGCTGTTACCCTCAGGCCCTGTCAAGCCCTGTCAAGCTTTGCAGCCTCCTCCCAGCTCCCTTATTGATGCAGAAATGTAAAGAACAACATATATATCCCCTGTGTGCTCCACTAGATAGTTTTGCATCCACTGTGAGGCTACTTCAAAATGCACATGGGTCTAGAAAACGGGGATCACTATTCTTCGCTGGATGTACAACCAGTCTGGGACCCTTTCTTGTGTAAGCAACGTGAAATTACTCAAACAGAGCAGCAACAAAGTTGTCCTCAAATTAGTATCCGCTTCAGCATTATAGCAGCAATATTCCAGCAGTAACCCTGTCTAAAGGGTTTGTTAATGAGTCTGGGTGGTATTATATGCAGAGTGGCTAAATATCCGGTGGCTTAGATAAAAAAAGAGCTGAAAGCCCTGGCTTCTCTTCTGTAAGGCTGAATTCATTCAATTAAACAGCTTTGAGAGCTCAGCTACGGTTTAGCGGGAGACTTTATTACCTCCTAAAACTTGGAGAGTATTAAAACAATTGTCAGGCATGCAAAGGAAAGTTTGCATTCAGTTGTGCTAAGCAGCCAAATTTACATATTCTCAACCCAATCTGGAGATTTAGAAAGCCTTCATAATTGCATTAAACATGCTTATTCTCTGTGTTCTCTCAGGCAGAGCTGATTACCCCAAGTTGGGCAATGCCTGAGGGAAATTTGCTGAGCCACATGATGTCAACAACTTGCAAAGAAATTTGATTTTTTTTCAAGAAAATAGCAGTTTGGTTATTTCTGCAAAACATCTCTCTTTTCCATCAACTGTATGAGCGAATGCTTGTCTTCTGCCTCTGCTGCTTCAGGATGCTGATGCTCAGCCCATGCAGGGTGACTCTCAGGCCCCACCAGTGATCCATTTCAGCTCACTGGCAGGGTCTAATGTCCAGGAAGTGCTGGAATCAGACCCACAAAATAACCCCAACCCTAAGTGAAATTTTGGACCAGAATATCCTTGTGCCTCCACTCTTCCCCCATCAGACTAAGGTGAGTGAAGTGGCTGCAGAAGTGCTTCCTCCCTCACAAACCTCCATCCCACAGGAGAGGACAGCACTCACCAAGGGGCCCCAGGGGCTCTACTGCTACTTTCTTGCCCACTTTTGTGCAGGAAGTCAATCCTTTTTTTTTTTTTTTCATTTTCTTGCTCATTGTAGCAAGCATCATCTCAATCAGTTTTGGGAATTCAACCAAATTAAACCAGCTTTCCAGAGCGATGCCCTTGGCACCAACCTTAGCTTTTTTAGTGGCAGCACAGTCACTCTGTGAAGCGAAGGGAGCAGTGACATGCCGTGGTCACTAATGCTTCGCACAGGCCACAGATGGAGGTCACATCCACACGATCAGGCCCTTCGCAAGAAGGACAATTTATTGTCCTTACAGACCAAGCGGCCGAGAAAGGAGAGAGCAACTCACAGAAGCAAGGAAGTCTTGCACGTCTGAGGGCTGTGTTACAGTGCCAGCATTTCTGTGGAGCAGTTCCTCACTGGAGACAGTTGCGGGAACTCTCTCTGCCCTCCTGATGCTTGTGGAGCCGCCCATCTCAGTGTCCAACATCAGGATAAATCCTTTGCCATGCAGGGGCAGGATCCCACTAGGATTCAGCCTGAAGGAAAAGTCTCATGCTGTGCCTCATCACTAAAAGAAAGTAGACTCAGGCTGATATAAGGAAGAAATGTTTTGCAATGAGAGTGGTGAAACACTGGCACAGGTTTCCCAGAGAGGTGGTGAATTCCCCATCCCTGGAAATATTCAAGGCCATGTTGGATGGGGCTTTGAGGAATCTAATCTCATTGAAGATGTCCCTGCTCATTGCAGGGGGGTTGGAACCAGATTTTTAAGGTCCCTTCCAAACCAAAATATTCCGTGATTCTATGGACACTAGCAAAACCTTCCACTAGAGAAGGCAAACCAAATCCAGCCCTGAGCCCAGCTCTCACGATTCCCAACACTCATTTTCCTTTCATCATGGCATCAGGAAGGCAGCGTGAAAGTAAGAAAATCTCTGTGACAGGGGAGGGAGGATTTTTTTTTTCTCTTCCTGGTTGTATGGCCCATATGGTTATCGAGTTATGGGAAAATCTGGCTGCCCAAACAGGTGTCACCACTCCCAACCTACAGTCTCATTTCCTGATCGTGTCTTAATCGGCGAGTTGGTTGTGAAAGTTGATTTCTTGCACATTCTTATATCAGTGGGAATTTCTGCCCTTCCCTGACAAGTATTATAGGCAGCCTTTGACATACAGCCCTACAGGACCTAAATAGGCTGCTATTCTTTCCCTACACTGAAAGGGAGCTTTGTGCCAGGGATTCATTAAATTGCACTGCACAGCCCTTCATAAATGGGCTCAATAATGAACAGTCGATTTAACTGGAAAAGCTGCTGGAGCTGTTAAATTAAAGGGAAATAAAGTGCACTTCAGGCTCAGTCTGCCAGAAGAAAATGTTGACCTAAAAAAAAAAAAATCTTTATTTTACTCAATCTCTTGCAAACAGGCTAAAATCTTCAGGAAGTTTATAGTCACAACAGTGGGAACAATTTTAAAACATACCAATTTCCTTCCCTACTAATAAAGATAGAAGAATTGCAATAAAATATTCAATAAAATCAGGAGGGATGAAAGGCATATTCCACTTTAGCCAAATTTAGTCCCCTTAACCTAAATTTACTATTTTCTGTAGATATGAGATTGTGTGGCTTATGTAGATTCAGTCTTTACTTGCCTTAAATCACTGTAGACCCCTTCAAATGATCTGTGTCCATGCATGGTTCTTTCCTTAACAGTCTTGGCTTCTTTGAGATGCTATTTTATTCAAATTAAATTATTAGTGGACACAGGACTGAAGACTCAGCACCCCACAAACAAAGCCCTGCTTTCCTCTTGCAGCTTCTGGATGCCATTGTCTTGTTTCCTTTGCCCTGTTTCAATCTCAGTGTTTAGGGTTCTCCTGGAGTATTCCCTCCAAAAAAAAGGGGCAAAGCAAGTTTTGGTATTCTGGTGGCACTGGTGAGTGGGTGATACGGGTTTGTAAGCACTGCATCACACTGGAAAGAGCTGTACAAGGATAAAGCATGAAGCTGTGTTGTCTGTTTAGGGGATCATTGCTCCATCAGTAGATATCGTGTAGGCTCTTGTGATCCTTCCCCAGACGGGGCTGAGCTCTCAGATGCCACTGGAGACTTCTGGGTTTCAGCAAAGTATTCTAAACTAAACACAACTGTCTGAGATGGACACACTTAACCCAAGGGGGTTTTATATACTTATTTTAGGCAAGCAAGTTTAAAAAAAAAACATATTCAATTTGGATAAGAAAAAGTGTGCCACTCCAAGCCCTCATCCAATCAACTTTGTATAGCCAAAGTTTCCACTGGAGCTGAGTTCATAAAGTCATTAGGGAGAGACATCATTTCTAGTTTGCCAGTATTTTCTGCAATTTTGGGGGGTTATCTTATCAAGTCCTTCAGCCTCCAGTTCTGGGATCATGTTGCTCATAAGGCAATAGTTGTTTTGCCCATGTGAGGTGTGCAGGAATCAGCTCGAAAATGGACACACGTGGGGGGACTGTATTTCATCTTCTGGATGAATAGGAAAGTCCGTCATTCAGCTGAGCCTGACCCAACTCTTGGATTTAGAAGAGTGGAATTCCTTGTTTTAGTGAGGTTACTCCAGTGTAAAACTGGAGTTGCTTAGTGGTGAATCAGGCCTTCCAATCACAGCCATCTCATTCTCCTTCATCTTGGCAGTCACAGATACTGTTCCACAGCTGTGTTATGTACTTTATATATGAAATATTGTGAAGAGAATCTATGTGAAGGTAGACGGAAAGTTTAAGGATAAGAAGATCAGAAGAAGCATGCACTGGAGAAGGGACCATGTCCAAATCTAATTCCTGGGGCAGCTCATCTGAAAAGAAACCTCAGCACAAGCTTAAAAACTTTGTGTTGCTTTCACTGTCTCACAATGTAGCTATTTTTTTAATTATATAAACTTCCCGATTAGAGAAACCCTCATCTTCTTCATACTAATTGTGATTTTTGTTCAAATCTTGTATATAATATATAAGCTGATGGCAGCATGCTTTCAGCTCTTCACTGAAGTTGCCTTCAGTGGATTAAATGTTTTTTGTACCCTCTGAAAATGGAGCATTCAGGAAGACTATTAGCTGAAATGTATCAGTCTTCCATCTAAATTTCCATAATTATTTATAGTTTGATTATAAATTACCTGGTGTAGATCAAAATCCCACAAAACTTGTGAAAACATGAACTTGTCTGCCAAAAAAAAAAAGCGCAGTTGATAAGCTGATAAGCCACCTCTTGTGCTGACGACTGTGTCACCACTGAAAGAGCTGTGCAAAAAACACTACTTGCCTCTTCAGGAAAGAGTTTGGGGATTTAAATTGTAATTTTTTTTCATTATGTCCTGCTCGTAGTCTGGCACTTGGCTACTGGTGGAAATACACATTGAAAAAACATTTAGAGATACTCAAAAATAATAAGAAAAGAAATCACTTTCATACTACTGAGAAATATTTTGTCATTTTTTTTCCTCAGTCCTTGGGTATTCCTTGAAATGTTTCAGAGATATTTCTGAGGGTAAATATGTGGGGTTTGGGATCAAACTCCTTCCTTTATTTTTGCTAGTCATGCAGGGTGCTGCTTGGAAGAGGTGGGTGGAAATAAAACGTGAAATGCAATCAAACATCAAATAATATCAAGTACTGTCTTGTTTGCTGCAAACTGTCCTTCCTCTAGTCTCTTTTTGCTTGTCAGGAACCAGTTTGTTTGATCCCATTGTTCCTGACAGGCTTTGGGGAGGTGCTACATGGCTTTGAGAAGGGACCACATGGCTTTGGGAAGGACAAGAGCTCCACAAATCTTACCTGATGCAAATAGTGAGGATTTAGTAAATGCTGCAAAACAGCCTTCGTGTAGCTCCAAATGGCCACTGAAACCAAAGGCACTGAGGTGGTTCTCAGAGGTCCATCCACAACGCAGGGGAGAGCACAGGAGGGCCAGGAACTGTCTGGTGTGTGATTGTGGTCATACACAGCTTGGCAACAGCATTTCAGAAAGAAGTCTTCTTGTGACATCTTCCCTTTGTGTAGCTATTAGCCGAACTGTGCTTGTCCTTCCAGCCTTCCCATGGCCTGGACTCAGCCCTCTCTCCCCCTCTAGGTAACTCCCAAATGATGCTTCAGCCATGCTGAGTTGGAGGTGACTCCTCTTTGACTTGGAGGTGGCTTTCAGGTATCTGTGACCATGGCAGTGCTACTGTAATTCTTCTTATTCCTTTATGTCTCAAACAAACCTGGTGCAGCTCAGTTGACGGATCAGCCTGAAGAAGAGAAGGCTCCAGGGAGACCTTACAGCACTTTCCAGTCCCTAGAAGTCCTACAAGAAAGCTAGGGAGGGACTTTTTATGGGGGCGTGTGGTGATAGGACAAGGGGTAAAGGGTTTAAACTGGAAGAGGGCAGGTTAAGATTAGATATTAGGAAGGAATTCTTTACTCAGAGGGTGGTGATGCACTGGAACAGACCGCTCGGAGAAGCTCGGACTGCCCCAACCCTGGAAGTCTTCAGGGTCAGGTTGGATGAGACTCTGAACAACCTGGTCTAGTAAAAGGTGTCCCTGCCCATGGCAGAGGGTTGAAATTAAATGATCTTCAAGATCGCTTCCAACCCTCACCATTCTGTGATTCTATGCATGAAACCATGGCACACAACAACAGATTCCAATTTTCACAGGTATTTACCTAAAGGAAAGTTTTCTTTCTTTGGTCTTAGAATTATGAGGTATTTGCAGCACAGAGTCATCTGTAGAAATGTTGTTCAGCACCATGTACCATCACCTAAAAAAAATTAGTTCATGAAATGAATAAATAAATTCATGAAGGCAGACTAAACCTTGTTTCTTTCCAAGAATATATTATTAATTAAAAAAAAAAAAAAAACAAACAAACAAAACCACAAAAAAACACATCAAAAGAGAATTTTTAGTTGCTTTATTTTTAATTGAAAATGCTATCAAACTGTGCCCAGTTTTGCCTGTTGAAAACTGCCCAATAGAAAAATTTGAGCCATTTTTAATAAACTTAACTGAACAGACAAATTTGGTTTTCTGCTTCCAGACTTGCCACCCATTCACTGCAGCACTGGGCTGCTCTGAGGAACCCTCCAAGATCTGGATCTCAACCAGAAATATGTTTTTGCCATATCTCAAAAATCATCAGGTGTAGGACAGCTGATACCCCTTATGGAGCTGCTATGGGGAAAATCCAAATCCCAAACGATTCCATGCTCTTCTGATGGCAGCCTAAATTTTATTAACTCCAATTTTTTTCACTATTTATTTTTTCCTCTGCTGAGATATGTCAGTAGGGAGTTTAATCTTATCAGGAGCAAAAATTAGTCCCAAGACCCCTTTCTTGCAGGAAAAATAACCGTCTCAGTGGTACAGCACAGTCTGGAGGCTGAGATGGCCACTGGTCTGCAGGACTGGGTTATGGCAGGAGACCCTGCTCCTGCACAAAGAGCTTCCTTGGCCCAACCTTGGCCACAACCAATATGTTCTCCCATGGAAAGCCCCAGAGCCTAAATCAGCACAACATGAGTGTCAGTCACTCAGGTCAACCTCTCTGCTTCAATGGGTTTACTCTCATGCTTAGATTTGGGCATACCTCGTGGAACAAAAGACTTTGTTCACAGCAAGAGGGGGTCAAAACCAGTTTGTGGGGAACAGCTACCTTTTAAATGGTATCTGTCACAGGATTTATTAAGAGTTTAGATTCTAATATCTTACTTGTCTATAAATTTTCCAGATAAATACATAATAAATAATTGCATACATATATATGCCCAGAGTGGGAGTATGCTGTTTTTAGGGGCATTGCATACAGCCAATACTGTATATAGACTAAAAATACTGTTAAGAAAAGACCTTTATTTTAAAGCTATAGCTAACACAAGTGCTGGATTCTTGGTTACCAGAAATGTTTTCTTAACCAGATGTTTTCAGTCTTTTCTTAACAGAGCCACTCACAGATTGTTCCCTTAATTATTTCATGTTTAGAAATGGTGTCTGGTTAAAAGAGAGAGGAAGATGGAGGGAGAGAGTTGCACAAACTTCCATTATCATGCAAATAGCTCCAGAGGAAAAAGGACAGTGAAAATGATAGCACTGATCTAATTATCTGCAGGCCAATATAGCTAAGTCACTGAAAGAGGCCCACAGAAAAGGCTGCCACAGAAACACAAAAAACAGCCAGAAAACAATAAGGAACTTAGCAACAGTATAAAAACGGACTTCTTTCTGTGCACAAAGACTAGTTTTATGAGCATTTTTCTTGCTTTCAGTTTGCAGAAAAGGTTAGAGCACATTTTAAATTCTATGCCAGGATATTTCCCCCCCGCCTCAGCTCCCAGAGATCCTTTGGCGGGCCGTCATATCGCTGCGCGCCTGGTGGTGGGAACGTGGCTGCTCCTGCTCAGCATGTCCAGGCCACCAGGCACACTGGGGGCTGTGGAGTTTGTGAGAGGTGGCCTTTGGCACCACCAGTCTCCGTGGCTTGTATTTTGACCATAAGATTCAAGCTTTGCCCTTTTTGTGTGTTGATTCTCTTATCTTCCTTTTGGTGCTCCCAGGGGGTTCCCAGCCAGAGGATGGAAGGTTTATTTGCTGCCCACCTGTCCTCAGGTGACCTGTGTGAGGGTGTCAGTGCTCCCTCCACGGGGAGCAACAGGAGGGGCCCAGCTATGCCTGAAGGGACACTGCCATCCCCACAGCAGTAATCCACCTCAGGAAGGACCTCAGGAAGGACCACAAGATGCTTCCCACCACAAGACTAACAAATACAGACAGTGGCAAGCAGTCAAAAAATACCCCAAAGCTACTGATTGTGGTTGTTAAGGCGTACCCTACATGATCTTCTTTCCCTCAAACTCGTCTTATTCATGGGGAGAAACAGGCAGCTCCAGAGTAACTTTTCTGTCCTACTTTAGTGATCCTGCTGACCCTTGTTTTCCTGCTGAAGGAGAGAGCCCCCATAATCCAACTAATCAAACTAAACCCAAACAGATCTGAAGAACTCAGGGCACCTGCCAACTTGCCCCAAAATCCATAGCTTAGATGCACTATTTAAAGGAAGATTTTCCTTGGAAGCATGTTGGTTCATGGGATGGTAGGGGCTTCATGGAGGAAGAATTAGAAGGGGAAAGAGGGCAGAAGGACTCAAAGAAAACACTATTAACAGAGTTTTGTAGTTTTGGAAGTTTTGGAAGGAATGGGCAGATTTACTTGAAGAATTCAGTTCTTGAGAAAGATAAGTTAGCTATCAGGTGCTTTAAAAGTCATCGTGTTCCCATATCTATCCAGCAAGGGATCCTTGCCCTCCTTCCCAGTCTGGGTTCCAGAGAATAAACTGAGATTCATAATGCACATGACTTGAGTGAAAATCTGTGGAAACACAGATCAGTAAAGGGAATTGGTCTGAGCAGCAGAACCTTGTTAGATTAGAAACATGCTGATGAGCCACAGCCTCAGTCCTTCCTTCTTTCACGGTCTCAAGCCCAGCTCCCACCACTTTCTTTAGCCAGCATCATGTACAGCCCCAGGGTGAACAGCCCAAGGAACTGACAAAAGATAAACCTGTCCTTTTTCAATCTTGACAGGTTCATCAGAACCCTGATTGACTCCCCAGTGCCCTTCACTGCATTGACAAACACTTGTACCAGCTTTTCCTACCTTACAGACCTATTTGAAATACAGAATAGGAAATCACAGAGGAAGAAAGACCAGAAGTCAAGTTGGCATGAAGAGTATGGCAGGCACCTCATTCTCCAGCGTGGCCATCCAACTGCATAAAGACTTCCTATATCCGAAAATGCAACACACAACAGCAAGAGAAATAAATCAGATGAAAGAAACTACCACTAATACTAAGACAAAGAAACCAAACGCAGTCAGCCCCTCCACCTAGCTCTCTGGAGTACTCACTACATCTTATTTTGACTTTGTAGTGTCCACAAAACCCATCTATTTCCTAGGAGAGCTTTATCAGCATTTATACTGTTGTGGGGGAAGCTGTCATGTCTGTGAATAGTTAGTTAAGGTCAGGAAACAGATACTGGTGGCAAAATTGGCTGTGTCGGATAAATGTTATTTATGGTGATTATCTGCCAGGGAATGTGAACAGGCTACAAAGTGATAAGAGGAGCTGCTGGCACCAGAGATCCTGTTTAAATTTTTTCCATGTACATGGAATTTAATTTATGCCATCTCATTAAACAATAACTGATCATTGTGTCAGATGGTCCAGCACAAGAACAGCAGCCACCAAACTGGTACCCAGTCAAACTCACCTCCTCATTTGCTGCACCTGAGAGAAATTAACTCTTTGTGCATTTTTTCGTCTTCCACATAGCATCTCCCCACCTGAGCTCTTTTTATGACAGTCTCTACCCTTCTTCCCTCTCTGGTATTTTTTTCACTTGCTGCTTCCCAGGCCACTCTGTTGGAAAAAAATACATCATCTAAGAATGATCTGACATTCCAGCTGATCTAAATTCAAAATACACTCAGTGTTGGCACGGGACACAAAGACATCTGACAGACAGGCCATTACAGATACTTCAGGGACGAACTAGTTCAAGCAGTACTTTGGTTAACAAGGGCCATGAAAACTAGATTTCATTTTCAGTATCTAAACCACACCTTACCATTTCAGTAAGCGATGGGTTTAATTCCTTTCTGTGTTTCGCAGCTGCAGAACACCCATCAATAATAGGCTGTGATAGAGGCATGGCAGTGAGCCTCGCAGTCTGATGCCCACTGTCCATGATTTCCACCATGACATGAAGGACTGTGTAGAAAGGTCCAGCAATAACCCAATGGGGTATTGCTCTTTAGGGCTCTGAGACCAGAGGTGACTTTGTGAGGATGCCCTGTGTAAGGCACCATCAGCATGACATTAAGAGCTGCCTCTTCCCATCACCAAGAAAAAATATGGCCTTTTTTAAAGTGTCTGGAATACACAGATCCCCTTCTGAGCACATGGAAGATACATCTGTGTTGTAGTCCAGGGAACTGGTTTCCAGCCACTTTGACTTATAGTCTGATATCTGGCTTGCCCTTATCCTTGCCCCAGTTGATCCTGCTGGCCCAGCTCCACAATTACTGGCCAAGGAGGGGATGGTCATGCCTCTGTAACATTAGTCACAGTTGGGCACTTGGGGCCACAGAGACTGCTTGGGAAGTTTGGATCAATGGCATTTGTCTTCCCAAGTCACTATTATGTGTGAAGGAGCCCGGCTTTTCTGCAGATGGCTGAACGCTTGCCTGCCCATGGGAAGTGGGGAATGAATTCCTTGTTTTGCTCTGCTTGCATGTGCAGCTTTTTCTTCACCTACCTTTATCTCAACCTGTGAGTTTTCTCACTTCTACCCTTCCCATTCTCTTCCCCATGCTGCTGGGGGGTTAGGAGTGAGTGCATTGCTGTGTGGGGCTGAGTTGCTGGCTGAGGTTAAACCACAACAGAATGCTAATTTAAGAACACAGTGCAGGAGTTGACTTGTACCCCTGTTATGATCCAGTTATTAAAATTATTAGAGAGATGCCTCTGCCTGAATTAAGATGCAAACAAGACTATATGCTGAAGTCAGTAGTATGGCTTTTTATTTAACAGTAAATGTGAGGTAGAGAGGGACAGAAACAAACAGGAAAAAGAGTGAGAGGAGGGGGGGAGAGGAAGAGAGTGACAGAGAGACAGATTAAGTAGAAAAAATATCACCACTCCTTGGATTCCAACAGTGTCCTGTTGATCTTCTTCTGGTGGTCTTCTCAGCGGTCTTGTTGAATTGATGGTTGCAGTTTGGAGCTGTAAAGGGAAGTCCAGCATGGTGAGGGAAGGCCTCTTTATCTTATCTCAAGTTCTCATCACAGTCCAAATTACTAGGAATATTCAGGGAGGGGTGGGCTTTGGTGAGCAGTTGCTTTTTTTGCATGGTTTGCTACAGTGGACAAAAGTCTTTCAGTGATTTTAACAGTGTTTAAGCCTTTAATCATTTCAGTCTCTCACAACTCCTTGCACTGGTGTCCGATAACTGATGATCCATTGGGACAACAAAGAGTTCCTGTAGCTTTGTGCCAAAGGCACCTTCATGGGATGTGAAGAAGCCCTGGGTTCAGGTATCTGCTCCCATTGCTCCTTTGGTATTTAACAGGACAGATGAAACTTCTGCCCCCTTTCTCTTCCATCCTTTCCATCTCCTTCTCTATCAGCAATGACTGCAAGGTGCACATCCTTGCATCTCCAGGAAGGACCCTTGTGTTCCCTTTAGCTGTGACAGCAACTCTCTGCCTTGAGGATGAGCCCCAAAGACAAGAATGTCTTGGATGATCTAAAACTGGGATTTTAGCTGGAGTGCAGATATAATTTGCTTCCTAGAGGGACTTTTCTTGTTAGGCTAAATCTTGAGGCTCAGATCCCTAAAGGTGCCTAATCCCTACCAGTTTTAGTGTGACTCAGGGAATATTGCTTAAACTCAGAGGTGAGCTGTGATGGTAACTCTCTAGGGCTGTAAGAAACGAAGGAGAATATATCTCACTTGGTCAGGTACAAGCCAACTAATGCAAATCAAAAAGAAAAAATAATTTTTTTAAAAAATGTCCCTAAATACTTAAGAAACTTTCCAATTTTTTTGACATTTTCCAGCTTTCCTTTTTTTCCATCAACCACACACATTACTGTACTTTTGCTTTTGAAAAAGAAAAAGAAAAACAGAGTAGAATGAAGAAATAGGGAAACAGCCTCCCCAGCTTAAAAAGAAATAGTCAAAATGTTTTATTTTGAGAACACTTGGTAAAAGCAATCTCATTTAGAAGTTTCAGCCAGCTTTTGGTAACAAGCTCTTCTAAGAGTAGTGCCATATTCCTGGGTCCATCCCTGTGGCAGCCACATGGGCACATCATTCATGCTGCCTTTCTTCCTCCTTGACGTGCGGCTCTGCAGAACATCACTGCAATGCTCAGGGAGAGCAGTTCTTGATCTTGCACTGCTGCCTTCCTCCACTGGCCACTGCTTTCCCGGTCAAGGTTATCATGGAATCATAGAATCATGGAATAGTTTGGGTTAGAAGAGACTGTTAAAGGCCATCTAGTCAAACACCCCTGCAATGAAGCCGGGACATCTTCAACTAGAGTAGACTGCTCAGAGACCTGTCCAGCTTGGCCCTGAATGTTTCCAGGGACGGGGCATCCACCACCTCTTTGGGCAACCTGTGCCAGTGTCTCTATACCCTCATGGTAAAAAACTTATATGTAATATAAATGAACACTCTTTCAGTCCATCCTGGCTGCACGCCCCGTGCGCATGTGTGAGCACGCGTAAATTCCCATGCTAAGCAAGGGACTTTCTCTCAAGGAAAGATGTGCACACCTCACAGCTGGCTGCTCTCACTGTCCTCTTTTTTTCCGCCACAAAAACTTGCCCAAAAGCAGTTGTGTAAAGATGTAATCAGCTAATTACTTGCAATTGGGTTAACCTGGAAGCAGAAAGGCTGGACAGCTGGTAATGTGGGACCCTTACCCATCTTGAGGACACAGCCCACTCAGGGAGCTCAAAGCCACCAATACATTTTCAGAACCCAAAGATTTCCAGACCAGGGTTACCTAAGGATTACCTAAATTGCTAATATCCTATCCTTCACTCTGGATTTAAGCCTACTGTGACCACAGTGGGAGCAGAGAGAGTCTGTGACAGCACCAAGCCATAGGTCCCAGCCCTAGAGTAGGCCTATGCATGCAGCAGGACATCACTTATGTCACCCTCCCAGGCTCTCAGGGCTGTTTTTTCAGGAGCCATTTATTGACTTGCCTAAACCCAAAACAACAATGCCCGTCATCGTTCCTCTTCCCAGCTCGTCTCCCCCCCCTGCTCCTGGAGTAAGGAAAAGTGTCGAATAATCCTCCTCCTTTCGGTGTGTGGTCTGGTTTTCTGTGTCGTCATGCAGACAGTACAGAGACAGGGGGTCAGGCGGGTCATCAGAATGCTAATAAGAAATCTGATTGATGAGCCGGTGCCTCGGGGATGAATGGGATACTTAATTAATGACTTCTGCTCTGTTTAAGGAAAAGTTTCCCTTAACTTACATCCCTCTTTTTCCAAAAAAAAAAAAAAAAAAAAGGGAAAAAAAAAGAAGGGAAAAAAAAGAAAAAAAAAGAAAAAGCCCTCTATAATCCCAAGTTTTCCAAACAACATAAAGGGAACTTCAAAGACAGACGTGGTCAGTTTTTATGTGTTGAGTTGGTTCAGTGATTCTTTCTTTTCTTTGTTTACAAGGGCAGCCAGGCTTGATTCCAAGGCTGAAAAATAAAAGGCCACATTGTTCAACCAGATTCTGGATTTTTACAAGAAATTTCCTCCTTCCCAGTAGGGCAATTAACTGCTTCACTTCTGGGTCTGCCAGTACCAAAATGCACCGCCAGGCCTGTGAAACTCAGCAGCAGTCGATTCCTGCCAAAACACTGCTCTGCTTCAGAAACAAGATGTACTGTGGAGATGCTATTGTCCCATTAAATCTAACTAGCAATCCAAGACTGGGTTGTTTTGGGGTATTTTTGCAGGAAAATAAAAGCCCATAGGGAAAAATACCTGGTAGGCGCTTAGCTTAGGAACACTGGACTATGTATTCAGGGCAATTCCAACAGGATTTCAAACCAGCAATTAGCGATGTGAAAACAGCAACAGTTTCAAATGATCTCTTCCGGATTGATTTGGAAGGTTATTTCATGCTAAATGAATAGCACCAGGAAAGAAGGGAAGAAGGAAACCCACACAAATGATTTTTTTCCCTCTGAGGGGTTTTTTTTAGGAACAGGCTCAGCTGCAGCATTGAGGGCAGAACAAGCTGCTCAGTATCAGCGCCGAGCAGATGGGAGATGGCAACAAAGAAATGCAGGGGGACATGTTGGTTGTATTGGGTCCCACATGTTTCCCATCCAAATTCCGTCACCCCCAGCAGACAGCTCTTAGTCATCTCGTGGGCCCCAACACCACAGCGTGGAGCCAGCCCACAGGCTCATCAGATTCACGGGACCTTGAGCCCCTTGGTGGACCCAAGCATGGAAGGAAGCTGCATCCTCAGCCCCACGTGGGCTTCACCAGCCCTTCTCTGGAGTTTAAGAGTGTCCTCAATGTTAAGCCCATTGCAAGCCCATTTTGGTAGGTGGGAGCTGCTCATACACTAGAAGTCAGAGTGTATTTAAGTGCTTGGTTGATCTGAAACTCACGGGAGGAACGGAAGGATCCTGACAAAGTCTGTGGCTGCCCCTGACAGTGGTACTTAGGCCAGGATCACAGGACTGTCAGGATCCCTTCTGTTGGATTGCTGGAGTTCAATTTTGATGCTGTCTCACTTTTAACTTTTCCTTGTAGTAATCCTGTGTGCATTCGACATAACCTGCAAATATATTCAGCTGTAGCTTTAAATACAATTAAAATTAATGTTCTTTAAAAAAGAGACTCTGAGGGCTTAGAAAATTGGCATCAGACTGAAATTTGGGCACATAATAAAACATGCCAACTGGAGAAGAAATGGCGGGCATGAATTTAACCTGGTAGACTAGTTTACTGAATATTCATCCTTTTTAAAAAATTGTGCATTAATTTTCTAAGTGAGTAGACACCTGCTTTGGCTTGAGGGTTTAGAGAACTGGTTATTCTCACCAGCCTCTCTAGTTAAAAATCCCCCTTGTTCAAATCCCATTCATGGTGTTTAGGAGTCACTCATTTAGGTATTTTATTGTTTAAAAATCAGTGACTTATTTATTTAAAGTGATGGGAAAGTTCACAGTCCTTCCTCCCTCTGATCAGCCATAATGTCCTACTGATTTTGTCCAAGAGATCAACTGTGCAGAGAGGGAACAACGCCGGAACATAAAGGGCCCAAACGTTCTTCGTTGGAATCGGTGTGATCACCTGGTCATAAACTGTTTATTTTTAGCCCTTCAGATCTTTTTGCACAAGGGTTAACAAAGACACAAGTTGGGCAACAGGAGGAGGAAGAGGAGGGCAGAGATGTGGGAATGGAGCAGGTCTCTGACCCTCCTGAGGACCTCCCTTCGGACACACTGGTTAAAGGAAAGGAAGGAAAAGAAATAGCGAGAAAAGACTTGCCAAACCCCACTGGCCAGACAGGAAAAAAAAAAAAAAGAACAACAAACCAACGGCCCAGAGCTGATTTGCATTTGTATTGGGCACTTGGGGAATACGGATAAAACACTCTTTATTTTTCAGGGGAATTCAGGGAATATCAGCAGCAACATCCGTGCATGAGCACAAAAGGGGAAATAGAAGTATTTTGGTAATCCTGTTCTTAGGCAGCAACAGTGATAACGTCAGAATAACACATCTCACCCCTTTTTCCTGGATCTCTTCAGGAAAAGTAGCACTGGCATAAAATTACAGTCACTTCTGGCAGTGGTGCATGTAGGAGAAGTCAAGGAGGGAGATTAGATAGGGACTGGAGGTCACTAGCAATTTATTGTTAAACTGTGAACAAAAGGAAGGGCCCAGAGTCCAAAATTAATATCAGAGTGCCCTCATACTTCCTGTTATCAATGCCTTCAGTGCTCCAGAGTCCACCTGTATGCCTGCTGGGCACTGGCAGCATAAAAGCAAAGCAAAACTGAAAATTAAAGAAGAGTACTGGTCAAATATTGCAAAAGGCTACAGGGAGAAGAGTAATATGTGGCCAGTGAAACAAGCTGCATGACTGAGCTGCTTCTTAAATATCAGGCTGTGCCTGCTCACCATGGGTATAGGACACACTCATCCTAGTCCTCCCTGATTTCCAGTCAGAAATCCCTTTACATGTGTTTCCATAGATCAGATGGGTTGGGTTGGAGGGGACATTTAAAGAGCACCTAGCCCATTCCCCTTGTCATGGACAGGGGCATCTTTCTCTAGATCAAGTTGCTCAGAGCCCCACCCAATCTGACCTTGAACACTTCTAGGAATGAGGCATCTACACAGCTATAGGACTGTCCATCCATTGCCCAAATCATAAAATGCCTGCCTGCTGGGCTTCTCTCCAGTCTGGCAGCTTTGCAGATTCAGGGGCACCTCTCCTGGGCAGATGGACATCTATCAGCTGCTGGACCTCTGCTTAACTCTGATTTAGTTATAACAGACACCTGAATTCTACTGAAGCTACGAAAAAAAAGTGAATTGGCCACAGCTGTGACAGCTCTATTACTGTGTTACAGGAACAGCCTTGGGGCTAAATGTCTTCTGCTGTAGGCCAACATCTGCTATTTATCCTTGAAATAATGGCCAGGAAACCTTCCCTGATGCTTTAAATGCCCTTGAGAAACATTTACCCCCATGTTTAAATAAACTATGTGCTCCTCTGCATGAGGAAGGATCAAAACCAGAGGGACTTTGCTTGTTTGTTAGCAGTGTGTACCAGATCAAAGCAAGGTTACAAGCAGCCCTCCACTGCCATTTCCCAGCTGCGAAACAACTCACAGGTTACTTCAGGCATGATTCCCTACAGGCTTTGCCCATATAATTCCTTATTGCACCTTTGCAGCCACCTTAAGACCAGATAGAGCTTCAGCTGGGAGAGGAAGGGTCACAAAACCCAAAGTAGTGTTGTAAAATTATTTAAAATTGCAGCTGTGCCAATGCTACCCTGTCAACACTTGCATTTCCTGGCACCCATGTGCCAGGATCTGTAAACATTGCAGAAGATTCTGCCCTCTAAACCCACTCTCAGGTTTTATATGCGTCCTTTTTATCCAGGAATTTTCCATTCACAAAAAGACACTTCTGCTTCCATTTCCTGATGTTCTGGAGGATGGGGGTTGGGAAGGGAGAAACTGAGATAGCAGAGGTCGAGCCCCTGGCTTACTCCACTGATCAAATCCTGGGCTGTGGCATTACCTTCCCTTTCAGCTGACCCAGTTCGAGAGCTGTGACTGCCTATTCCCACGCCACGTCAAAGGGAAGGTTTACATTGTTCAATGGATATTAATTTAAATTATTCTGGGGGCGCTTGGAAACCACCTCCTCCCCCCTTCCCCTTCAGTCTCCATGGGGACTATCACAGAGCCTGGGAGATATAAATGAGCAGCTACTGACACACTGATCTTCCTCCCCTTCTGTTGCAAACTGGCATCAGTGATTTCCACTGTCACAGGGGACATACTCATATTTTGCTGAATGACCTGCTAGGACAAGATAGGCAGATCAATTTTTTTTTTTAGTTGTTAGGTACAATATCCTATTAATACCACTTTCTATTTGTTCCTTAGGTTCACACACTCGTGTTGTGGTTCTTTTCTTCACACCAACATCCTGCTGCTCGTTGATGGTATTAATAACACCCACGGCAGGAGGCTGTGCCCCCCGGGGTCCGGGCTGTCGGAATAATTATTGAATGACATTAGGGCTGTTCTGTAAATTACTTTGTGACCCAGGAATTCAGCAGGTTACCACTATAACTCAGGCTCTCGCAGTTGATTGCACTCACCTCCTGCTGCCCTGACATTTATTAGTCTAGTTTGCCTAGCAAGCACTGACTTCATCTGTTGGGAGGAAAGTTGGGAGCCTCTTCTCTCCTCCAGCATGACCTGGGAGGGCCTGGCCCTTTTTAATGGCCTCATTTGCAGTGATTGAGCATTGGGTACTGGTCTCCACAAGGAAATTATATCCTTCGCTTCCTCTCCTGTCCTCTCTGGCACACAGTGAAATGTTACAGGGCAGCTGGAGAGCCCAGTTTGTGAGACTGGACACATCTGCAGGCTGCAAGGGGGAGAAGTTAATTCCTTTCTTTCTGGAGGGGGAACAAGATTTTTTTTCCTATGCATGCTCACACATATATGCATGTTTCATGGAGGGGAACCCACCATTCTCCTCTTGGACCAAAGGAATGGGACTCACATCACCAGAGCCTGCCTCAGCCAAGGAGCTAAGGGCGGACAGTGGATCTGTGAGATGTTTGGAAGAACACCAAGGGGCGTTAGAAACTGCAAGAAGCTGGGTTGCTTCCCATCAGACTGATGCATGTGCAGGTGTAGAAACAGAGCTCTGGGTGCTCAGAGAAGCCCAGTGTGGGAAATAGTGACACACTGAACTGCCTGCCATCACTCCTGATGACTCCTCAGCATCTGCCCAGATGTACTGGATAGCTTCCCTGGGAATGCTGAGCACTACTTAAGATTAGGGCAATCATATCACATTAAAAGATTTATAATTCCTGCTGAAGAAAAACAGTCAAAACCCCTTTGGACTTATTCTGGTCCAAAATCCCTACTTACAAAATGCTTATATAATACCTGTGATGAAACGCTGGGGATCTGGTGCATAGTTCTCTCAGACTTGTTTGACCCTATGAACAACCCTCCAAAAGAAGTCCCTTGCTCTTTGTATGGAGGCAGCCCAGACCACTCCTCTTCCTCATCCTAGTTGTTTGGACAGTGATTAACTGTTAGACCTGTCCCACAGTTTCTTTTGGAAATTACTGGGTTCTGTTTTCATTGCAGCGAGGAAGCTGAGAGGACTGAACACCACTTCTAAAGCTCAGAGCAGCATGAGTGTTTCCTCCCTTTTCCTGGCAGCTGCTCAGATCTCAAGTGCAGAATCCATGGCAGAATTGATATAGGGGTATAGACAGCAAGAAGGTGGTCAGGAAATATATCAGCCTTTCAGTGCTGCAAAAGCTTAAGAGAACAAGTGTTTTCAAAAACTAGTCCAAGCATGTCTTCTATAGCAGACAAAAGAAAAACTATGTTGTTCTCAGGTTTCAAGTTCTTCTGCATTTCTTAGTCTTGCAGAGCACACCAAGTTAAAGGGAAGAGTTGATACACTCAAGAAAGGGTGGCCATTCAGACAGATAGGCTGAAAGAAAGAGACAAGAACCTCATGGAATTGAACGAGAGCAAGCACAAAGTCCTGTCCCTTAGGAAATTAAGGACTCGGGGTGTCAGGCTGGGCACTGACAACCTGTGGAGCAGCTCTGTGGAAAAGGTCTTGGGGGTCCTCTTGGACATCAAATTGGGCATAAGCCAGCTGTGTGTCCTGGCAGCAAAGACCAACAGCCTCCTCGGCCATATGAAGAGGAGCAGAGCCAGGAGATCCAGTGAAAGGACCATCTCCCTCCAACTGGTGCTTGGTGGCCAAAAAACAAACACCATGGCCAGTGTGGGGCCTCCCAGTAGGAGTTGTTGATGAACTGGAGCAAGTTCAATGGAGAACCACTGAGATGGCTGGGCCTAGAGCACTTGAGCTGTGAGGAGAGGATGGGGGACCTGGACTCATTCAGCCTGGAAAAGGAACAGCTTTGGGGACATGTAACAGAAGCCTTCAGTGCCTGCAGGGATCATTGAGAAGACACAGCAGGACTCTTCATAATGGTGGATGCTGGGAGGATAGAAACACTGTAAACTTAAGGGGTTCAAAACTACATGCAAAACCTTTCCGCCATGTGGACAGACGAGCAAGATGCTCAGAGAGGCTGTCCAGACTCCAGCCTTGGAGATTTTCCAGACCCAAATGGATAAATCACTGAGCATCTTCGTCTGCCCCTGTAACTGACCCTGCCTTGAGCAGGAGGGTGGACCAGATACCTACTGAGGTCCCTTCAGCCTGAACCATGATTACTGATTGTACAGCAGCGTGCTGGGGAGATGTCAAGGCCTCATTTGTACAAACTGCTTTCCCCTCCTTCTGAATATTCAGTTTGATACAGTCTGGGACCAGTTTTCAGGTTGTGCAGGTAAGTTCCTGAAAACATTGTCTCCACAGCAGAGAACCCAATGCCAACTCAACAGCTGAGGTAGCCAGAAAAGCACATAAAACTATAGCCGAGTGCCTGTCCCCATGAAGAAGACACACTGATGCTGAGGTACCTCTTTTCCCTGTGTTGCTCTGCTGGGTGGTGAGAGGAGACAGTGTGTTTCATTCCAACTGGGAAGGCAATAGCTCCATATCATTTTCCTCCTGATGTGCTGTTTTTGGGATGCTCAGATAACGAATAACAAAATACAACCTATTTGTCTCTGCTATAAAGCCAAATCCATGTGCTAAAGAGTCCCAGAGCCACCACTTGGTTTGTTAAACACTTCAGCAAGGTGGGGGGTTCTACCCATCTTGCCAGCTGTTGCCAACAACAGGATTTCCTGATGTTTCTAGGAACTGTGCATCCACATGGACATGCAGAAATTAAAGATTCACAAGCACAGACCTACAAACACCACAGGGCCCAGCTGGGGCCCAGCTGGGGCTGCATCCCACAGCACCACCCCTTGGTGCCATCCTCCCCGTCCAAGCACGGCTGTGTTCACTCCTGCTCAAGTATCATCCTGCAATAACTTGTCAACAGACCTAAACCTTTCCAAGGGCTTGATATGGAAAACAGAACCTTTGGAGAATTCCCTAAAGCCATGGATCCGTGTGGGAAGGACTGCTCACGAAAAGCACAAAGCCAGACAGGGTCTTGTCATCCAAGTGACTGTGGGCAATTTCACCACATGCTCAGAAAGGAGGAAGAGTTGCTGTATTTCACATTGCAGGGAATGTGGTTTTGCAGGAGGGCAAAAAGGAGGACCCTCTATTCAGGTGGCAGTCAAAGGGAGTGGAGAGTGCTCAGCTGCCTGTCGGAATTGGCCCTGTATTGGTTACACCCCCAGCTATTTGAGGTAAAACTTGGCCTCTCAAAGCTCTCTGCCTCTCTCCTGCGCCTTTGTATTCTCTAGAAGGTGAAGCGTAAGGGTATAAAAAGCTGCAAACAAGTTCCTACCTCTGGAGACCAGGCATTTACTCTAAGAAAGAAAGACCAATTGCTTCCCAGAGCATTGTCCACCCACATTAGAGAAAGGATTAAGCAGATACATTCAGCTATTCTAACAGATTTTCTTTAAACCTTGAATACGCCTCTCACACTTGGTAAGATAATCACATTAGTTTTGTCATTAAAAGATCCCTTTTATAGAAAGTACCTAAACCGCTTAAACCACCCAGAGAGGTCGCATACATTAGAAAACAACAAGACAAACGGAAGGGATTTGCTATTCCCAGTCTCAGTGTTTCGCTGCCCCTACTTTCTAAACAGGGGGATGGAACGAAAAGATTTTGCAAATCACCAGCGGAGGGGAGAGTCCTGGAAAGCTGGGCAGTCCCACCCCCCCTGGGGAGCCCTCACTCCCCACCAAGGAAACACTTGGGCATAGCACTGAGAACTATGGAAAATACATGTTTCCCTGTGGGGATACCCACAGGTTACACCTGAAGCACCCCCGGGCTGAATATCAGGCACCCAAAACCCAACTGATAAGCAACAGCTGATGTAGCTTGTTACTGCCTTGGAAAGCACAACTATGAGGTGCTCCCTGCTGAAGGAACACGTTCTCCCTCTTCCCTGCTGTGGGCATTGCTCTCTCTGCATCACACCACAGGGACCACCATCACAGGGCTGTAGAGAGGACAAAGCAGGTCCCCAACTCAGCAATGCCCAGGGTAGCAATGAAATTATCTTTCAGCAATCTAACTAATGATGTAAAGCAATTTCTTCATTGGACTTGTGTTATTGAAAGGATACAGAGAAGGAAACTGCCCTAAAGCATGTGGATCAAATAGTTTCAGATTTGCTGGTAAAATAAGTTGGGCTGGGAGTTTAAAAAAAAAAGGCTGACTTGGGGCTCCAACACTGATGTTCGTGCAGCTGGAAGCAGTGCTATGAAATCGAGGAAACAAAATAATATAGGAGCACAAGTCTACTCAGACCAGTAGAACCTGCAATGCCCAGCATCTTTACATGATAAAACCTGAATGTTTTAACAAAAGGGAAAAATCAAAAAGCACTTAAGCACCCTGAATTTACCCCGGATATCATCTTTGGTTCATACCTTTTGCCATTGTTTTACTGCTCAGGTAACACAAGGTAGCACATTTTCTGCTAACATGCACTGCCAAAACAGACCATTTTAGTTTAACAGAGACAGTCTTTAAAAAAACTGGATTTGCAAAGTCATTCTTGTAAGACCACAGCTTTGGTTTAAAAACAAAGAGGTCAGATTATTAAAAACCAAAAAAAAACCGTAGAGGCTGCAATAGTAACACCCAGTAATATGCTAAACTTCAACACCAGTGGCCCTATCACAGCAAATGACAGAGACAGAAGTGGAATGGAATTCAAACAAACCCCCCAAAAGTTCATTTATACATTGTTCCTATGGAGCAAAAATCACATATGCATGGTTTCCACTCCAGAATTATTTCTATTTTAGGGAGCAGTGGCCTGTTTCAGAAAGATGAGACAAATGTGTTACTTGCTCAGCTCTGCAAGGACCTATTTTATTATTCTAGCAGCACCCACCATGGTCTTTTAGTACATTCCTTCAAGCCGGTTACGTCTGTGAGTGCAAGTATCATCGGGTCACAACTATGAAGAGGTTCAAGCACATTTTAAGCTCAAATGACCATAAAAATCTTTCATTTTTCCTCTAAACACAGTGTTTCATGAATGCATGCCCCCAGTTACAGTATAACAATGATGTTCTGAATCAACAGGGGAGAGTGAAAAATGGAGGCTTAGAGTATACAATCTGCTGAGCCCTTTCATCCCATGTTTAGTGGTTTCATAGTGTCCTACTGACTGCCAGAAAGGCACACTGATTCCACCATTAGTCCTGCAAGGAGCTAAAATATGTGAGTATCTATGTGCAGTCTTTAATATACAGAAAACTCTTTAGGTCATTCATGATTCCTTAGAGAATAGATTTACAACAGCTAAATACCCTTTCTAAGAGCAGAGGTAAAAAAAAAAAAAAAATCCCGTTATTTAAAGCATACTGACACTTGTCTGCAACATCCGTTGCGGTCAGACAGCACAGGAGACAAAACTCAATTCTCACTTTTCCTCTAATTTAGAATCCATGCTCTGGGAGGGACTTTCCTTTCCATACTCTCCTTTGTTGATGCAATATTTGATCATCTTCAAAATTAAAATTACCCTATAAACAAAATGAGCTGCTGAACACATTTAGCTCCCTCCCAAGACTCTGCAGCCTTAGCCCTGCCCTATTAACACTTTGGGCTGCATAGCTCAATTAAAACCTCTCCTTGCCAGGTTCAGAGGGCATTACAGATCTGTCCTGACAACCTTCCTCATCATGGACATATAGGAAGTGCGTGTTTGCTTTGGACTGAAATAAGCTTTCAAAGTGAAAACGGACTTTCCCCACTGTAGGTAGCCTGACTGCACCCGCTGTGGTCACCTATGGAGAACAACCAGCTCGTACACCTGCTCCTCCTCACACAGCGAAACCTCTGAAGTGAGAAACTACCAAAGGAGCACAGAGCCTCACCACCTGTCATCCTGACTGCCACTCCTGACTTCCATAACCAGTTTTCCTCACGCTCCAGAGTCAAGTGCAAAGAAGACAATGTCACTTGCAGAACTCTGAATCTGCCAAAGGATAAAAATCATGTCTTTGCAAAACAAAATCCAGTTCCAGAAACTCCACATTCCATTATTCTAATGCATTTTTATTGACACAAACTGCAGGTTCACCAGTAAGACTCATGCTTGGGGGAAAAGCATTCATTCTTTTTCCTTCTGCATTTTCCCCAGTGAGTGGGAAACATACAGTTTTAAATTCCAATAGTTTCTGACACGCCAAGGACTTACATAAGCCTGAGATGAAGTATGGCTCATCATCATATGACTGGAAAGATAAATCAACCATTTGCCATGGCCCAACTTGTACGAAACACACGGGAGAGCCAATGTTCAGCTGAAGTAGCCAAATCATGAGACAGTCCCTTGGTAGCACTCAGATATGTGTACATGGATTTTAAGATGCAG